>OY744548.1:63831874-63881874 GCA_963556195.1 Sepiola atlantica
TAAATTAATTACATAAATCTGTGTACAAAAAATAATTTATAAATGAGATTATTAAAAAAATCTCTGTATGAAAATATGATATATATAAAATATGATATATACATAAATTATGATATATATATATATATATATGAATAATGCTATATATACAGATGAACTATAACATATATAAACTATGATATATATGTATATATATATATATATATATAAAAGAGACAACTCATCTCTCTCTCTCTCTCTCTCTCTCTCTCTCTCTCTCTCTCTTTCTCTCTCTCTCTGTATATACATACATATATATATATATATATATATATATATATATATATATATATATATATACAGCATACTTTATATCATAGATTAAATGAGAAGGATGTTGTAGTTTGCTTGAAGCATTGTGTGTCGTAGGTAAGAAGTTAGACTGGTGATACGCTTCTGGACCTTATCAAGAACCCTCAAATGGGACAGAGATTCATCAGCCCAAATATGACAATAATATTCCGTACATGGTCTAATAGTAGATTACTAGAAATAGAGAATAGCTTCAGATGTTTTTGGAGCGATAGAGAAAACCTACTTTACGAAATCAGAACTATGGATCTGATGTTAACCATTATGCCAAGTGTGCCGGAAAAGAAACAACATATTTTTAGTAAGCGATTTCAGTTAGTCGTGTGAGCCCCTTTATAGCAACGCACATGACCCTCGGGGAACCCTGAGTTTGACATGCCTGGTTTAAAATATCATTCCGATCGCTACACACGAAGGTGGCTGAGAGTATGAGATTGCGTAAGCGTATTTAACGGAAGTGACGTAGGCACATGTATTGAAGGGAGCGTCTGTTATATTTTCTGTGCAACTTATGCTACTGTGTGGTGAGGTGAAGGCATAGTTAACGTAAATAATAAGTTTTAAATTATCCGTTGTGTATTTGTTCCCGGTGTAGACTGGTAGGGTGGGAGGAGTAAAATGTTAGAGAGAAATGTTCTTGCTACTACCTGTATGGTGTCTATGATAAAGACATACAGGCGAGCAGATACATAAAAGACATTGTCATCTGGAACAAACCTGAAAGGACTGCTCTCATCATTGGCGGAACCGTCCCAAACGATAATGGCCTCAATAGAGCCGAACGCGAAAAAGTAACAAAATATCAGGACCTCAAGAATGACTTAAAACCAACATGGTCCTTGCAAGAAATAAACATAATACCGGTTGTGGTGGGGACAACTGATCTAATGAAAAAAATCTAATAAAGTACTTATACACAATCCTTGCAAGACCAAACTGTAGGGAAGTACAGATAGCAGCCCTGAAAGGAGCAACCTCTATCCTTAAGAGAGCCCTCGGATATAAGTTTTACTCATAGGGAAATCAAGCGTTAGCCTCAAGAGAGTGCCTCTTTATTTCTTCAATAATTTGACTAAAATGATAAAAAAATAAGGCTTGATGACCAATCCTTTTAAGAAAATCAGTGATCTCAGCAACCAAAACAAATGCAGGATATGCCACACAGAAGTAGAGAGTGTGAGCGACCTGACACCCACTTGTAATGTTCTGCTAGGGGGCAGCTATTACGCAATGCGCCTCAATGGAGTGTGTAAATTGAATATCCGGTGTAGCAGTAAGTCCTGGGAGCATATACAAGGTGGGCCAAAATAAGGGTCCTATCTTTAAATTTGAATAACTTGAATTTGAATAACTTCCACAAAATAAAAGTTAAACTCACCAAACTTTATGTGTGTGTAGACTGACCCTTCCGAGATTTTTTGAAATAAACAAAACAAATTTTAGCCGAAAAACACTTCTTAAAACTTACAAAAACTAAAGTATTGTTTTTTACACTGTTTTGAGTTTTTTAAGCAAAAATAATGTTTTCTAAATGAGGGTACGTTCCTTAGGGCTAATACGGCTCATGCTTGCTTCGGAAGGGGTCCTTTACTTATTCTAAAAAAAAATTTTTTTAAATCAATAAATAAAAAAGTTATGAATTTTTAAAAATAGGACCCTTATTTTTGCCCACCCTGTACCAGAAAGAACTGTTTGAAATTACTCATACATTATCGAGTATGTAATCCCTACAGCTACATACTTCGAAAACGGAGCTGTTCAACCTGACATAATGGTATGGGACAAGAGGTAGAAAGTATCAACTCTAGTTGTAAGCAGCGTCCTTAATGATGCTGACTTAAACAGAGCTTAGAGGGAGAAGATAACGAAATACTAAGGTCTTATGTACGACATGAAAAGAAACTGGAATCTTAGGAAGATCTCCACCATCCCAGTAATCATAGGAGCTACTGGGCTCAACAACAAGAATTTCAAAAAACTACCTGGCGAATATACCCGGTGAACCAAGTGCAAGAGATATCCTAACAATTGCGCTTACAATCCTAAACAGATCTCTCGGTTTAAGTCTCTCAAATAGGGGGTGAATGTCTGGCATCCGGTAGTATATCCTATCATGTAGCAAAACAACCGCCACCTCCCCTCCAATAACCCCAACCCTAACCCTAACCCTAACTCTAACCCTAACCCTAACCCTAACCCAAAACAACCGCCACCTCCCCTCCAATAACCCCAACCCTAACCCTAACCCCATAACCCTAACCCTAACCCTAACTCTAATCCTAACCCTAACACTAACCCCAACCCTAACCCCAACCCCAACCCTAACCCTAACCCTCCGATAACCGATAAAATGCGAGTTGCAGTATAAAACGTTTTATTATTTACTCAAGGGGAGACAATCCATTCATGTCATTTAATATTTGCATAAAAAATCGTTCCTCGTATGTTTCTGCTTCCGCATAAACTCACACAGATTGTTGTCTATTGTTCCGCGATGCACTCTACCGTGGCGTTTATTGTTCATTTTGTACAGTGAGAAATGGGGTTTCTATGTTGAAACCTGGAACCTAACTCTAACCCAATGCACTCTCACACTAACTCTAACCATAATCTAACCATAACCATAATATTACACATGTCTAACTAATACTCACAAAAGTAAGTCAACGGAATGTGCGCGCACTGCGCAATACTGGTAGGCCTTTTTTTATTTGCAAAACTCATTTTTTCAATTAGTGGCGAGATTCTGCTACGAAGGATTTACATTTTCTTCGGTGTATACACGTTTAAGTTTGAAATAGATCTTACACATGCGTCCAGACATCTCCATAAGAGAACCTCTCCATCCGTCTTTTGGTCTGTCACGCCTCAGTTTGGGATAGCACTTTTGAGGGTATGTCACGCTTGAGTTTGAAATAAAATGTTCGTTGGTCTGTCACGCTTAACTTTGAAATAACACTTTCGTTGGTCTGTCACGCTTGAATTTGAAATAACATTTTCGTTAGTCTGTCACGCTTAAGTTTGAAATAAAATGTTCGTTGGTCTGTCACGCTGATGTTTGAAGTCACATTTTTGTTAGTCTGTCACACTTAAGTTTGAAATAACATTCGTTAGTCTGTCACGCTTGAATTTAAAATAACACTTTCGTTAGTCTGTCACGCTTGAATTTAAAATAACACTTTCGTTAGTCTGTCACGCTTGAATTTAAAATAACATTTTCGTTAGTCTGTCACGCTGATGTTTGAAGTCACATTTTTGTTAGTCAGTCACACTTAAGTTTGAAATAACATTCGTTAGTCTGTCACGCTTGAATTTAAAATAACACTTTCGTTAGTCTGTCACGCTTGAATTTAAAATAACATTTTCGTTAGTCTATCACGCTGATGTTTGAAGTCACATTTTTGTTAGTCTGTCACACTTAAGTTTGAAATTACACTTTTGTTAGTCTGTCACGCTTGAATTTGAAATAACATTTTCGTTAATCTGTCACGCTTCAGTTATAAATATCATTTTCATCTGTCTGTTACGTTTACGTTTCAAATGTCTGTCACGCTACAGTTTGAAATAATATCTTCAACGCTAAACGGGGAGGTGACGGTGGTTAAGTGAATATCGACACGGACTGAAGACCTGGGCGTTCCAAGTTCGAATCCAGTCGGTTCCACAGTACCACTTTCACTTAGGGATGTTGGCAACCTTCTCGTGGTCCTTCCCGTAAGTACCCGCTGTCTTTCCAGAAAGATTTCTAACTAGAAAAACATCGGGGGAAACTAATGCCAATACCAGAATCATCTGATTCACACGAAAGAAGAAGAAGCGCTAAACGCACAAATTGAATGGCCGCATCTTTACGAAACTTCTTCCTGTTTTGTTTTGCTGTTCTGCTCTGAACAAGAAGGTGCACATAGATATTTCTTTTTCGTTTTAATTTTCGAAAATCACAAAGAATTAAAATGCCACCGTTTTTTTCGGCATTCATCGTCAATTCTAAGAAAAGCCGAAAGTCGTATAGAAATGTTTGTAGGCTTTAAAAAAAAGCGAGGTCCATTCGCGAATGGATCCATTTAGTGTGTTTGAAAGCAAACAGACAGGTGCGCCGAGCAGGACGCAGTGGTGCGTGGAACAGATCAAACGGGCAGAGGACTTTTCGAAGGAACCATCGAGAAATGAGAGCCGAAAAGAAAAAGAAAAGGAGAAAAAAATATTCGAACTTTGCGTAATTCTTTGAAAGTCACGGGACTGGGCTGAACAGATAACAGATAGCTCTTTAATCATGTGTGCTTATGCGACCGATTCCATTTGATCCGATAAGTTATTCATCTCCAAGACTTTAATACTGATATATGGTCTTTCTCTTTTGGTGGTGCGGTGCTGTCTTCTTTAATTGGTCTATAGCTGAAAAACGGTAAAACCCACAGAAAGTTTATTTGGCAGCAACGAACTCAACAAAACGACAAAGTTGATTGGCGCATCATTCTGGAAGTTTTTTTATACAATTTTAGAGAACTGAGAGGTGGCCGTGGTAAATTGGTTACCGGTGTGAACTAACGACGTCAGTGTGCCAAGTTCGAACCACTTACACTACGGATGACGGTAAACTTTACATAATTTAAATATAAGAAAATTTAATCCACCAGGATGCATTTCTGTTTCTTCGTAAAACGTGCCAGCCATTTTAATCGTTTGCTAATAGTTGAAAAAAAAAACAAATGAATGAATTACTTTGTAATTCTTTGGAAATTTGAAAGGAATTTGGAAACATTAAATATACGTATATATTATTTTTTTTATTTATGGTGTTCAAATCTTCTATTTATGGTTCCCATATTTTATTATATTATATACTAGGTCTACTTAGAAGGCCATTGTTGCCTAACATATGTGCCGATTCTTTTATATTATATACTAGGTCTACTTAGAAGGCCATCGTTGCTTAACATATGTGCCGATCCTTTTATATTATATACTAGGTCTACTTAGAAGGCCATTGTTGCCTAACATATGTGCCGATCCTTTTATATTATATACTAGGTCTACTTAGAAGGCCATTGTTGCCTAACATATGTGTTGATTCTTTTATATTATATACTAGGTCTACTTAGAAGGCCATCGTTGCCTAACATATGTGTTGATTCTTTTATATTATATACTAGGTCTACTTAGAAGGCCATCGTTGCCTAACATATGTGTTGATTCTTTTATATTATATACTAGGTCTACTTAGAAGGCTATTGTTGCCTAACATATGTGCCGATTCTTTTATATTATATACTAGGTCTACTTAGAAGGCCATCGTTGCCTAACATATGTGCCGATTCTTTTATATTATATACTAGGTCTACTTAGAAGGCCATTGTTGCCTAACATATGTGTTGATTCTTTTATATTATATACTAGGTCTACTTAGAAGGCCATCGTTGCCTAACATATGTGTTGATTCTTTTATATTATATACTAGGTCTACTTAGAAGGCTATTGTTGCCTAACATATGTGCCGATTCTTTTATATTATATACTAGGTCTACTTAGAAGGCCATCGTTGCCTAACATATGTGTTGATTCTTTTATATTATATACTAGGTCTACTTAGAAGGCCATCGTTGCCTAACATATGTGTTGATTCTTTTATATTATATACTAGGTCTACTTAGAAGGCTATTGTTGCCTAACATATGTGCCGATTCTTTTATATTATATACTAGGTCTACTTAGAAGGCCATCGTTGCCTAACATATGTGCCGATTCTTTTATATTATATACTAGGTCTACTTAGAAGGCCATTGTTGCCTAACATATGTGTTGATTCTTTTATATTATATACTAGGTCTACTTAGAAGGCCATCGTTGCCTAACATATGTGTTGATTCTTTTATATTATATACTAGGTCTACTTAGAAGGCCATTGTTGCCTAACATATGTGCCGATCCTTTTATATTATATACTAGGTCTACTTAGAAGGCCATCGTTGCCTAACATATGTGTTGATTCTTTTATATTATATACTAGGTCTACTTAGAAGGCCATTGTTGCCTAACATATGTGCCGATCCTTTTATATTATATACTAGGTCTACTTAGAAGGCCATCGTTGCCTAACATATGTGTTGATTCTTTTATATTATATACTAGGTCTACTTAGAAGGCCATCGTTGCCTAACATATGTGTTGATTCTTTTATATTATATACTAGGTCTACTTAGAAGGCCATCGTTGCCTAACATATGTGTTGATTCTTTTATATTATATACTAGGTCTACTTAGAAGGCCATTGTTGCCTAACATATGTGCCGATCCTTTTATATTATATACTAGGTCTACTTAGAAGGCCATCGTTGCCTAACATATGTGTTGATTCTTTTATATTATATACTAGGTCTACTTAGAAGGCCATTGTTGCCTAACATATGTGCCGATCCTTTTATATTATATACTAGGTCTACTTAGAAGGCCATCGTTGCCTAACATATGTGTTGATTCTTTTATATTATATACTAGGTCTACTTAGAAGGCCATCGTTGCCTAACATATGTGTTGATTCTTTTATATTATATACTAGGTCTACTTAGAAGGCTATTGTTGCCTAACATATGTGCCGATTCTTTTATATTATATACTAGGTCTACTTAGAAGGCCATTGTTGCCTAACATATGTGCCGATTCTTTTATATTATATACTAGGTCTACTTAGAAGGCCATCGTTGCTTAACATATGTGCCGATCCTTTTATATTATATACTAGGTCTACTTAGAAGGCCATCGTTGCCTAACATATGTGCCGATTCTTTTATATTATATACTAGGTCTACTTAGAAGGCCATTGTTGCCTAACATATGTGTTGATTCTTTTATATTATATACTAGGTCTACTTAGAAGGCCATCGTTGCCTAACATATGTGTTGATTCTTTTATATTATATACTAGGTCTACTTAGAAGGCTATTGTTGCCTAACATATGTGCCGATTCTTTTATATTATATACTAGGTCTACTTAGAAGGCCATCGTTGCCTAACATATGTGTTGATTCTTTTATATTATATACTAGGTCTACTTAGAAGGCCATCGTTGCCTAACATATGTGTTGATTCTTTTATATTATATACTAGGTCTACTTAGAAGGCTATTGTTGCCTAACATATGTGCCGATTCTTTTATATTATATACTAGGTCTACTTAGAAGGCCATCGTTGCCTAACATATGTGCCGATTCTTTTATATTATATACTAGGTCTACTTAGAAGGCCATTGTTGCCTAACATATGTGTTGATTCTTTTATATTATATACTAGGTCTACTTAGAAGGCCATCGTTGCCTAACATATGTGTTGATTCTTTTATATTATATACTAGGTCTACTTAGAAGGCCATTGTTGCCTAACATATGTGCCGATCCTTTTATATTATATACTAGGTCTACTTAGAAGGCCATCGTTGCCTAACATATGTGTTGATTCTTTTATATTATATACTAGGTCTACTTAGAAGGCCATTGTTGCCTAACATATGTGCCGATCCTTTTATATTATATACTAGGTCTACTTAGAAGGCCATCGTTGCCTAACATATGTGTTGATTCTTTTATATTATATACTAGGTCTACTTAGAAGGCCATCGTTGCCTAACATATGTGTTGATTCTTTTATATTATATACTAGGTCTACTTAGAAGGCCATCGTTGCCTAACATATGTGTTGATTCTTTTATATTATATACTAGGTCTACTTAGAAGGCCATTGTTGCCTAACATATGTGCCGATCCTTTTATATTATATACTAGGTCTACTTAGAAGGCCATCGTTGCCTAACATATGTGTTGATTCTTTTATATTATATACTAGGTCTACTTAGAAGGCCATTGTTGCCTAACATATGTGCCGATCCTTTTATATTATATACTAGGTCTACTTAGAAGGCCATCGTTGCCTAACATATGTGTTGATTCTTTTATATTATATACTAGGTCTACTTAGAAGGCCATCGTTGCCTAACATATGTGTTGATTCTTTTATATTATATACTAGGTCTACTTAGAAGGCTATTGTTGCCTAACATATGTGCCGATTCTTTTATATTATATACTAGGTCTACTTAGAAGGCCATTGTTGCCTAACATATGTGCCGATTCTTTTATATTATATACTAGGTCTACTTAGAAGGCCATCGTTGCTTAACATATGTGCCGATCCTTTTATATTATATACTAGGTCTACTTAGAAGGCCATTGTTGCCTAACATATGTGCCGATCCTTTTATATTATATACTAGGTCTACTTAGAAGGCCATTGTTGCCTAACATATGTGTTGATTCTTTTATATTATATACTAGGTCTACTTAGAAGGCCATCGTTGCCTAACATATGTGTTGATTCTTTTATATTATATACTAGGTCTACTTAGAAGGCCATCGTTGCCTAACATATGTGTTGATTCTTTTATATTATATACTAGGTCTACTTAGAAGGCCATTGTTGTCTAACATATGTGCCGATCCTTTTATATTATATACTAGGTCTACTTAGAAGGCCATTGTTGCCTAACATATGTGTTGATTCTTTTATATTATATACTAGGTCTACTTAGAAGGCCATTGTTGCCTAACATATGTGTTGATTCTTTTATATTATAAACTAGGTCTACTTAGAAGGCCATTGTTGCCTAACATATGTGGTGATTCTTTTATATTATATACTAGGTCTACTTAGAAGGCCATTGTTGCCTAACATATGTGCCGATTCTTTTTATATTATATACTAGGTCTACTTAGAAGGCCATTGTTGCCTAACATATGTGGTGATTCTTTTATATTATATACTAGGTCTACTTAGAAGGCCATTGTTGCCTACCATATGTGGTGATTCTTTTTATATTATATACTAGGTCTACTTAGAAGGCCATTGTTGCCTAACATATGAGGTGATTCTTTTATATTATATACTAGGTCTACTTAGAAGGCCATTGTTGCCTAACATATGTGCCGATTCTTTTATATTATATACTAGGTCTACTTAGAAGGCTATTGTTGCCTAACATATGTGCCGATTCTTTTATATTATATACTAGGTCTACTTAGAAGGCCATTGTTGCCTTACATGTGTGCCGATTCTTTTATATTATATACTAGGTCTACTTAGAAGGCCATTGTTGCTTAACATATGTGCCGATTCTTTTATATTATATACTAGGTCTACTTAGAAGGCCATTGTTGCCTAACATATGTGCCGATTCTTTTATATTATATACTAGGTCTACTTAGAAGGCCATTGTTGCTTAACATATGTGCCGATTCTTTTATATTATATACTAGGTCTACTTAGAAGGCCATTGTTGCCTTACATATGTGCCGATTCTTTTATATTATATACTAGGTCTACTTAAAAGGCCATTGTTTCCTAACATATGTGCCGATTCTTTTATATTATATACTAGGTCTACTTAGAAGGCCATTGTTGCCTAACATATGTGCCGATTCTTTTAGTCGTCTTACGCTTTCGACATGAAGATTCCCGGTTCAACAAAAGGATTTCCGAGTTAGACAAGATCAACCTGAAGAAGGCAGAAGGTTACATCGGCCGAAACGCTGTGAGAATAACATCCAAGATTAGAACAGTAGTCAGAATAATCCAAATAATACGTTATTATACCTTGTTTATTAAAAGTTAAAATGAGATTATTTATTAAACGATTAAGAGCTGAGATGCCAAATGAGACAGATAATAAAATAGATTAATACTTTGAAAAGTTGTTCTGAAAGCCAACAGGCAGGTGCTCGGAACAGTGCCTAATGGCGCGTGGGAGATATATATATATATATATATATATATATATATATATATATATATATATATATATATACAAATAAACGAATAAACACTTTGAATAAAGAATTTGAAAAGAAACGGGCAGAGAAATCAAAATCTCTGCGAGTGCTTTATTCTGTTAAATTTCTCGTGAAGAGATAACGGGGGGGGGGGAACGATGAGAGGAAGTTAGACTTTTTTTTAATTCAATGGCAGCCATGATAGATTAAACAGGCGGATCCAATCATTTACGGATTGAACCAATTCTTTGCTTATTTTCTAATAAACCATGTTCAGGCTGGAGAACCATCAGGTGGCAGAAATGGTGAAGGTTACGGGTAAAACAGGCATTGAGATGATCACAGACATGACAAATCAGATTATACCTTTTAGGTCTCTACTCGCACAAATCAACTTGAAATGCCTCGCGGACATCATGCAGAAGAGCAGACTGCATTGGTTGGGGTACGTTGAGCGCAGCAATGGCTAGATTGCTAAAGCTTGTCAGTTGAACGTGCCAGCAGAGAAGACCACCATGCTTCAAGTTCTGTCTATGTTCAATTATTTATTTCTAATCTTTAGTTTGGTTGTTTTGTTTTACGGCATATCAACCCTTTTCTAATGTTGAATCTGGTCATTTTGGTAAAAGTTATTGTACTTCAAGTTCTTTATATGTTCAAGTATTTATATGTTTGTTATATGTTCAAGTATTTGTATGTTCTTTATATGTTCAAGTAGTTGTATGTTCTTTATATGTTCAAGTATTTATATGTTTTTATATATTCTAGTATTGATATGTTCTTTATATGTGCAAGTATTTTTATATACTTTATATGTTCAAGTATTTATATGTTCTTTAAATATTCAAGTATTTATATGTTCTTCATATTTTCAGGTATTTATATGTTCCTTATAGTTCAAGCATTTATATATGTGTTTTATAGTTCAAGTATTTATATGTGGTTGATATGTTCAAGTATTTATATGTTCTTTATATGTTCAAGTATTTATATGTTCTTTATATGTTCAAGTATTTATATGTTCTATATATGTTCAAGTATTTATATGTTCTTTATCTGTTCAAGTATTGATATATTCTTTATCTGTTCAAGTATTTATATGTTCTTTATATGTTCCTCATATTTTCAAGTATTTATATGTTCTTTATATGTTCGAGTATTTATATGCTCTTTATATGTTCAAATATTTATATGTTCTTTATCGTTCAAGTATTTATATGTTCTTTATAGTTCAAGTATCTATGTGTTCTTTATATGTTCGAGTATGTATATGTTCTTTATATGTTCAAGTATTTATATGTTCTTTATCTGTTCAAGTATTTATATGTTCTTTATAGTTCAAGTATTTATATGTTCTTTATATGTTAAAGTATTGATATTTTCTTTATATGTTCTTTATCTGTTCAAGTATTTATATGTTCTTTATCTGTTCAAGTATTCATATGTTCTTTATATGTTCAAGTATTTATATGTTCTTTATATGTTCAAGTATGTATATGTTCTTTATATGTTCAAGTATGCATATGTTATTTATCTGTTCAAGTATTAATATGTTCTTTATATGTTCAAGTATTTATATGTTCTTTATATGTCTAAGAATCGATATATTCTTTATATTTTTAAGTATTTATATGTTCTTTATATGTCTAAGTAGTTGTGTGTTCTTTATATATTCAAGTATTTTTATGTTCTTTATATGTTCAAGTATTGATATGTTCTTTATATGTTCAAACATTTATATGTTCTTTATAGTTCAAGTATTTATATGTTCTTTATATAGTCAAGTATTTATATGTTTCTTGATATGTTCAGCTATTTATATGTTCTTTATAGTTCAAACATTTATATGCCATTTATATGTTTAAGTATTTATATGTGGTTTATATTTTCAAGTATTTGTATGTTTTTTATATGTTCAAGTATTTATATGTTCTTTATATGTTCAAGTATTTATATGTTCTTTATAGTTCAAGTATTTATATGTTCTTTATGGTTCACCTATTTATATGTTCTTTATATGTTATTTATATGTTCAAGTATTTATATGTTCTTTATATGTTCAAGTATTTTTTCATGGTGTTCTGTTTAGCTGTTTTGTTTTACGGTATATCAACCCTTTTCGGATTATTTTATGCTGAATTTTGTCATTTTGGTTAAAGTTTTTGTGAAGGGAGGCAGAGGAGAATGGAGATTGGGAAAGGGATTTTTCTGCTTTGCAAAGAGTAAAAAACAATAAAACATTAATGTTTGGTGCATTTTGGATCATGAAGCCAATATCTTCAGATAGCCTGATCTGGTAGCACTAGGAGAACAAGAGTGGCGCTTGGAAATGCCACCATGAGAAACTGTTGCATATTGAGTTTCCATGGGACCGTGAAAATCTAGAAGAGGCTGACGCAGTATCTGGTCTAACTATAAAAACTGTGAAAGAAATGGTACGGGAAGCTGTGAGTAAGATGAAGAAGGGTAAGGCTGGATGACCCTCTTGCTGCACAACCGCCCACTAATGATGCCCTACTAAATCTGACCCCTTATTCTCAGTAGCCCCTTACATCCTAGTGGAAATGTGCATTTTGAGGGGAGTGGGTAATATAAGTCAAAATTTTAAAAGAGAGAAGGAGTCGGTAATAGAGGTAGAGAGAGAGGGAGTGTCAAATAAAGAGGGGAGAGTCGGGGAGAGAGGGAGAAAGAGACGTCGACGGGAAAAGTAGAAAGAGAGGGGCAGTCGGAGGGAGAAGTGTGGAAGGAGACGAGATTTAAAAGAAAGATGATACACATACGTTTTTTTTAACTTTTCTATTTGTTACGTAATACGCCCGGACAACGCCGGATTGCCCTGCTAGTTAAAATAAAATGCTCGCATTGTTCTGTTGTATACAAATAAGCTTTGTAAGTATAAGTTCCTTATACTTATACATACATATGAAAACCGACCATAAAAGAATCGCTTGCAGCCATGGTCGAGAAATACATCCATCTTGGAAAGAGCGGGGCGTCCACACCTCAGTAATAATCGCAAATAAAAACTTCATGTGGTCAAAAACCGAACGGATTAAATGGGAAATTCCAAATATACTCAGCGGATGTTGTTTTTGTTATATGTATCAAATCTAATTGACAAATTGAGATGCTGCCAGATTTGACGGACGCATTGGCCTGAAGCTATAGGGGTTTTTTTTTTGGGGGGGGGGGTCGCGTTTTTATGTCGAAATTCTTCACGGAATTCTGGAATAACTAGTCTGCTGAGTGGAATGGTCAATATAAACGGTTTTTTTTTCCCCCTCCGCTGTCCCAGTTGGCATCGCTTCAAATCGCTAAAACCTCCCACTGTTGGACTCGGGGTGGTCGACATTGTTTCACCGATTCAAAGATATTGCTTCCTCGTTGGAGTAAGAACCGCATTCAAAGAACTTGGTTCTCGGTGAATCGACTTTGATGAATATCAAAATAAATCCAAAGAAAACTATTTTAAAAATGTCATCAAGAGGAGGTTCTTTCACAAAGTCAACAGACGAATGAGGATATTAAATCGTCCGAATCGGATGTCGCATATTTTTATGAACAATTTTGGTAAATTCTCACGCTCTATCTATATCTCTCTATCTCTCTCTCTCTCTCTCTCTCTCTCTCTCTCTCTCTCTCTCTCTTTCTCCGTCTCTCTCTCTATATATATATCACCCCCTCCCTCGCGCGTGCGCTTTCTCTATCACCCCATCTTTCTTTCTCTCTCTCTCTCTCTCTCTCTCTCTCTCTATATATATATATATATATATATATATATATATATATATATATATATATATATATATATCACTGGTGCTGCACTACCCTCTACTCTTTTTTCTCTCTCTCTCTTATATATATATATAATATATATATATATATATATATATATATATATGATAATTTTTATTTACACAGACATGTACAAAATCTGCGACACTGGCATGTCGATTTTATCGATCAACAGTTAATATAAATTGAGATCTCATCATGTAGAGTTAGAATCCGATCTTAACCTTTGATCATATTTGGTTCTTTATAAATATGATCTATGGTTAAGATCGGATTCTAACTCTGCCTGATGAGATCTCAGTTTATATTAACTGTTGATCGATAACATCGACATGCCAGTGTCACAGATTTTGTACATGTCTGTGTAAATAAAAATTGTCATAAATAATACTCTATTTTGATATTGAGCACTCTTTATAAACCCGGTTGAAATTCTTTGGATTACCACCCTGTGGATGTTTTTACCTGGATTATTACCATTATTATATATATATATATATATATATATATATATATATATATATATATATATTTATACCTTTCTCTATCACCCCTCTCTCTCTCTCTCTCTCTCTCTCTCTCTCTCTCTCTCTCTCTCTCTTCTCTTCTCTACTGTACTTTATCTTTACGCCAAATCCTGAACCGCTTGCGAAACATTCACAGCAAGAACTCGCTTTTATGGCACAACGTGACGCAACAGATTAAGTGTTAAGTAACAATCAGTTCAAAGTGACAGTCTTCTGGAGGTTGAAGGTTCAATCCTCACTGCAGGCGATACTAAGAATTATAAAAATTACTCTAGACTTCTACCCGATCATGGCTGACGGAACGAAAACAATCTACCCCCCGTGGGTCAGTTCAAAATTTCGTACAGATTCCTGAATTCGGCACAAAGACTCTCGAATACGACAAGACGCACCTGAAAACGGTCGGAGGTTACATCGGCCGAAACGTTGTGAGGATAAGATCCAAGATGAGAACAGTAGTCCGAATTATACAAATTATCAATCCTCATCTAAAAAAATTCCGAAAAATAAATAAAACTTATTAAAGAAACCGAATATATTTTTTTGAGTTTTTTTTGTTTTTTTTTAACTTAGTTCACCCCAAACAAGGCAGGCCGCCACTGTAGACGTAAGCGGCTAATGAGAATTAGGATGAAAGTTTTAAGGGGTCATCCTAAATTGGGAGCTGTGCAGCGAGATGTTTGTTCACAGTAGTTTTAAATTTCTGCATGTCGGTACAGTCGAGGAAACAGGGCGCAGGGAGGGAATTCCAAAGCCGGCAGATCGAGGAAATAAGTTATTGGAGTAGAAGGCTCTCTGGCATCTGGGGAGCTCCACAGTGATAGACGGGATAAGCTGATTGTCGGTTGATCGAGTGTATTTACGTTGAGAGTGCACCAGAGCAGCAAGTTCATTGGAGCACATTCCATTGAATTTCTTGTAAAACAAGCAGAAGGATGCAACATTGAAGCGATGGGACAGGTACTGTGGCTTGGTAGATAGCGAGGAACTTATTAAATTAGCGACTCTTTTTGGGATCTTGTCTAAGAGGGAGAGACTAGTTTATGGTGCACCAACCCAGATGTGCATGAGTGGATGGTGGTTTTGTAGAATAATAGGATACTGTCAGGTGTGAGAAGTTTTCTAGCACGGGAAAGGGAGCCCACTTTCTTTGCAGCAGCCTTAACAATGTCCTCTATGTATTTGTTACAAGTTAAGTGTAGAGAGTAATAAAACTATTTCTGAATTTTTAAAATGAGGATTGATAATTTTTATAATTTTGGACTACATTTCTCATCTTGAGTGTTATCATCACAACGTTTCGGCCGCTGTAACCTCCAGCCTTCTTTAGGAGTATCTTTTCGAACTCAGGAATATTTCTGTCGAACTCTGGTCGGAATGGCGAACGGAACCACGGGGGTAGCATACTCTTGTTCCGTCAGAAATAACTGGGAGAAGAAGTCAGTAATTTGCAATTCTTCGTATCGCCCGCACTGAGGATTGAACCTTCAACCTTCAACTGACTATCACTTAGAACTGAATTTAATTTAGTACTATATGCACTGTGCCACCATAAAGTTAGCTGAGATCAATAAAATTTGAACATTGCTCCAAGAATTCAAAACCAACAATCATTAGGCGTATGATCGTTTCCAAAGCTATTTTGGATTTTTTTTTTCCATTATTTTTTATGATTCCAAAACGCCACTTCGTCAGCGCCTTTTATAACATCACATACAGAAGTCCCTCAAGAAAAAAAATCAGATCTCATTACTAAAAGACAACACTAGTTAAAGCACTTCAGAAATAGTAAAAAAAACCCAGCAAATTGAATAACAAATCAAACATTTTAAACATTCAAAGCATTCACCATATAAGTTGAATCGAGAAGAAATTACATAAGAAAAAAAATACATAAGTGAAGAAAATAAAAATAAAAACAATAGTTAATTAAACAATATTAATAACAAGAAGAAAAAATACTCATATTAATAATGTTAGAATAGACTAAAGTAAAACAAAATAAGATAAAATAAAAATAGATAACATAAATAAAGAAGTGAAATAAAATAAGATAAAATAAAATTAAATTAGATAACATAAATAAAGAAGTAAAACAAAATAAGATAAAATAAAATTAGATAACATAAATAAAGAAGTAAAATAAAACAAATAAAATAAAATAAAAATAGATAACATAAATAAAGAAGTAAAATAAACAAATAAAATAAAATAAAATTAGATAACATAAATAAAGAAGTAAAATAAAACAAATAAAATAAAATTAGATAACATAAATAAAGAAGCAAAATTGTGAAATAAAATAATAAAAGGATAAATTAGAATAAAATAAAGAAAGAAAGAAAGAAAATAATTTATTTTATCTTAAATAGAAAACAATATAGAGTATAGTTTAAATTAATGAAAAATTAAAATAATTGCAAGATAAAAAATCTATGATAAAGTTAATTATATATATATATATATATATATATATATATATATATATATATATATATATATATATATATATATATATATATATATATGAGAAAGGAAGGATGAGGGTAATCGGACGTAATGGGAAATGAAAAAGGAAAAACTAAAAGATGTTTTTTATGTATTCATCAACGTTTCGTCTTTATTTGTAAGACTTCCTCGGGATGATAATTTTTAGAAAAATGTCATGCAAGTACATGAAAATATTGGTTTGACATGATGGGTTGATGAGAAGAAGTAGTAGCCACTACTGGGAGCGCAGAACCGAGGTCCGGGCAGAGAAAAGTCGGTGGCAGGGAATGAGATTAATGTGGATGGCTGTGAGTGAAAAAGTGGAAAGGTGGGAGTGAGTGAAATTAATGTGGATGGCTATGAGTGAGAAAGTAGAGGGGTGGGGAAAATGGAAGGGAGGTGGAGGCTCTGTGTTTTTGGTGTGTAGGTAGTGTAAAAGTTTTAGAAAAGATTTATAGAAATGAAGGTGATTTGAAAGTGGGAGAGGTGGGTGGGTAAGAGTGTGAAAGATATATATGTATATATATATATATATACATATATATAAAGATATATAGATACATATATATATATACATATATAGAGAGATATATAGATACATATATATATATATATATATAGAGAGAGAGAGAGAGAGAGAAGGGTCATTCGGAAATTTCGAGCATTTACGGAAGAAACTTAGTAGTAGTAATTTATGTGGCTAAATAGAGTAGAAAGTGACTAACTTGGGTTTACTTTCGGCAGGCTCGTAACTTTAGCTTCCCTTATTTTGTACTTTAGTCCTCACATTCCATGAACGAATTAGAACGATGTTTCTGACAAAGGGGGAAGAATTGCTGTTTTCTGGGTCAGAATCTATCCATCTAGCACTTATTGTTGGCTAGTTTTTGACCTTGAAGTAGTATTTTTTAGCTCCTTACATCAAGTGGCTTCATGCCTTGTCTGGAGCGACTTTCATTTTTAAAAAAAAGGTTTACTTGACCGGGAGAGTAGTAAGTGGACTTTGGGTTTACTTTCGGCAGCGTCATAACTCTCGCTTCCCTTATTTTGTCTTTTAGTCCTCACATTCCATGAGCGATGTTTCTGACAAGGGGGGGAATTGCTGCTTTCTTGATCTAATCTATCCATCTTACACTTTTCATTGATTATTTTTTCACCTTGAAGTTGTATTTTCTTTTTTTAGCTCCTAACATCAAGTGGTTTCATGCCTTGTCTGGAGCAATTTCCATAAAAACAACAAAAAAACCCTCTCATCTATGGGTTAAATAGAAACTATCGTTTATACACCATCTGTTTACAAAATACACGCCTACAAAACAAAATGAATCTACGAACTAACCCTAACCGCAAAACATAGGACCATTTCGTTATAAATGACCAAACGACGGTGGACGTAACATAAACCCCAGCATCCAACCCACATCTCTATTTTCATGGCCAAGGATCCAACTCGGTTAATTTCAATGAATTAAACAAATGGAATTACCAAAGTCTACTGAACACCTGAGTTCATACTAAAGCGATGATATAACGCAATGTACTTCAAGGGATTTCAAGTGGGGGACCCTAGAACATCTGGCATTCAATGGATGGAGATGAGAAAGGGGGAGATGAAGGCTAAACATCGCTATAAACTTGATGAAGGCCCGCGTGTAAAGCATTATCGATGACCACTAGTCGATTCCTTTAACTCGGCGCCATTGTCGTCGGTTGAGCGTCTTCCAATATTGACCAATTTCGCTACTAAGTGACCGTTGATAAAGGTCAACGACGGTGACGCGACAAGTCACTCAACGGCAGTTGCTACCTCATTAACTGGTTGATTATCGAATCAGCATTGGTGGAGGACCCTTGCCATAATTCGCTTCGTTCCATTCAACGCGCCATTACACAAATAAAATGGCGTATCATTTGGATATGAAGATATGAAGGACGGAGAACGAGAGGGAGAGATGGGGATGGAGAGAGAGAGAGATGGGGATAGAGAGAGAGATGGGGATGGAGAGAGAGATGGGGATGGAGAGAGAGATGGGGGTGGAGAGAGAGAGTAATTTAATGGACTGAGATGAAGTGGTATGATTGAATTTAGATGAAATAAAGATACGAAGATGTTGAGATTTATATGTGCAGAAAGTGATACTCCGGTGTTCTGGTAATCTAATATATAAATTTATCTTGTTGGATTTTTAACGTTGGATCTAAACAGCACTTCTACCTTTCAAGTCGATATTTGATTCTGACTAGCGGCCTCTCCCTTTTTTCCTTGTTGTTTGCGTTAAAACCGCATAATTAGTGTAACTTCTCGTCCATCTCTTTCGGATCAGTTGGAATATGCAGCCGATCTAGAATTTGACCAGTTGGTTCAGTTGTGGGTTAAGGTATGAAATGGCTTGTGTCGTTTAATCCTGTTAAGACTCAGCTCGTGTCTTTTAATCGTAGACGTAGACGATACATTGCTGGTTGGAAATCATTTTAAATATAGTCATTATAGGTAGGAGGAAAACAATCAGCAGGAAGAGAGTTCCACAACCCTGCGGTTCTTGGGAAGAAGCTACTGGAATAGGATCTTGTATTAAAATGAGGTACCAAAACAGGGAATTGATAGAGACCACTAGATCAACGAGTCAAACAAGATGGAACAAAAAAAGCAGGGAATAGATCACATAATTCTGAAAAACACATGCCATAATAGTATTTACAGAAAAGACCGAGACTAGCAACACCACGTCTGTGAGAGAGAGGGTGTAGAGAAGAAGACAGGGTGTGGCCAATCAAATTACAGATACGTTTCTACACTTTAGCAAGAACCCTCAAGTGAGACAGAGAGTCACCAGCACAAATATGCCAACATGGTCTGATTGATTAAGGAAATAAAGAAAAAGAGAGAAAACAATGAAAGATAGAAAAAACGAAAGAAAGATACAAAGAGAAAATGTAGAACGAACGAAAGAAAGAAAGAAAGAAAGAATAAAAGTAAAGAAAGACGAAAGCAAAAAACGAAAAGAAAGAAGGATATTAACAAGCACAAGAGGAATGGAAAAAGTAAATAACGAAAGGGGATAGAAAACAAAAACGAAAGAATGTAATAACGACATTAGGAAACATGGAAAGCAAGAAAGAAGGAAATAAAATGAATGAAAGAAAGAAAGAAAGAAAGAAAGAGAGAGAGAAAAGAAAACGAAAGAAAGAAAGAACGTCATTGAGAAACACAGGAGGAAAGAAACAAAAAGAAAAAAAGAAAGAAAAGAAAAATCGAAAGAAAGAACGTGAATGAGAAACAGAGGAGGAAAGGCAGAAAGAAACAAAAAAGAGAAAAAGGAACGAATGAAAAAGAAAACAAAAAAGAAAAGCGAAAAGAAAAACGGAAATAAAAGAAGGAGGAAGGAAAAAACGAAAGAAAAAAAGAAAGAACGGAATTGGGAAACAGAGAAAGTAAGGGAGAAGGGAATAAAACAAACGAACAAAAATGAAAGAAAAAACAACATTGAGAAACATAGGAGGAAATGTAGAAAGAAAGAAAATAAAAAAGAAAATAATAAAATAAAAAAGAAAGAAGGGGGAAGATAGGAAAGTGTTTTGAAGGGATGTTTGAGTGACATCGAGGGTTTGATCCCTGCCCGGGTAATTCATGCTGAGTACGGCTTATAGCCAGAAACACGTGTGTATGTCTTATTTTTGTGCACGCAAAAAAATTATTAATGAATTAATTAAAGAAATCTATATATACAAAAAAATAGTTTGACCCCCCCCCAAAAAAAAAAAATTTTTTACCCTCCTCCATACATAGTTAAGAAAAGAAAAAAAATGAGGAGGCGCCTACGTCATATCAAAGAACCAGTTTTGTTATTCTACCAAAATGGTTACCCATTTAGTAATGGCCGAGATATTTGTTGCTTAACTTCAATTTACAACAAAACACCATGTCTTAACAACGTAATGAAAATAAAGTATGATAATGTGAAAAAATCCTCTCACAATGATGTCACTTCCGGAAGGATGAGTCAGCAATTCTTCCAATATGGTCACCCATTTAGTAATGGCTGGGATATGTATTGCTTAACTTTAATTTACAACAAAATTTTAATTTACAACAAAACACCTTGTCTTAACAACGTAATGAAAATAAAGTTTATAATGTGAAAAAATCCTCTCACAATGACGTCACTTCCGGAAAGACCGGAAGGATGAGTCAGCAGTTTATTTTTCCAAAATGGTCACCCATTTACTTATGGCCGAGATATACTTTGTTTAACTTTAATTTACAACGAAACACCTTGTCTTAACAACGTAATGAAAATAAAGAATTATAATGTGAAAAAAAACCCTCTCAAAATGACGTCACTTCCAAAAGGATGACTTGACAATTTTAACAGTACTTGCCAGTCAAAGTATGGTTTAAAAACACGCCGGTTTCTTAATGAAATGTGTTTAATTAATATTATGAATATTTTTTATTAATATCACCTTATCGGAAAATATTGTAAATACATATGTAAATTTGATAATAGCAGTTATAAGTGTATATATGTAAATATGAATTTATTAGAAGTTTCACAGAAATGAATTATGTAAATTGTAAAACCCGTCTAGTGCCTTTAGCTAAGATCAAAGTGTAGTATCTGTTCCGATGGATACTGCACGTCTGTCCTGTGCAGTTCTAGGAGGTACACCCTCCCAGGCTTTGCCTCCCCTCTTTGGGGAGGAGTAAGTTTATTGCTTACTGTCTGAGGCGCCCCTACCGGGGAATGCCGACGGGGCTGCCCAGGCAATTTTTAAATGGCCAGAGTGCTCACCTCTCGAGCGCTGGCTTTTCAAACCCCACTTTCTCGACCCGATCTTGGGTCACATCTTACTTGTTGGAGTAAGATAAAACTGGCCTTGTGCCTAACTCCTGGGGAAGAGTAAATAATGCTACTCATCAAAGTGTAGTATCTGTTCCGATGGATACTGCACCCCATAAACTTGTATTGGCTTGGCCTTCGGGGCTTGATTTACGCCGGTCTATGGGTCTGTCCTGTGCAGTTCTAGGAGGTCCACCCTCCCAGGCTTCGCCTCCCCTCTTTGGAGAGGAGTAAGTTTATCGCTTACTGCTTGAGGCGCCCCTACCGGGGAATGCCGACGGGGCTGCCCAGGCAATTTTTAAACCCCACTTTCCCGACCCGAACTTGGGTCACATCTTAGTTGTGGAAGTAAGATAAAAACTGGCCTTGTGCCTAACTCCTGGAGAGGAGTAAACCAATACTCATACTCACGTCTTGGCCTTTTGGCTAAGATCAAAGTGTAGTATCTGTTTCGATGGATACTGCACCCCATAGACTGGTATTGTCTTGGCCTTCGGGGCTTGATTTACGCCGATCTATGGGTCTGTACTGTGCAGTTCTATGAGGTCCACCCTCCCAGGCTTCGTCTCACCTCTTTGGGGAGGAGTAAATTTATTGCTTACTGTCTGAGGCGCCCCTACCGGGGAATGCCAACGGGGCTGCCCAGGCAATTTTTAATGACAAGAGTACTCAACTTCTCGAGTGCTGGTTTTTCTAATCCCACTTTCCCGACCTTGTGTCACATCTTACCTTGTGGGTGGTTGATAAATAAAAGGCTACTCATGCCCATGCATACTTGGCCTTTTGGCTAAGATCAAACTGTAGTATCTGTTCCGATGGATACTGTACCCTGGAGATTGGTATTGTCTTGGCCTTCGGGGCTTGATTCCGCCGGTCTATGTGCCTGTCTTGTGCAGTTCTAGGAGGTCCACCCTCCCAGGCTTCGCCTCCCCTCTTTGGGGGAGGAGTAAATTGATTGCTTACTTCTGAGGCGCCCCTACCGGGGAATGCCGACGGGGCTGCTCAGGCAATTTTTAATGGCCAGAGTGCTCACCTTCTCGGGCGCTGGCTTTTCAAACCCCACTTTCCCGACCTGAGCTTGGGTCACATCTTACTTGTGGGAGTAAGATAAAACTGGCCTTGTGCCTAACTCCTGTAGCGGAGTAAATAAAATGCATATCTTTTCTTTGATCCTTTGAAATTCCTTAGTAGTTTTCGAGTTTCTGGCGTGAACTGGCCGATATATTATCCGTGCTTGTTTTGTGCTCTACTACTTTCGGTTCCATCCGTGGAGATTTAAACACTACACACCGATACTACACGTTTGGATTTGGTAAGAAGTGATCCATTAGTATTAAAAGAAAAATCGATCTATCGATATTTACGTGGACTGAGTCTCGATTAGTAGGACCGAGATTTTCTACACGCTGACCTAGGATATCCTTCATCCGCCATTTTTTTTATTAATATTCGTGTCAACAAAAGCGGTTTGTAGGTCAGAGTTCAGATAAGTTGCATAGTGTTTAGATTTGAACTACCTTAAATGTATTTTCGCATTTCTCATTGTAATTCTCGTCTTGGTGGTCCAGAAGTCTTTAACAAAGAAATCACCGCCGACGTTTTTTTTTTCGTATCCAATATTAGCTCGGCGCTTCTTTCTATTTATCAATTTATATTCGCACACACACACACACACACACACACACCAGCATCATCATTATCATCATCATTATCATCATCATCAACATCATCTTTTATATATATATATATATACATTTGATCGAGTCATGAAACATCAGAAAAATAAAAGGTAAAAAAAGAACAACACTCACATTGAAATAGAATACATTTAATATAATTTTAATGAGGTTTTTCTGATTTTTGTTAGCCGCCATCTTTTAATATGAGCAGTTTTGGGAGAAATAAGTATAACTTACTTAAATGTCAAAAGTTTTTAAAAAGAATAAATATATATACTTATATATATATATATATATATATATATATATATATAGAGAGAGAGAGAGAGAGAGAGAGAGAGAGAGAGAGAGAGAGAGAGAGGGAGGGGGGAGGGGAGAGAGAAACAAAAAGATAGTATAAACAATGTAAAAAATCCCCCTTCATATTTTAAGGTTATCTCAGTAGAATTCAAAAATTACTTTAATCCGCCGTTAAAGACAAGCAACCGATGTATGTAGACAAATAAATAAAATATTTGTTATAAAACATATATCTATGTATAGATAGATTTTTTGCGATTCGAAGAATTATTAAAATCAATTTCCAAATCAAGAGCATGCGTCAAAGTGTCACGGTTGTTTTCAGCTGTTTCGAGGCAGTGTCTATTTGCATTCGTACAATGAATCATAAAAATTATAAATGCTGACTTTTGTCAGAACAAATTTTTCAAATCAGAATCTTCGCAAGTCACGGTTGTTTTCAGCTGTTTCGATGCAGTGTTTATTTGCATTCGTAAAAAGAATCATAAAAATTATAAATGCTGACTTTGGTCAGAATAATTTTTTCAAATCAGAATCTTCGCAAGTCCTATATAAAACAAACACATTTAATATGCAATGCCACATAAAACATAAATTCAATATACATGTCCATAAAAGTTCACAAAGCAACAATAAACAGAACGAGACCACAAGAAACACAAATACCTCGATAAATACCATCAATTATAAAACTCACTTTCACATCAAAATGCATATTAAAAATTAAAAAAACGGACCGGAAACCACATATATCCGCTATACTGGCATATAAGACGGTTAAAATCAAGGGGAAGTAACTATAATAAAGGGGAGAAACTCTCATTATTAAAAATTGAAATAACAGCAATAACGTAGGTTGAACAAACCTAAAAAGTAACTCAAAATACTCGATGTAAAAAAATAGTACATAAACCGACACATATAAACATATAAAGCACTGTACAAGATAATATAAACATATATACAAAACCATATACACACACATAAGCATTAATATATATATATATATATATATATATATATATATATATATATATATTAGCTGAAGATTGCGTAAGCATTAATATATATATATATATATATATATATATATATATATATATATATATATATATATATATATATATATATATATATAAATTTCGCGTACAACAAAATCGTAGGATACATTTCAGAGGAAACATTTTTTAATCAACGAAACGAGCGGGTGGGAAAAAAAAGAAAATTGCTAAAATTTTCCTTAAGGCCTTATCGTCTGACCATCTAAGAGGAAACGTTAGAATGATAAATTAAAAACTAAAAAAATCGAATGAGATATGAGGGGGGGAAATTGTTTCAGTAGGAGAAAACGATTGAGAGAGAAAAAAAACGTAAATCTCTCAACGTTATGGTGGATTTAAATCATTAAAGATCTCCAACTGATGCTTCAAAATCTTTTGTCTACACAGGATCTGTCGAGAGTTGTTAATGACTAACGCCTCAATAATATTGAGATGGTAGTTCGACCTAGCACTGTGTAAAACAGAAACCCACCCATCTGAATACTTGTCAGCACAACTATTTGTACTAACCAGGTGATTACCGATGGCTGATTCCTGTGCTTGAAAGTTCCCGGATGATCTCGAAACCTTGTGTAAACGAATATCACGTGGTATGCGTTGGGATATTCTAATTTCTAATCTATATATCCTTTTTGTTTTACTTTTCTTATCTTTTGTTTTTGCTAAGAATAGGGCATGCGTCTGGATGCCAGACATTCACCCACTATTTCAGACACTCCATGTGTATATGTGTGTGCGTGTATTTCAGACACTCCATGTGTATATGTGTGTGCGTGTATTTCAGACACTCCATATGTATATGTGTGTGCGTGTATTTCAGACACTCCATATGTATATGTGTGTGCGTGTATTTCAGACACTCCATATGTATATGTGTGTGCGTGTATTTCAGACACTCCATATGTATATGTGTGTGCGTGTATTTCAGACACTCCATATGTATATGTGTGTGTATTTCAGACACTCCATATGTATATGTGTGTGCGTGTATTTCAGACACTCCATATGTATATGTGTGTGCGTGTATTTCAGACACTCCATATGTATATGTGTGTGCGTGTATTTCAGACACTTCATATGTATATGTGTGTGCGTGTATTTCAGACACTCCATATGTATATGTGTGTGCGTGTATTTCAGACACTCAATATGTATATGTGTGTGCGTGTATTTCAGACACTCCATATGTATATGTGTGTGCGTGTATTTCAGACACTCCATATGTATATGTGTGTGTGTGTATTTCAGATACTCCATATGTATATGTGTGTGTATTTCAGACACTCCATATGTATATGTGTGTGCGTGTATTTCAGACACTCCATATGTATATGTGTGTGTGTATTTCAGACACTCCATATGTATATGTGTGTGCGTGTATTTCAGATACTCCATATGTATATGTGTGTGTGTGTATTTCAGACACTCCATATGTATATGTGTGTGTGTATTTCAGACACTCCATATGTATATGTGTGTGTGTATTTCAGACACTCCATATGTATATGTGTGTGTATTTCAGACACTCCATATGTATATGTGTGTGCGTGTATTTCAGACACTCCATATGTATATGTGTGTGTGTATTTCAGACACTCCATATGTATATGTGTGTGCGTGTATTTCAGACACTCCATATGTATATGTGTGCGTGTGTATTTCAGACACTCCATATGTATATGTGTGTGTGTATTTAAGACACTCCATATGTATATGTGTGTGCGTGTATTTCAGACACTCCATATGTATATGTGTGCGTGTATTTCAGACACTCCATATGTATATGTGTGTGCGTGTATTTCAGACACTCCATATGTATATGTGTGTGCGTGTATTTCAGACACTCCATATGTATATGTGTGTGCGTGTATTTCAGACACTCCATATGTATATGTGTGTGTGTATTTTTGACACTCCATATGTATATGTGTGTGCGTGTATTTCAGACACTCCATATGTATATGTGTGTGCGTGTATTTCAGACACTCCATATGTATATGTGTGTGTGTATTTCAGACACTCCATATGTATATGTGTGTGTGTATTTCAGACACTCCATATGTATATGTGTGTGCGTGTATTTCAGACACTCCATATGTATATGTGTGTGTGTATTTCAGACACTCCATATGTATATGTGTGTGCGTGTATTTCAGACACTCCATATGTATATGTGTGTGTGTATTTCAGACACTCCATATGTATATGTGTGTGTATTTCAGACACTCCATATGTATATGTGTGTGCGTGTATTTCAGACACTCCATATGTATATGTGTGTGCGTGTATTTCAGACACTCCATATGTATATGTGTGTGCGTGTATTTCAGACACTCCATATGTATATGTGTGCGTGTATTTCAGACACTCCATATGTATATGTGTGCGTGTATTTCAGACACTCCATATGTATATGTGTGTGCGTGTATTTCAGACACTCCATATGTATATGTGTGTGTGTATTTCAGACACTCCATATGTATATGTGTGTGTGTGTATTTCAGACACTCCATATGTATATGTGTGTGCGTGCGTGTGCATTTAGGCAGCAAGTTTTTACTAAAGTAAATTCTATTAAATAATACAGTTATTTTTTCTCTGTGGGACTTCTTTATTTTCATTTGGTATCTTGATCAAATTAGTATATGAAAGTTCCGTATTTTTCTTGTTCTATACTTTTTTGCGAGTACTTTCGATTTGATTCCACAAACTATCATCAGGGTTAATCTGTGTAGTTTCATCTATTTTCTTTCAGTGATTAACAGCTATGTTAATCATGGAGTGTTTTTATTAATTTGCTTTTAGGTTTCAGCGACTAGTATTTACCAACGGTAAAACGAGAGTCTATAACAGGGGCGGGCAACCTCCGGCCCGTGGGCCAAATACGGCCCGCGAAGGCTTAGCGTCCGGCCCGCGACACTGCTATGCTTTATTATTGCAATCCGGCCCGCGGACCTCCCAATAAAACTCATATCATTTTGTGACATAAACGTAAATGTAGGTTTCGATTAACAGTGGGATGAAAATGTATAAATATCAGCGAGCGATGATGCATGTATATTTCATTTTTCTTTAACTATTAATTTCAAATCCTTTGCCTGAGATAAAGATAGAAAAAGAGAAATTGAGAGGTAAATAGGAAACGAGAGACGAGGAAAGGGCATGAAACAGAGAACCAATGTGTGTCAAAACGAATGCTGGATCAACTTGCTACTTCCCCTGTCATTATTTTTTATGATTCCAAAATGGCTCTTCGTCGGCGCCTTTTATAACATCACATACAGAAGTCTCTTGAGAAAAATATCAGATGTGTAGACTGTTCAATGCAATTTTTGTACAATTTATTCATGTATACAAAATATAGTAATTCTGAGATTTCGTTTTTCACTCCAGCCCGCGATCTCCTTCCAAAAGTCTCATCTGGCCCTCACTCTGAAAAGGTTGCCCGCCCCTGCTCTATAGTGACAAGATGTTACATGTGAACGTGATAACGTTAAATGCGAATACAGGAATGATTGTGTCTAACGGCTAATAATGTGTTTGTGTTAATTACTACGTTAGACAGTCCTACATACAAACGCACAGACCGAACGTAAGCTAAAGCTTGTACTTACGTCCAGTCTGAGCGTATGTATGTAGAAGAGGTAATAAATGTATGTGCTTATTAAGTTCTGCTCATGTATTGATCACTGTTGAAGTAAATACTGAAACAAAAAATATATATAGGCCCCTCACTATCAAGCATGCTCCAGCCTCTGTCCCATCGCAGCAATGGAAGTGGGTAACGACATTGACTTATGACCTAGAGTGGCAAGTTCGAAACGTATCGTTCCCATATCACCACTTTCTCTGTGGATATTGGTAACATATACGTGGTCCCTCCTGCTTCTAGAAAGAACTGCTGTAACAACAGAAGCCGGTCAAGTAGATCGTACCTTCTGATCCAAATTAAGTTACGTTTATTGGCCGCATGTAAGTGGTGTATGTATATGTATTTCTGTCGATCTGCGTGTATGTTGTCCTGCGTGCCTCGTCATACGCTCAGATACGTCGTTGAGATTAGACTAATTAGATGCACTTTGGCGGGAAGCGGCAGAAAGTTCATGTTTTGAACAACACCAATAAATCGAATAAGGATATTAGGAAAATATAAAAAAAATACTACCGTTAATGAATTTGTAGATAGCTGCACGTTGGTGCGCGATCAAAGTTTACTCCATGCCGTAAAAATGGCTTACCATACATTTAAATACAAAAATGCATGACCAAGTTCAGGAATTTATTCAGAAACCTCTGAGGAGCGGATGAACCATGAAACTGCAGCCAAGTGTTAAGATAACACACATTTATTATAATTCATTATTGTTAACCAGAAGATCTGATGCGAGCGTAAACTTGAATGGGTGTTTATCAGCAAAAACGTACTTATATATATATATATATATATATATATATATATATATATATTTGTTTTGTTTATCATCTATGTACGTATACGTTTCGTTCTTTATAATCAGGATTCATCAGCATAGAGATATAACTATTCACCACTGGTCATGCAATTCGTAACCCCGGACTCTAGAACCACTCGGCCACCGCTGAATAGCGAATAAACAGTGATAATTTTAACACTTTATTCGGCGGCTTGACGTCATAAGAACGTTCAACTTAATGAAAGGAACGATACATTTATAACTAGCGACGTCATGCTGTGTTAATACTTCACTTACAGTGCCCATCAAGAGGGTTTTCTAGGAGCTACAAATAATATATATACATATATATGTATATATATATATATATATATATATATATATATATATATGTATATATATATATATATATATATATATAGTGTCCATTTATATTGAAAATGAATCAATAAAGTGCTCAATCGCATAAGAGTGAGAGCTAATACAAATAATTTATTGGAAAACTATATGTAACGTATTTCAGAATCGTACCGCGGTTAAATTCAGATGGGTTGACCTTTTACATTTTAAAAAGTCTATACACAAGGGACTCGTCAGCGTACTGAAATGAGGTCAAAACACAATGAGAAATGGCGTCATATCAGTAAAAAAGGGTATATTCATGAAATGTCTCTCTAGAAAAGATATATTGGTTGGGAATGAATTAAGTTTTATTTTATTTATAATATATATATATATATATATATATATATATATATATATATATATATATATATATATATATATATACTAGTAGATAGAAGAAAAAAGAGTGATAAATATGTGACGATTGTTCAAATTTATTTCAAATTTCAATTGTTCAATGCAAGGTGTATTCAGTAATAAACTAGTGTTTATTATTCTTTATTTAAGCCAAGGCTTTTCAAAGATCGAAATCTTATCATCAGAGGAGAAATACAGATGGATAAGTTGGCTTTCGAAAAAACCAAAGTTCAAATATTTGAAAATTATGAAAATTATTATTAAAGGAATTTTTGTTAAAAAAACGCAGTGAATGAAAAGAAAAATTCCGTGAAAAATATATGCAGATTGTCCGGGTGGTAAATTTCCGTTGAAAAGAAGTCAAATGAATTGTAGAATGTGAAGAAAACTCTTTGCGTGGGTGCAGTGTGGAGAAAGTGCTCAAAATATAGGTGAGTCCAGACGCACTTAATGGGGATTGAAAAGGGAGAAATAGGCCATTTTTATATACTTCCAGGGCCAAATAAGACAGATGATATCTCGTTCCAGGTTTAAATCCAAATGAAACAAAAAGGCAAAAATGGTTAAAGATTTGGGGTTAGGGGGAGGGTTTATGAGGTACGGGATTGTTTAAATAGCCGCTTTGAGAGTTGGGAGGAAATAAAAAAAAGAAGGCAAAGGAACAGGAGGAAGGCTGGTATGGGGATGAAGTTAAAGTGACAGGGTGGTTGAGGGTGTGGGCGGGCGGTAGGATATATGTTTTGGGGGGTGGGATTAATCTGAAGCGGGATAGGAGTGTCGAGATTGTATTCTAAAAATAGAAATCAAATGAGTCAGCTTCTAACATTTCAGAGGTGACAAGTGAAGCAGCTAAAACGAATTAAATGTAGTTACCGGTAAGGGTTTCTATGGGTTTTAAAAGGGTTAAAATAGAATTAGTTAAAAGCATGGTAAAATAAATAGAGGTATGAGAGAGAGTGAATGATTAAAATGAAAATAATTTTAAAAATTTAAAAGATTTAAAAAATTAAAAATTAAAATTTAAAATTTAAAAGGAGCTAGGGAATAGTTAATTTTTAAAAAAAATTAAAAAATTTATTTTAAAACCAAATTAAGGGTTATATGAATAATTAGAAGGGACATTAAATGACCAAGGAGAAAAGGGGGGAATAAATTAATGGGAAAAGAGTTAGTTAAATTAAAGATCAGGTCTATCCTACTCAGATATATTGAAATTTAGGAGAGGGGAACAGTGTAAGGGATAAGGATAGATTGTTTGAAACAGTTTGTTTCGATTACAAGTAATGGGGGTGGGATTAGGTTGGTTCAATTTAAACTTGAGTGCAGTGTCAGTGTTATAATCTATAGTTTAAATGGTGAGTGAGTCGTAACAGGGTGACAATTAACAATTACAGTTTAAAATTAAATTAGATATATAAGGGAAGCTTGCAGGGGGTTTCCAATTAGATTGAAAATATGATTTATGGGGATGGGGGTGAAATTGGTAATAGATAAGGTAAGGTGAGCAGAAGAGAATAGACCGATAGAAAATGGCTCGCGAGTAGTTAGAGGGATTAGGATTATTCAGAATAGGCCAAAATAAGTAGTTATGCAACTAGCCTGAATAAATCGATTAGTTAAAAAAATGTTCTCAAGGGGGGTATGGATGCTATTAAGGAGATAGGATGGAAATGCTAGTAACAATTGAATTTATATAAGTGTTATGGGCCAGGGTTGGATTGAAAAATTAAGCAAACTTATACTTTGATGCGTGTGTGTTAGAGATCTTATAAGAATTATAGGGGGATATAAATGGACCCAATTGGGGGGGGGGATTCGAAGATCGTAGTTAAAAAGAGGACGAAAAAGTTACAGGGGAAGATGTTGCTATTAGGGGGAGTACAATATAAGGACGATATAGTGGATGTGTGGGAGATAATAATAAGAAAGTGAGAATAAGAGGCCATGAAGGAGTTTGTGGGTAGGTTTACGGATAGGAGAAAGGTAATAAATATAAGTGGTTGGGAGTGGAGCAGAAGTGAAAGGATAATAGGAGCTATATTGCAGATGGGGTAAATGTCTAGATATTAGATATGTTAATGATCTGTGGGAAGTAGGAGGAGTAATGTTAGTTCAATCTACTATAGGTGTTACAGGTAGATATAGTTGTTAGGTGCAATGGGGAGGAAAAATTTATTGGGAGGGTTAATTATACTATATATATACTATATATATATACTATATATATATATACTATATATATATATACTATATATACTATATATATGTATATATACTATATATATACTATATATATACTATATGTATACTATATATATATATATACTATATGTATACTATATATATGTATACTATATATATACTATATATATACTATATATATACTATATATACTATATATACTATATATATATATTATATATATACTATATATATACTATATATATATATAGTATATATATATACTATATATATACTATATATATATACTATATATACTATATATATATACTATATATATACTATATATATATACTATATATATACTATATATATACTATATATATACTATATATATACTATATATACTATATATATACTATATATATACTATATATACTATATATATATATATACTATATATATATATATATATACTATATATATATATATATATTATAAATTCCTTCAATACTACTTCAAGATAAAAAAAACTCTCGCCAACGATAAGTGTTAAATGGATAGATTCCAACCCAGAAAAAACAGCAATTCTTCCCCCTTTGTCAGAAACATCGCTCATGGAATGTGAGGACTAAATGACAAAATAAGAGAATCAAGGGTTACAAGGCTGGCGAAAGAAACCCCAGAGTTCATGTTCTACTCTCCTAAAATGAACGATGGCATGGTGTGTCACTCCGTGTACTATGATTCGAACTCGTTTGGCTTGGTTATTCATTTCACAAATCAGCCAATCAGAAAGAATTGTAGATTTTATTAACGGTTACATGGGTGACAATAGAATTCGAACTCGGTTCGCTTGGTTTTACCATTACGCAAACCACGCCTTATACCATCACACCACCACCACTACCAAACTAGATTGTCTACCATCTAATGGCGTATTTCAGCAGAACTGTCGCAATAAATTCCTCATAATTTCTATTTCTTTCTCTTGACGCGGAAGAAATGAATATTTAATACGATGTCCGCAATTTTTTTTTCTGGATTCAAACTTGGAATAAAAAAAAAGGCGGGAAAATAACGATCATATAATTCGATTCTTTGAGAGATCAGGGGTGCGTGAGAAAATTAATGTTTGCCTTTGTTTTACGAGAACAATTGAACCATAATTCCTGACTTTTTTCTTCTAGACTTTAATCCAAGACAAGAAATCACTTTCTAATCGATAGTTTAAAGTCTTGAAAATTGCTATCAAATTTTGAACACTCACCATATAGTTATCAAGTCAGCCATTTTGATATCTTCTTAATCGATAAAAAAAAATGGCCCGCATTCGTTACTTCGTGTTCTTTCGGAACATTTAAATTCACTAATAGAATGTTATTTCTGACTTGAACTTTTGGCATACTATTGGGTCATACCTCACAAAGTCCAAAAGCAACTCGAGGATAGGGGTCATTATTTACTTGACTCTCCACGAGGATAGAATTTGAGAAAATGTCGGTTTTTAATGTGGGGAAACTCCAGCTACCAGCAAAAAGGCACTCTGGATTATGACGAAAAATAAAAATTGGCTCTATCTAGAAGGATTACTTTATTGACCAACGACAGAAAAGATGAATTGCGGTAACAGAACAGATATTACACTTTACTCTTTGCTAAAAGTTGAACAATACTATAAAGGTTGAAAACGCTGGACCGAAAGAACAACATTTGATTACTTAGGAGGACGGCTCGTTAAGTATTTGATGACATTGGACTTGAACGTAACCATGCTGTAGTCTGTAAGGGATGTAGTCCTGCAGCAATGTGTTCAACGGATGAGTGGTTCCTGGAAATAAACTCTGTTAATGGAGACTTCGTTTAGTTTTAGTTACACAGACGAAGAAAATATAGTTGTTTTTTTGCAGTCGTAGTGGAGGGTCGAGTTCATGTTGTGAATGTTATGCCCGCCTCTATAGCTGAGCTGTTAAAACCCCTGGTCTCGTAAAGCATGGGTCATGAGTTCAAATCCCACTGTATCATGGAGTCGGAGTGACTTTGGCTTTCCTGTTAAAAATGAAAATCAGGTCGGCAATTCGTTCATAGTACAATTAATGATATTCTCATAGATGACGCACCATGTTTCCGTGCCTTCATGTCGTCGACGTTCGGGCAGGTTACGGAAGCGCCCGAGAGTTGACGATGCGAAAACTGTCAAACGCTAAATTGAAGACTGGCAGCCGATAAATTACAACGAAGAAAACCAAACTAAAATACATATATAAAAATGAAGAACGAAAAAACATAGCTAAACAACTGTTAGTAATTAGATGCTTTTTTTCTTTTTTTTTTTGTCAAAGCAATCATTGTTAAGCAAATGTTTTTAAATAAAATGCTTTTGTTCGTGCACCGGAAAGTTTTAAAATATGATTTTGTTTGATTTGTGAAGCAAATGTGTTGGTGCTTCTGTAATAAAAAGCCGAAAAGAAGTTTTTATTGACTTATAGTGTTGGAGAGGTAAGTAAGGGGCAGGTGACTCTTACTACGATTTTTAATCAAGATTTGCTCTGAAATTAGGAACATGGATGTTAACACTTTCAAGTTCGAAGATATACTGTATTTTACCGCAGATAGTTAGGGTGAGGGTTAGGGGTTAGGGGTTAGGGTTAGGGTTAGGGTTAGGATTAGGGTTAGGGTTAGGGTTAGGGTTATTATTAATTAAATTTATTTAAATTACATTTTATGAAAATATATTGTTTGAAAGCTAGAGCTGTTGTGAAGAGTTACCTGCCCCTTATTTACCTCTCCATACTAAAAGACAAAAAAAAAACTTTTTTTCGGCTTTTTATACAATGTTTTTTATTTGTACTTTTTTTTTTACATTTTTTCAGGAAACTCAACGAGCTCACAGAGATTATAGACATTCATTTTTTTTTATTGAACGCGATTAATTTCTTCGAAAAGTTATCGGCTGCTTGGTTTATAGTTTCGTCGACTCTCGGGCAATTCCGAGACCTGCCCGATCGTTGACGACGCGAAGTTAAGGAAACATGGTGCGTCAGCTATAAGAGTACTTAATTAATATAGGTAATAGTATAGTTTCGGCTTCAGACAGACATGTACACAATCTCTGTTAGTAATAGATAAGGTCAGAAAGTTAGTAATAAAATAGGAGCGAAACGGGGCTGGGGGAATGGGGCCATTGAAAACAAAAAAAGTTTAAAACTATGGGCGTGCCTCTCGACAATCACCACCGACCCCCAACACTGTGTGTCGTGACTTTCTGTTGGTCTTAATCTTTCGTTCTCATTCTGGCCGTGTCATTTTTCTAATGCAATTCTTCTTCATCATCATCGTCATCGTCATCGTCATCGTCATCGTCATCGTCATCGTCATCGTCATCGTCGTCATCATCATCATCATCATCATCATCGTCATCATCATCATCGTCATCATCATCATCATCGTCATCGTCATCGTCATCGTCATCATCGTCATCATCATCATCATCGTCATCGTCATCGTCATCATCGTCATCATCATCATCATCATCATCATCATCATCATCGTCGTCGTCGTCGTCGTCGTCGGCGGCGGCGGCAGATTACATCTCTCTACGCAACGCATATATTCAACCCTTTTATTTCCATGCATTATCACAATGTGTACACATGCCTGATAGACTCTCCCTTTATTCAACAGCAAAGTTGGTATAAAATATTTCCTCATCGACTATTTTTCACCAATAGACCTTATCGTAAAAAAAAAACAAATAATAATAATTCACTGCTTTCCACTTCAAAAGCTTTTCGAAGGGGTTCTGGGATGGGAGCTCAGTCGTGCACCAAGCATCGAAATAGCGATAGATTAGAAAAAAACTAGCGACGTCTCTGTGACACTCTGAGCGGCACCTCCCCAGATGTGGCAGTAGTACTCCCTCTTCAAACGTATATTACTCTTATAAAGGTAAAGGTTCACATCAAGAGCGGTTGAATGAACAAAGTAAAATTTAAAAGCAAAAGTGAAATACCAAAAGAAAAAAAATAATAGGTGTTTCTGTATCATTGGGGACCAATGAAATTTTCATCTGTAATTTAGGAGAGTCTGTTGAAAAAGGGAGATAATTCAAACGGTTTTTATTTTTTTATTGTAACCATTTACCATATGGAAAATCCAGAGAATTAATAAGAAAATAAATTTTTAAAAGATACTTATGCAGTTTACGGACCGGACTGAAATAATAACATAATAATTTAGAGAGCCATACTTAATGTGGGAAAGTTGAGCGTTGATTAACTATTCTGTTTATTAAATTGTTAGGTGAAAGTACAGAATAGTTAATCACCCCTCCTCCGCCTTGTACACTACATCATCGTGGTTGGATAGCGAGGGAACTATTGATTATCTATTATTCACCACACTATTATAGATTTTCCAGAGATCGCGAGTTCCTAATTTCTGCGACTCAATGCGTCTTGGTATATTTTCCTTTGGCTGCATCTTTTACACTTTAACAATGAGCATAAGAATATGGTCAGGTCCACATGCTTTGGAGGTGTTAAGGTTCTTTATGATATCCCGAGTTTGAGAAAGAGTGATGACCAGATCATTGTGTGTAGCTATAGTCCGCAGTGGAAATTTGGGGAGGGTGTGATTAGTGGAATCCAAGGTGGAGTTAAAGGCGAACCACTAGGCAAGCATTTTAGCCTTACCAGATGCCGTGGAGGCGATATCCTGGTGGTTCGATAGCGAGGGAATTGTTGATTGCCCATTATTTACCACACTATTATAGATGTTCCAGAGATCGCGAGTTCCTAATTTCCGCGACTCAATGTGTTTTCTGGTTAACTCGGTATACCTACTATCAGCTGTGGCTATTAACCACTTGCAATGATTGCATGATGCTTTAATGCTACGAAAGGTGAAGTTTGTGAGAGAGTTGTTTGTGAAGCAGTTCAGTCTTTATCAGTTGCAGTGCAGGCGACATGATGATGGTGCGATAGAAGACGAATTGTTAATTAATCACACTATGATAAATTTTCCAAAAATTGCGAGTTCCTAATTTCTGCGAATCAATACGTTTTTCTAGTCATTTCGGTATACCTACTCTTAGCTGCGGCTATTACACTCTTGCAATGATTTCTTAATACTATATTTTTTGTGTATTTGCATTAGACTTATGGTGGTTGAATCTGCGGAATGTTTGCTGCCTATGCGCAATAGCAACTGCAGAGGAAGTGAACCATTAGGGAGAGTGGGGCTTGCTATAAATTGTCAGCCTGGAGACATGCGTTCCAATGCCTGCCTTGGCTCATTCAGTTACTTTATTTGCGCACTGTTCAATAGGGCGAGAAAAAGTTTTACTCCATGGGGAGTCTCGGATATGATCTCTGATAGATTCTTAACCAACCCGTTTGTAGCATCTAGTCATTTTAAGCAAAGACTCGTCAGCTTAGGATCGCAGGTTTCAGGTAATATCAACCATTAACACCAGGTGATCGGCGTTCCCAAGTGAGCGATGAGTATCCATCACACAAGCCTCACGCAGTGTAGTCAAGAATAGATCGAGAAGTGAGGCTTTCTGATCCTCAGAGGCCAGTCGGGAAAGTGACAGTCTATGAAAGGGGATATGCAATACAGAAATAGGTGTGCTGTTACCAGCTTCGTCTGTATAGCTCGATAAACCAAGCAAATCTGTGTTGAAGATTAAAGTCCGTAAATAAATGTATTTGAGCATTCGGATCTAAAGAGTGCTGCATCAATACTATCTGAGTCAAGCCGGGTACGGTCCTGGGTAGAAGAAGGACGGTAGATGAAGTATAAGTTACTAACGCTGTGTTGTAAGGTTAATCTAAAGCACATGTAGGTTAATCTAAAGCACATGTAGGTTAATCTAAAGGTTAATCTAAAGCACATGTAGGTTAATCTAAAGGTTAATCTAAAGCACATGTAGGTTAATCTAAAGGTTAATCTAAAGCACATGTAGGTTAATCTAAAGGTTAATCTAAAGCACATGTAGGTTAATATAAAGGTTAATCTAAAGGTTAATCTAAAGCACGTGTAGGTTAATCTAAAGGTTAATCTAAAGCACATGTAGGTTAATCTAAAGGTTAATCTAAAGCACATGTAGGTTAATCTAAAGGTTAATCTAAAGCACATGTAGGTTAATCTAAAGGTTAATCTAAAGCACGTGTACGTTAATCTAAAGGTTAATCTAAAGCACGTGTAGGTTAATCAAAAGGTTAATCTAAAGCACATGTAGATCAATCTAAAGGTTAATCTAAAGCACATGTAGGTTAATCAAAAGGTTAATCTAAAGCACATGTAGGTTAATCTAAAGGTTAATCTAAAGCACGTGTAGGTTAATCTAAAGGTTAATCTAAAGCACATGTAGGTTAATCTAAAGGTTAATCTAAAGCACATGTAGGTTAATCTAAAGGTTAATCTAAAGGTTAATCTAAAGGTTAATCTAAAGCACGTGTAGGTTAATCTAAAGGTTAATCTAAAGGTTAATCTAAAGCACATGTAGGTTAATCTAAAGGTTAATCTAAAGCACATGTAGGTTAATCTAAATGTAGGCCTGATCATCTGATTATATACGATGTTCTGCAGTCAATGGTGGAGGGGTCACGAATATAGACTCTGATTCCGTGCATATGCTAGTCTGAGTCCTTATGGCAGAGTGGGATGTATCTAGTCATGTCAAAGTGATTAAAGAGATTGAATACTGTTACTTACGCTTTTTTCTTAAACCCTTTCTTTATTTTCTCCTTTACTCCCCCCTCCCCCACTTCTTTATAATCTCCTTCTTTTTCTATATTTTCTTCTTTTTTATCTTTCTCTCCGTTTACCTCGTCTCATACGTTTTCTTTTTTCTTCTCTTCTTTTTATATTTTTTTTCTGTTTCTACTTTTGGCTACGATCAAAGTGTAGTATCTGTTCCGATGGATACTACACCCCCATAGACTGGTATTGTCTTGGCCTTCGGGGCTTGATTTACGCCTGTCTATGGGTCTGTCCTGTGCAGTTCTAGGAGGTCCACCCTATCAGGCTTTGCCTCCCCTCTTTGGGGGGAGTAAGTTTATTGCTTACTGCCTGATGCGTCTCTACCGGGGAATGCCGACGGGGCTGCCCAGGCAATTTTTAATGGCCAGATTGCTTACCTCTCGGGCGCTGGCTTTTCAAACCCTACTTTCCCGACCCGACCTTGGGTCACATCTTACTTGTGGGAGTAAGATAAAAACTGACTTGTGCCTAAATCTAGTCAGTGCTGAAACAAAGAATTCTCATCCCAAGTAAAACCATGAGTTCAGTTTATAAACAATTAACAGGTTTATTTGTTGGAAGTTACAAAAGATATTCGTGTTCTTAGATTGAATGGCAGACTTACAAAATGAGATCTTTTAACTCGGCAAAATAAAATATAAGTCCAATCAACACAGTCCTTAATCTACGAGCCCCAAATGGGCACTCCATGTCTCCAGAGACACCCAGCTTCAACTGCTTACCAGCCCTCTGAGAACCAAACTTCCTGCCATGCCCAGAGGGACAGCTCTCCCCCTCCCATCTCTCGGTGGCCTTTCTTCCTGCCAGAAAATCTTGGATTCCCATCTTTCACACTGGTAACCATTCGACTACCCAAAGGTTGACCGCTGAAGATATTAATTAGAGATAATACCAGACATTCTACTTAAAGGGGGCTTATCATGGAGACAATCTAAGAACATTACTTTTCGATCTCAGCATGATTATCTGTCTTTAAGAGGCACTTATTTCATTTCAAAGAGAAATAAGATTCTGTGTGGTACAAAATACAAAATCAGAGATATTTTCACAATACTCTGTGCCCCTCTTTTTCTTTTTGTAGTGCGTCTATCATCGGCACCGTCCGACATTTGCATGCACCACTGTAATATGCAGCCTACTGCATTTTTGACACTTCGTCTTCTCTTTTTCATTATTCATCTTTTTCCCATACTTCTTCTCTTACTTTTACTTCTGCTTCTTCTTTTTCTTTTCTTTTTTTCTTCTTCTATTTCTTCTTTCTTTTTCTTCGTTTTCTTCTTTTTCTTCTTCTTTTTCTTCTTTCTTTTTCTTTTTCTTCTTCTATTTCTTCTTTCTTTTTCTTCTTTTTCTTTTTCTTCTTTTTTTTCTTCTTCTATTTCTTCTTTCTTTTTCTTCTTTTTCTTTGTCTTCTTCTTCCTTTTTCAATTTCCTCATTTTTATTTTCCTCATTTCTACGTTATCTTTTTTTTTCTTTTTCATCTTCGTCCATTTCGTCTTCTTTCTTTTTTGTTCTTGCAACATTTCCTTCTTTTTCTTCTTTTTTTCCGTCTATTTTGTCTTGCCCTCCTTTTCGTTTTTCTTTCTACATTTCTTCAACTTCTTCTGTTTTCTCTTTCACCTTCCCTTTTTCTTCGTTTTCTTCGTCTTCATCTTCTTCGTTTTTCCCCTCTTTTTTCTTCTTTCAATATTTCCTTGTTCTACTGTTCGTTTTCTTTTCTTTATCCGCTTACTTCAATTTCTCTCATTTTCTCCTTCTCTCTTCCTATTATCCTTTTTCTTTCTATTTTACCTTTTTCTCCCCCTTCTCCCCCCTACTTTTTTTCCTTTTTTTCACATTCATTTTCCTTCTTTTATTTTTATCATTCCCCGTCTTCTCCTTCTCTGTTTATTCATTTTCTTTGTCTCTGTCTACTTTTCCTCTTTTTTTCTTTCAATACTCTTTTCTTCTTCTTTATTTCTTTTTTCTTCTTCTTTTTCTTTTTTTCTTCTTCTTCTTCTTCTTTATTTCTTTTTTCTTCTTCTTCTTCTTTCTTTTTCTTCTTCTTTCTTTTTTCTTCTCCTCTATCTTTTTATTATCTTCTTTCTTTCATTTATTTTTTTTCTCTTTTCCGTCTACTTAGTCTCCCCTTCTTCTCCCATCCCTTTTCTTCTTCTCTTCTTTTCCTCCTTCTCTTTATTCTTCCGTTACTCTTTCTTCAATTTCTCTTTTTTATTCTCCTCTCTACCTTTCATTCTTCTTCATTCTATATTTCCTTCTTTCTTTCCTCCTTCTTCTTAAAATGAAAATTGCTGGAAAAAAAGGGAAAAAAACGAAAACTATCGAAGCGATTTGTGGAAGCGAAGAAAAAACAATGAAACGAAGAAGCGAATGATTGTATCAAAATGTAAAAATAAAAGTTTTAAAAAAATAAGAGAAAATGAACTTGATTAAGATAAATGTAAAAGAAGACACTAGAGAAAGGAAAAGACGGATAATATAAGACGAAGAATGCTGATTAAATTCAAACATAAAAAAATAAATTCTGCAGAAAAAAATGGAGAAAAAAAATGGAGAAAAAAAATGGAGAAACAAAATGGAGGACAAAAATCTACGAAATAATGAAACACACGGATAAATGCAAGGAGAACTGAACGCACGAATAAATAATAATTAGCAAGAATAAAAAATGAATTTAAGGAAACTGATTCGTCCCGCAAACGAAATTCTAAAAAAAAAATGTCAGTTTTAAAATAACTATTATTTTGCAATTCTCATCGACCCACTGAACTGGCAAATGACATCAAAGATGAGACATTTTGTCACAGTTACGAGCGATTTAGATTATATAAAACTCACCTTCGTGGGCGCCATTTTCTTTTTCGGTTCGAAAACGAGGCTCTGCCTGTCTGAACAGAACAGAGTCGGCCATTTTGTATCTATTGCGGCGGCGTACGCAAGGATGAGTGTATTTATACGGCCATATCATTTGTAATAAAAGTGTTTTTTTTTTTATTATTATTATTCCCTTTTCGCTTTTTTATTATTGTCGTTTTCCACCAAAATTATGGTGTCAATATGCACGGTTGGCCAGACTGTATTATAACTGCTTATTATGAGTTTCCAATTTTATTCGCACAAAAATAATAATTTCTTTCTTAAAAAACAAACAAATAAATTATTTATATTATGACTTCTATTTAAAAAAAAATGAATGACAAAGGAAGCATTTTTTTTTTTCTTTCTTTATTTCCATAAAATATTCCAATCTTGAAGATTCAATTTAGACACGTTAAAAAAAACGTAATTCTTCATAAAATAAAAGACGGTTTTCAAATCTGTTCATGCAATTCTATAAAATAATGGTCAGTCATTCCGTTGGCCTCGCAGACATTATGACCAACATTAATTCCATAAAAAACTTCTATTGTACATTTTTTTTACTTTGGTAATAACTTTTTATGAATTGGAATAATTTGCGAATTAAAGTTTTCAACTTATTCCACTTAAACTAAAATAAATATGGGTTATTTTGAAGCGGTTAGCTCCCAAAATAGCGGCCAAATTTTATCAGCTAGTTTTGTCTTATTTTTTTAGCGGTGACAGGACGTATTCCGGTTATATTAAAACGTTTAGTACAATAATTGCTGCGAGATTTTATCGACTAGTTTTATCTATTTTTTGAAGCGGTGACAGAGCATATCCAGATTACATTTAAGCGCTTAGCTCCCAAAATGGCGGTCAAATTTTATTGACTAGGTTTATTTTTATTTTTCAAGCGGTGACAGGGTGTATTTTGTTTATATTGAAGCGGTTAGCTTTCAAAATGGCCGCTGAATTTTATCGACTAGCTTTGTCTGTTGTAAATATTAATTAATTAATTAATTTACAAATAATAAAATCAAATAGCGTTTATTAAAGATTATTATTATTGTTGTTGTTGCCACCTGGACTTATGGTTAGTGCTAGGGTTAAGGGGCGGTACGTTTTGTATTGTAAGGGACAAATAATAAAATCAAAGTGTTTATTAAAAAAGAGATTTGCAAAAATGAGACAACAAATGTATACGTAGGATGAATTTACCCTGTCAACGCTTGGAAAATCAGACAAACCTAGTCGATAAAATTTGGAAGCCATTTTAGAAGCTAACCGCTTCAATATTACCGGAATACGTAGTCAAAACTCAATTTCTATGAAGTTAAAACTTATAAAACAACATATACTTTTTAAAACATAGTTAACTCCAAACAAGGCAAGTTGCCGTAGGGGGTTACTGAGAATTAGGGTGAGAGTTTTGAAGAGTCATCCTTAATTGGGAGCTGGGAGGGAGTTCCAAAGTCCGGCGGCTTGATGAAAGAAGCTATTGGAGTAGAAGGCTCTCCAGCATCTGGGGACCTCCACAGTGAATAGATTGGGTCTAGCTGATTGTCGGGTTGGTCGAGTGTATTTAGGTCGAGATGGCACCAGAGCAGCAAGTTCATCGGAGCACATTCCATTGAAGTATTTGTAAAACAAGCACAAGGGTGCGACTAAATCACAGATTACATAGAATATCATAAAATACACAGTTTTAAGGTAAGAAATAAACAATTGAAAAATAGGGAGGCTTTTTATTTTCATTTTTGTTTCGTCCTTGTTCTTTTTTTTGGGGGGGAGGTATTACAATTTTTGTAGTTCCTAATGATTTTTTGACTATTTTTAAATTAAAATTCTAAAAAGATGTTTTCAAAAATTTTTTTTTTCCTTTTTAAAGACACTACTACTCGTATTCACGTGTTGCTTTCTTGGCCTTTTGGCTAAGATCAAAGTGTAGTATCTGTTCCGATGGATGCTCACTCTGTAGACCGGTATTGTCTTGGCCTTCGGGCCTTGTTTCCGCCGGTCTGAGGTACTGTCCTGTGCAGTTCTAGGAGGTCCACCCTCCCAGACTTTGCCTTGCCTCTTTGGGAAGGAGTAAGTGTATTGCTTACTGCCTGAGGCGCCCCTACCGGGGAATGCCGACGGGGCTGCCCAGGCAATTTTTAATAGCCAGAGTGCTCACCTTCTCGGGCGCCGGCTTTTCAAGTCCCATTTCCCCGACCCGAGCTTGGGTCACATCTTACCTTGTGGGAGTAAGATAAACCTGGCCTTGTGCCTAACCTCCCGGGGAGGTAAATAAAAAGTGTAGTATCTGTTCCGATGGATACTGCACCCCATAGACTGGTATTGTCTTGGCCTTCGGGGATTGATTTACGCCGGTCTATGGGTCTGTCCTGTGCAGTTCTAGGAGGTCCACCCTCGCAGGCTTCGCCTCCCCTCTTTGGGGGAGGAGTAAGTTTATTGCTTACTGCCTGAGGCGCCCCTACCGGGGAATGCCGATGGAGCTGCCCAGGCAATTTTTAAACCCTACTTTCCCGACCCTACCTTGGGTCACATCTTACTTGTGGAAGTAAGATAAAAACTGGCCTTGTGCCTAACTCCTGGAGAGGAGTAAATCAATACTCGTCATATTACGTGCTTATACGTTCCGTATAAGATGAGTTGTTTCTTAAACGTTCCAATAACAACAAAACGGACACTTCGATAATATCAAGAAGACAGAGACCTTACTAATAATTAAAAAAGGGTAACACCTTAACCTTTATTATGAAACATGTTTAGTCTTAAAGGAAAGATAATTTAGCGCTTGTACGTAATACTCCATCACCTATTTTTTTCCACTTTTTTACCGACTATTTTTTTTTTCATCTTTTCGATGTACAATTACTTATCATGTCGCGAGAAAATGCCGTGTTTTTTATAATAATTTTTTTTAAAAAATATTTTCGATTTCAGAAGGGGGATCAGTTTCTTATATAAATTTAACGTAAACTGATCCCCCTCTTATTGACCATTACAATTTTTCCCCAAAATTTCCATACAAAAAAGAATTCTCTAGCGGCATAAATAATTGTACACAGAAAAAAAAGAAAAAAAAAGGGTCCGTAAAAAAAAGAAAAAAATGAATGAATAAACATTCAACATGGTTACAAAGTGGGTGATCAGTTTACGTTAGATTTATATAGCAAACATATCCCCCTTCTAAAATATAAAATATTTCAAAAAAAATTTAATAATAATAATAATTATCTCTACACTGACGATTCCTTAAGGATAAAACGTATACGTAGTCAAAATACACGCAAATTTATAGTGTACATCCCTGCTTTGCTATCATCACATAAAAATATTACAGAGATGGGTTCGATTTGTTTCAGGACTTATATTGAGACATTTTCCCCCTATAATGTTTTTCAAAACAAAATTCATGTTTGCATTTTTAAGATATTTACCTCTAATAATTAATTAATACTCAATTGTTATTGGTAAGACCTTCTGATAATGATAAGAGTGTTATCTTTGAAAAGCCATGGCTTAAAGGTCATATTCTATTTGTATTCCTAGTTCAAACACTTATTAGTTAATAAACTTGTAAACTGTATATATATATATATATATATATATATATATATATATATATATATATATATATATATGAAGCTTGTTTTTGTCAAGCGAAATATTAGCTAAAAAAAAAAAATCAAGATGAAGAAAAAAAAAAAACGGAAGGTATTTTGAAATATTTTATTAAATGTTTCGAAATATTTTTATTTTTATTTTGATTTAATTACTCGCATCTAATACATGGTTTTTGAAGGCTTGTTTGCCTCTATATTTATATTAACTTACAAAAGATGCTTTATAAAATGAACTTTCTTAATTTATAACTCGCAGCGACCATGCGCATTCAAGTTCTATTCTATTTAAAACAGACATTTTCAACAATAGTCCACAACACCGGACGTGACACTTCACCAACACCAGGAAGTAAATTATAGAAAAAAAAAAAAAGGTTATACCTTTATTTGTCTTGGCTCTGATGAAGCTTGTTTTTGTCAAGCGAAATATTAGCTAAAAAAAAAAAATCAAGATGAAGAAAAAAAAAACGGAAGGTATTTTGAAATATTTTATTAAATGTTTCGAAATATTTTTATTTTTCTTTTGATTTAATTACTCGCATCTAATACATGGTTTTTGAAGGCTTGTTTGTGTCTATATTTATATTAACTTACAAAAGATGCTTTATAAAATGAACTTTCCTAATTTATAACTCGCAGCGACCATGCGCATTCAAGTTCTATTCTATTTAAAACAGACATTTTCAACAATAGTCCACAACACCGGACGTGACACTTCACCAACACCAGGAAGTAAATTATGGAAAAAAAAAAAGGTTATACCTTTATTTGTCTTGGCTCTGATGAAGCTTGTTTTTGTCAAGCGAAATATTAGCTAAAAAAAAAAAATCAAGATGAAGAAAAAAAAAAAAACGGAAGGTATTTTGAAATATTTTATTAAATGTTTCGAAATATTTTTCTTTTTCTTTTGATTTAATTACTCGCATCTAATACATGGTTTTTGAAGGCTTGTTTGCCTCTATATTTATATTATATATATATATATATATATATATATATATATATATATATATATATATATATATATATATATATACGGATAATGAAGTGATGAAATAGATTATTTTATTAGTAGTATATCAGTATTAATTCTTATTGTTAAAATTCGCAATGGGGGATCATTCTGCCGATGTGATTATTTTTGTTGTTGACGTCGCGTTCGATCAGTGTTGTTATTGCTGTTTTCGTTGTGATTTCAAATCTGTCTTATTATGAATCGACAAGAAATTCATTTCACTTGTGGCTCCCACAACGTTCTGAAAAACATGCTGCATTAACCCCTTAAAAATAAAATTAAAAAATCAAGCAAATAAGTAAAATATCGCAGCACGTGATCCCCTATGTTACAAAATAAGATACACAACAATGGCTGACGATAGTCAATGAGACGCGATCATTTGGTGATCACATTGATTTGAAACCGACGGTACCATGTTGTTCGAAAGTTCTGTGATACAATATCAAAATAAATATTACGCTCTCACTAAATCTTACCAAACAGAAAAGTACCCTCCATATATATATATATATATATATATATATATATATATATATATATATATTTAAATTTTATAAGTACATAAAAGTAATCCATGGACACGTGTTTCTGGCTCACAGCCGCCATCAGCATGGCTAACTTAGACAATGGTCGAACCTTCGATGTTGATATCAATAGTCTGTCGTTTTACCCGCAGGCTATGACGCCTTGCCTAGAAATATGTACGGTTTTTATCACCTAAATATTTTAATGTATTGTTTTTATTGGTGATTTTTTTGCTTACTACTATTTCGATTCGTTCACTTCCTAAGTGATTAAGATGCATAAAATTGTATTGTTAGTCGCCCTTAACTTTATAAGACGTATTTTCGTTAATATATATATATATATATATATATATATATATTAATTTCATACGTACATGAAAGTAATCCATGGAAACGTGTTTCTGACCCACAGCTCTCATCAGCATGGCTAACTTAGACAATATCGCTTTAGCCCCAGGCTATGATAAATAAAAACAATTTCATGAAAAAAATACATATACATACATACATACATACATACATACACACATATATATACATATAAATATGTATATACATATATACATATACCTATATATACATACATATACATATATATATATATACATACAAATATACACATATATATATACATATAGTTACATATATATACATGTACATATATATATACATATATACATACATATACATATATATCTATATATACAAACATATACATATGTATGTATATATATATGTATATATATGCATATATATGTGAGTATATATACATATATATGTATATGTTTGTATATATATATGCATATATATGTATGTATATATACATATATACATACATATATATATACATATACATATATATATTTATATAAATACATATACATATATATATATACATATACATATACATAAACATATACATATATATAAATATATGTACATATAGATATATATATATATACGTAAACATATACATATATAGAGATAGATATATATACATATAGATATAGATATATACATGTACATACATATATATATATACATACATATATACATATACATACATATATATACATGTGTATATATATATACAAAAATATACATATATATGTATATATATAGATACATATATATTCATATATATATATATGTATATACAATAATATATATATATATGTATATACAATAATATATATATATATATATATATATATATATATATATATATATATATTTATATAAAAATATATATCGATCTTCTGATGAGTTGCATGAGCGAAAGATCCTGGTAATTATGTATTTATTCCTGGTTGTTCGTCTCTGCACGAAACAATTGTCAAGATTTACATTGAACTTTTCTTTTGGAAATTCGGCAAGTAAAAATATGAATAAATACTTGATCACTGGAATGTAAAATACCATTGTTTACTTATATAAGTTCTGTTGTAAAATGTTAACATTCTTTTACTTTGAACAGTTCTGCTAAATTTACTTAATATGTATATATATATATATATATATATATATATAAATATATATATGTGTATATATTTAAATGTTAAATTAAATAACGATAATTGAATCATCGTTTAATAATAATAATCTATCGTTATAATATAAAGCTCAATATATTGAATAGAGCAATCAATTTTACAGGTAGAAAGATGAGAATGAAAAATTATAAAAATACAATATGTTTTTGGATATCATCCACCCTGACTTTACGTTCTCATCTCAACATAAGCCTCTTTACCTTTTGCCCTTTATTTTGTTTTTTTTTGTTTTATTTTATGTAAAATTTATAAAGTTTAATTTTGCCGATAATATTTACTATTACATTGTCGGCTTTTCCCTATCCTCTGATGAGAAGAGTTTATCTTTGAAAATCCATGGATTAAAGATATGACGTTCCTTGCTCTGAACTTTTGATGTTTTAATAAATATTGTATATTTACAATTTGTTATTCTCATCTTTCACCTCTTATATATATATATATATATATATATATATATATATATATATATATATATATATATATATCTTATATATATATATATATATCTTATATATATATACATATCTTACATATATATCGTATATATATAGCTTATATATATATATATCTTATATATATATATATATCTTATATATATATATATCTTATATATATATATATATCTTATATATATATCTTATATATATCTTATATATATATCTTATATATATATATCTTATATATATATCTTATATATATATATATATCTTATATATATCTTATATATATCTTATATATATATATCTTATATATATATCTAATATATATCATATATATATATCTAATATATATCATATATATATATCTTATATATATATCTTATATATATATATCTTATATATATATATATATATCTTATATATATATCTTATATATATATATATCTTATATATATATATCTTATATATATATATATATCTGATATATATATCTTATATATACATCTTATATATATATCTTATATATATATATATATATCTTATATATCTTATATATATATTTTATATATATATGTATATCTTATATATATATATATATATCTTATATATATATATATATATATATATCTTATATATATATATCTTATGTATATATATATCTTATATATATATCTTTATATATATATATGTATATCTTATATATATATCTTATATATATATCCTATATATATATCCTATATATATATATATCTTATATATATACATCTTATATATATACATCTTATATATATATATCTTATATATATATATATCTTATATATATATATATCTTATATATCTTATATATATATCTTATATATATATGTATATCTTATATATATATATCTTATACATATATCTCTCTTATATATATATCTTATGTAGATATATATCTTATATATATATATATCTTTATATATATATATATATATATATATATAT
>OY744548.1:63886874-63891874 GCA_963556195.1 Sepiola atlantica
AGAACAGATACTACACTTTGATCGTAGCCAATATTGCGTCGTCCTGTTCTTCATAATATTTGTAACCTCCTCCTATGCGGTTCGTCTCTTTTCACCCCCATCCTTCTCCTCCTCCTTTACTATATTTCCCATTCTTCCCCTCCTCCCTCTTCTTCTACCCTTCTTTCTCCGTCTCCCCATTCCCTCTCCCCCTTCCCTGTTCCTTCCCCACTTCCTCTTTCTACCAGTTGTAAATCGAATTGTACCGACCCTTATTATTGACTCCGCTCCCTCTCTTCTCTCTCTCTCTCTTTCTCTCTCTCTTCTCTCTCTCTCTTTTCTCTCTCTCTCTCTCTCTTTCTTTCTTTCTCTCTCTTTCTCTCTCTCTTTCACTCTTTCTCTCTCTCTTTTCTCTCTCTCTCTCTCTCTCTCTCTCTCTCTCTCTCTATCTATCTATCTATATCTGTTTTTCTATCTATCCATCTCTGTTTCGCTATTTCTCTCTGTCTATCTATCTATTGTTCTTTCTCTCTCTCTTTCTTTCTCTCTTTCTCTCTCTCTCTCTTTCTCTCTCTTACTCTCTCTCTCTCTCTCTCTTTCTCTTTCTCTCTATCTCTATATCTGTCTAGTGTTCTCTCTCTATCTCCCCCTTTCTATCTATATATCGTTCTTTTTCTCACTCACTCGCTCTCTTTCTCTCTCTCTCTTTCTCTCTTTCTATCTATCAATATATCGTTATTTCTCTCTCTCTGTCATTCTCTCTCTCTTTCTTTCTCTGTCTCTCTATCTATCTATCGTTTTTTTCTCTCTCTATCTCTCTATATCTATCTATCGTTCTCTCTCTCTCCCTTTCTATCTATCGTTCTTTCTCTCACTCACTCACTCACTCTCTCTCTCTCTCTCTCATATATATATATATATATATATATATATCGTTCTCTTTCTCTCTCTTTCTCTCTCTCTATCTATCTATCTATCTATACATCTCTCAGCTTTTGTTCCACTCAACCCACACCTATTTGAACCTGCCGCTGTTGGAGCAAGTTTCTTCGCATCTAATTGTAGATGTATTTTCCCTAAGATCTTTTCGCACACCTGCGACCAACAAAAACACCTGCGAATCTCCCCTGAACTCTAAGAACCCTTCCCCTTCCAACTGCCCCCTGCACACCCCTCTCTACATCTAAAATGGTTCGACTGAAAATAACAAAATACAAATGTGATTCTTTTTTATTTTTTTTTAAACTTCCTACTTCTGCATTCCTCTTTTCTGCAGCTCCTTTCTCACAGAAGAGACGTTGCTACTCTCTCTCCCCTCTCTCCCCTCTCTCCCCTCTCTCTCTCTCTTGGCCTTTTGGCCAAGATCAAAGTGTAGTATCTGTTCCGATGCTGCACGTTTCTGTCCTTGTCAGTAAAGGAGAAATACTTCTAGATTGAGGCAATTTTTATTTTTATTACAATCTAGGATACTCCATTTTGGGGAGCTGGATTTTCCCCACATTAAAAACAGCCATTGTGTCGAACTTTGCTCTCATGGGGGAGGCAAGTAAATAGGAACACTTTATATTTTTAAACACCAAAGGAAAATTTCACCAATAATTACACACACTAATCAATTTTTTTTACGGAAATCGCTCCAGACAAGGCATGAAGCCACTTGATGTAAGGAGCTAAAAAAAACTATTTCAAGGTCAAAAACCTAGCCGACGATAAGTGTTGGATGGATGGATTCCGACCCAGAAAACAGTAATTCTTCCCCCTTTGTCAGAAACATCGCTCATGGAATGTGAGGACTAAAGGACAAAATAAGGATAGTGAGAGTTACAAGGCTGTCGAAAGTAGAGCCAAGATTAGTCACTTTCTACTCTCCTTTATTATTATTATTATTATTATTATTATTATTATTATTATATGGATAGAGTCCGGCCCAGAAAACAGCAATTCTTCCCCCTTTGTCATAAACATCACTCATGGAATGTGAGGACTAAAGGACAAAATAAAGTGTAGCGACGGTAACGAGGCTGCCGAAAGTAAACTCAAGGTTAGTCACTTTCTACTCTGCTATGCCGTAAACACAGTAAACAAACAAAACTGAAGCGTGACAGACTAAAGGGCAAAATAAAGGGAAGCGACAGTTACGAGATTGCTCTCCTAATGTTAAGTACTAAAATAAACTGTACAAAAAATTCCTGTGTCAGAAAATATTTTGCATTTTCGTCAGTCTGTCAGGCTTTAGTTTGAAATAACATTTTCTTTGGTCTGTCAGAGTTAAATTAAAAAGAGCATTTTCGTCGGTCTGTCGGGATCAAGTTTTAAATAGAATTTTGTTTGGTTTGTTAAAATTATGTTTAAAATAGTATTTTCGTCACTCAAACAGTATAAAGTTTTAAAAAGCATTTTTCGTGGTCTGTCAGGCTTTAGTTTGAAATAACATTTTCTTTGGTCTGTCAGAGTTAAATTTAAAATAGCATTTTCGTCGGTCTGTCGGGATCAAGTTTTAAATAGAATTTTGTTGGGTCTGTTAAAATTAAGTTTAAAATAGTATTTTCGTCACTCAAACAGTATAAAGTTTTAAAAAGCATTTTTCGTGGTCTGTCAGGCTTTAGTTTGAAATAACATTTTCTTTGGTCTGTCAGAGTTAAATTAAAAAGAGCATTTTCGTCGGTCTGTCGGGATCAAGTTTTAAATAGAATTTTGTTTGGTTTGTTAAAATTATGTTTAAAATAGTATTTTCGTCACTCAAACAGTATAAAGTTTTAAAAAGCATTTTTCGTGGTCTGTCAGGCTTTAGTTTGAAATAACATTTTCTTTGGTCTGTCAGAGTTAAATTAAAAAGAGCATTTTCGTCGGTCTGTCGGGATCAAGTTTTAAATAGAATTTTGTTTGGTTTGTTAAAATTAAGTTTAAAATAGTATTTTCGTCACTCAAACAGTATAAAGTTTTAAAAAGCATTTTTCGTGGTCTGTCAGGCTTTAGTTTGAAATAACATTTTCTTTGGTCTGTCAGAGTTAAATTTAAAATAGCATTTTCGTCGGTCTGTCGGGATCAAGTTTTAAATAGAATTTTGTTTGGTCTGTTAAAATTATGTTTAAAATAGTATTTTCGTCACTCAAACAGTATAAAGTTTTAAGAAGCATTTTTCGTGGTCTGTCAGGCTTTAGTTTGAAATAACATTTTCTTTGGTCTGTCAGAGTTAAATTTAAAAGAGCATTTTCGTCGGTCTGTCGGGATCAAGTTTTAAATAGAATTTTGTTTGGTCTGTTAAAATTATGTTTAAAATAGTATTTTCGTCACTCAAACAGTATAAAGTTTTAAAAAGCATTTTTCGTGGTCTGTCAGGCTTCTCTTCTTGCATTTAATTTTATCCTTCTCCTCCTCCTCTTTCTTCTTGGTTGATCCCCTTTTCCCCTCTTTCTCCTCCTCTTCTTCTTCTTCTTCTTCTTATTCTTCGGCCTCTTCCTCTTCTTCTTCCTTTTCTTCTTCTTCTTCTTCCTCTTCTTCTTCTTCTTCTTCCCTCTTTTCTTTCTTCTTCTTCTTCTTCCTCTTCTGATTATTCTTCTTCTTCTTCCTCTTTTTCCTCCTCTTCTTCTTATTTTTCCTCTTTTTCTTCTTATTCTTCTCCTCCTCCCCCTTTTTTTTCTCCCCCTGTTTTTGTCTTCTTCTCTTTTTTCCACTTCTTACTTTCCTCCCCCTCCTCCTCCTCTTCCGCCTCTTTATCCTTCCATCCTTTTTATACTCCCCTTCTACTTCTCCTCCTTCCTTTCTTATTTTCCTCCTTCCCCTCCTCTTCCTATTCGTCCCCCTCTCCTCATCTTAAACTTTCCAAACATTAAAAAACACCCCCACCCTTACGCAGAAAAACACAAAAAAGAACCAATTTATAAATTCACCTTTTCCCACTTTCATCTTAAACGCCTCCGACAAAATCCAAATCGAAAAGCAAATACACAAACAAACAAACAAACAAACAAAAATCACCATTTTTGTAAAAACAAATGCAAATTTCGAATAAAATCTGCTAAACTTTCAAAAGAATTACTTATATACTTTTGGATTTTTCTTTTTGATATACACTGGCGCAAAATGCTCACTTTACGAAAAGTAAGTAAGAAAAAATCTATATTTTTGCAGTGTTACCAAGTTAAATTTCGACAACCACCTGGGATTTACTCTACAGATAAGCCAGAAAATAAATATATATATATATAAGTGTGTGTGTGTGTGTGTGTGTGGATATATCTTAGTATTTATAGGAGCGTCTGTGTGTCATATATATATATATATATATATATATAAAATATTATACTAAAAGTATACTTTTAGGGAATTGAACCTATAGTGAAACGGTTTAAGCTCAATATACGAGATAGAGCAATTATAAAGATAAATGAAGGAAGAGAGATAAAAATGTGCAAATGACGAATTTATTTCATCTTCGATTGTTCAATGCAAGGTGTTCTCGATAAAAAAACAAAACATGTTTATTGTTCTTTCCTTAAGCCAGACTTTTCAAACATTAAAATCTTATCATCAGAGGAATTACATAGATGATTTGCCATTCGCACATCTTTATCTCTCTTCTTTCATCTGTCTTTATATATATATATATATATATATATATATATATATATAGTATAATACTAAAAGTATACTTTTAGGGAATTGAACTTATAGTGAAATGATTTCAACTCAATATACGAGATAGAGCAATTATAAAGATAAATGAAGGAAGAGAGATAAAAATGTGCAAAATGACGAATTTATTTCATCTTCGATTATTCTCGATAAAAAACAAAACATGTGTATTGTTCTTTCCTTAAGCCAGACTTTTCAAACATTAAAATCTTATCATCAGAGGAATTACATAGATGATTTGCCATTCGCACATCTTTATCTCTCTTCTTTCATCTGTCTTATATATATATATATATATATATATATATATATATATATATATATATATATATATATATATATATATATATATTATAATAAATATTTTATTTATCGAAAAATTGTTT
>OY744548.1:63896874-64041874 GCA_963556195.1 Sepiola atlantica
TGCCCAAGTAAGCGAACAGGTCGCCCTTCAACTTCAGAAGATGCAGTCGAGCAAGTTCGGACAGCCTTTCAGCGGAGCCCTCGTAAATCAGTGAGAAGAGCCAGCAGGGAACTTCAGCTTGCTCCAGCAACTGTCTGGCGTGTCTTAAGGAAACGACTGCAAATGGTACCTTACAAGCTCAAGTTGGTCCAAAAGTTGAAGGACACTGATAAGCCACTTCGCCGTGACTTTTGCATTGCAATGCAAGAGAAGTTGGAAGATAACGGCTTTGATGACCGGCTTGTTTTTAGCGATGAGGCGACCTTCCATCTGAATGGCAAAGTTAACAAGTATAACACTCGCATATGGGGTACTGAGAATCCTCATGAACTTCTTGAGCACGAGCGAGATTCACCAAAAGTGAACGTGTTTTGTGCAATTTCCAAGAAAAATGTCTATGGACCGTTCTTCTTTGAAGAGGCAACTATCACTGGTGAATCCTATCTCAACATGCTGGAAGACTGGTTAATGGCTCAGTTGGAACAAGCAGAATCTGATGACTTCATTTTTCAACAAGATGGTGCACCACCACACTGGAGTCTTAGAGTAAGGCAGTTTCTTAACACAAGGCTGCCTGGTAGATGGATTGGGAGATCTGGGCGAGGTGATGACGTTCTCATGCCCTGGCCTCCTAGGTCTCTAGATCTTACCCCGTGTGACTTTTTCCTTTGGGGCTTTGTCAAGCAACAAGTCTATGTGCCGCCCCTTCCAAGAGATATTGACGAACTAAAGGCTCGAGTAACGGCAGTTGTGGGAACCATTGACGTCAAGATGCTGGAACGCGTTTGGCAGGAAATGGACTATCGACTAGATGTCTGCCGTGTGACGAATGGTGCTCATATTGAGCAACTTTGAAGATTCCCCACAAAACTTGAAACTTTAACCTTTCCAACGGTACCAATTTCATTTTTCAACTCCTAATAGTTTTTGAGTTATTAAAAATCGTTATGTTCCCAAGACTTTTGAAACCCCCTGTATATTTATATAGATATATTTATATATATATATATATATTTATATATATATATTTATATATATATATATATATATATGTTTATATATATATATATATATATATATATATATATATATATATATATATATATATATATATAGAGAGAGAGAGAGAGAGAGAGAGAGAGAGAGAGAGAGAGAGAGATAGAAGAAAAAAGAGTGATAAATATGCGACGATTGTCCAAATTTATTTCAAATTTCAATTGCTCAATGCAAGGTGCATTCAGTAATAAACTAGTGTTTATTATTCTTTCCTTAAGCCAAGGCTTTTCAAAGATCGAAATCTTATCATCAGAGGAGAAATGCAGATGGATAAGTTGGCTTTCGAAAAAACCAAAGTTCAAATATTTGAAAAAGATGAAAATTATTATTAAAAATTATTAAAATAATTTTTGTTAAAAAAACGTATTGAATGAAAAGAAAAGTTCCGTGAAAAAGATATGCAAATTGTCCGGGTGGTAAATTTCCGTTGAAAAGAAGTCCGGTGAAATTGTAGAATGTGAAGAAACACTCTTTGCGTGGGAGCAGATTGGAGAAAGTGCTCAAAATGTAGGTAAGTCCAGATGCACTTAAAGGAGGTTGAGAATAGGAAGACAATTGATTTTTTTGATTTACTTCCGGGCCAAGTAAAACAGAAGAATCTCATTCAAGGTTTAAATCCGAATGAGACAAAAAAGGCAAAATTGTTAAAAGTTAAAGATTTGGGGTTAGGAGGGGGGTATGAGGTACGGGATAGTTTAAAAAGTCGCTTTGAGCAATTGAAATTTGAAATAAATTTGGACAATCGTCGCATATGTATCACTCTTTTTTCTTCTATCTCTACTATTGCTCTATCTCGTATATTGAGCTAATCCTCTTCACAATAGGTTCCATCTTCTAAAAGTATTACTTTGGTTTATTTTGATCCTATATATATATATATATATATATATATATATATATATATATATATATATATATTGTAGGTGTAAAACAGTCAGCAGGAAGAGAGTTCCACAAACCTGCGGTTCTTAGAAATAAGTTACTGGAATAGGAAGTTGTATTACAATGAGGTATCAAAACAGCGAATTGATGGAGACCACTAGACCAACGAGTCAAACAAGCTGGAACAAAAGAAGCGGGGAATAAAACACATAATTCTGAAGAACGCATGCCATAATAGTATTTATAGAAAAGACTGAGACTAGCAACGTCACGTCTGTGAGAGAGAGGGTGCAGAGATGAAGAAAGGGTAGGGCCAACCAAATTACAGATACGTTTCTGCACCTTATCAAGAACCCTCAAATGGGACAGACATTCACCAGCCCAAGTATGAAAACAGTACTCCATACAGGATCTGATAGTAGATTTGTAGAGATAGAGAATAGCATCAGGTGTGAGAAAGTGTTTGGAGCAATAAAGAGAACTGACTTTACGAGAAGCAGAAAGAGCAATAGATCTAATGTATGAACTCCAAAACAGATTTGAGGAGAGAGAAAGACCAAGATGTTTCAGAGTCGATTTCTCCACAAGAGCAGAGCCATCTACGAGAATCTTACAATCATAGATTTTGAAATCATTATCGATGTTGCTATTTTACAATTGCCAATAGTCAGTTTTATATTATAGTATTTTTTTTTAATTGGAAACCCTTTTTTCCAAATTTGATGTCTAAACCTCAACATTTTATTTTAATTGGAAACCCTTTTTTCCAAATTCGATGTCTAAACCTCAACATTTCCAAATGATGGAATCATTTGAAATCATTTAAATTTCTTAAAACTTAATTATTTTTGAGAATGTTTCTTTTTTTTATTTGCAATTCTTGGTCTTTTGGCCGGGATCAAAGTGTAGTATCTGTTCCGATGGATACTGCCCCCTATAGATTGGTATCGTCTTGGCCTTCGGGCTTTGATTTATACCGGTCTATGGGACTGTCCTGTGCAGTTCTAGGAGGTCCACCCTCCCAGGCTTTGTTTCCACTCTTTGGAGAGGAATAAGTTTATTGCTTACTGCCTGAGGCGCCCCTACCGGGGAATGCCGACGGGGCTGCCTAGGCAATTTTTAAATGACCGGAGTGCTCACCTTCTCGGGCACTGTCTTTTCAAATCCCACTTTCCCGACCTTGTGTCACATCTTACCTTGTGGGAGGAAGATAAATAAAATTAATGAGAAAAAGCAGTATTTTTTAAAAACATAATGATATTGAATTTATTTCCACTTTTTATTTACGAATTCACACTAAGTTTACAAAATGATGTATACTTAAAAGAATAAATCTGATATGCTTAGTTCGACTCTTTCGCTTTATATAATATTTAAAATTTCGATCGATTATAATATATTTTGTTCAGATTTCATAAAATGAAATATATCACGTGCAAAACAAAAAATATTCTACAAAACAGCATTTTAAACATAAATTTATCCAATAGTGAATTAGTATAAAAATCTCGTGAAAATCTGACAATTAGTTAATTTTTGCTAGATTTATTAAACATGTCTGCTCGTATGGTGGATAGCGATGCGATTCAAACGAATGCCAAAAAGCGACTGGCTTGAATAGCTACACTTTTTCTTTCTTCAGTTCATTTGGATATGCTCCCCTCTTCACTTCAAAAAACAAATGAGTTTTCAAAGGAAGGTGTTTATTCAATATTTTCCAACTAATAAAAAACGTTTTAAACAAAAAATCTAACAAGCCGACGCGTCACACAAACTTAGAAACTCCTATAAAAAAAAAAACGAGGAAATAAACAGCCAAAAAGTAGAGACCCAACCTGGTGCACCTCAGAAGGACCCAAGAACGTATATTGAAAACCTCCTCCCAAGCGGGGGTAAAAAAGAACACTTCAAAACTCACGTACAAGCTCCATTTCTCGCGCATTTACACACGCACTAACAAGAACAAGGTAAACCTACGCATACTTACACAGTGCCACATTGTCTTATACTCACATTGCCAGTTACTCACATACATTATCTGTTACTCACACACGCATATTACTCACATACACTTTCTATTACTCACACACGCATATTCACCCTAACAAATATATACACATACACATCCTTAGCCCTCGTGTCTGATATTCACTGAACATTTTCTAACCAAAAAAAAAAACATGAGTTGTATAAACTTTACTAAATGACCATTTCTTCCCTAAAACTGACTTTTATATTGTTGGGATTTTTCCCGTTAAAATGAAGGACGAAGACTGTAGTCCGCTGGAAGAAAAGTTGGTGGCATAAAAACGTGACTAGACAAGAACAGAGATAATAAACAACTTGGGTAGATAAAGAAGGGGTATTTATATAGATGAAAAAAGAGAAGAAAGAAATAGAATGTTGCTTGCAAAAGAAGTGCCTTTGCGGACTCACTGTAAATGCCGGTTGTCTTGTAACAGGATGCTGTGAAGAGTAGTTGGGAACATCAAGAGGGTTTCGCACGTATTATATACGCTAAAAAAGCATGTGCCCGCTCACACCTGACACAGCAGATAGGAACGATGTTGACGGCTGCGAGGCTGGAGAGAAGAGACCATTATTTTCAAAAAAAGGCGCTCTCCTGGGTTTTCTGCAGAGATTGAAGCAGTGGTCTGTGATTGGCTGATTTTCATCCAATCACAGGGCACTTAGAATTCATTGCGCTTAATAATAATTCCAATAATATTGATATAAACTGATAGTAATATAAATGTTTTGTTATTTAATCACGTTTTCCTTGATTTTTCATTCATAAAACTCTGTTTATGTTAAATTAGCACTTGAAAGCTGGTGACCCTTCTACACCGTCAAATAAATCTTCATTCATTTCCATTTATATTCAATACGCAGGCACGCCCGTATATATCCCCATTTCCTTCTTTCGCTATATTAGCTCGTACAAAATGGCCACTACATGAGAATATTGGGAACTTGTGCAGTTTAGTAAACAACGGCAAATAATCCACAGGAAGAAACGACCAATAGTTTTAAAAAATTTAATAAATTTATTTATTTAATAAAATATAGTTTCTGAAAGAAAAACATTGTAATAAAATAAAGTTTATTTTCAATAAAGTTACATTTTGGGCCAAAACATTGTAATAAAATACAGTTTCTGAAATTGACAGTGATTTTTTTTATAATTTAAAATGTTTAAAAACGAAAATAATAATAATAAAACTATATTTTATTACAATGTTTTGGCCACAACGTTACTTTATTGAAAATAAACTTTATTTTATTACAATGTTTTTCTTTCAGAAACTATATTTTATTAAATAAATGTATTAAAATGTTTTAATCTATTGGTCGTTAATTCCTGTAGTTTATTTGTCCCTGTTTAATAAACTGCACAAGTGCCGAATATTGTTTTAAGGCGTCGATAATGTAAACACGATTTTACTTTCTCATTTTCATTATTTTCGTACACTGAAACAAACAAAAAATGAATTTGAATGGTACAAAAGTTATGATGATAATATCAACCTATATTAAAGTTACATCGTGTTACATATAGGGGGGGGGGTATATGGTTTCGTCTGGAGGTCCCTATCGTTCGCGGATATTTTTGTACCCTTCCAGAGTACTCTCTCGAGCAAGCTCGACCCCCCCCCCCCCCCCCCCACATACAAACGTTAAACTGACTTCATATCCCCATTTACTTGCTTCCAAACTAGGGCAGTTAGACAAAACAAAAAATTTTAATGTGGGGAAAATCCAGATCCCTAAAAAGGGGCACTTTGGATTGCCTCAGTCTAAAAGGATTTCCTCTTCATTGGCGGTGGACATGAAAGATGAAGTGCAGTATCAGAACAGATACTACACTTTGCTCCTAGCCAAAAGGAACCATGCTGCAGTGGGGAGTAGCTAAATAGTGATGTTTATTTACTCCTCGCGGAGTTAGGCACAAGGCCAGTTTTTATCTTACTCCCACAAGTAAGATGTGACTCAAGATCGGGTCGAGCAAGTGGGGTTAAAAGCCAGCGCTCGAGAGGTGAGCACTCTGGCCATTTAAAAATTGCCTGGGCAGCCCCGTCGGCATTCCCCGGTAGGGGCGCCTCAGACAGTAAGCAATAAACTTACTCCTCCCCAAAGAGGGGAGGCGAAGCCTGGGAGGGTGGACCTCCTAGAACTGCACAGGACAGGCGTGCAGTATCCATCGGAACAGAGCTAAATAGTGATGTGAACGCTTTTAAAACGAAATATATTTAAAATCCGATAACGCCTTTTAATCAAGGGAAATAACTCTATAATATTTGTGTGATTGTTATTTCCCTTAGATATTACTTTTTTTTGTTTTTGTTTTTAGATTTTAAGAGAATAACAGTAATGACTTTATGTACGGTCGCTTATTATTTACAAAAAAATGGGGTTCGGTACGGATTCATTGCGCCCGACCGACATATCCTTTACTCTATAATATATTAAAAATAAAATTATTTTTTACTATTACACCTGTCGTAGTTTATCCGAAAATTAAAATCAGATTCTACATTTTGGGGGCGATTACATGTAAACAGTCTGAAAAAATACACGCAAAAAAGGAATTGCAAAAAAAAAAAATAATATTAATTTAGATTTTAGAGTGGGGGATCATTTTCATATATAAATTTAACGTAAAATGATCACCCACGTTTGAGATGAAGACGTTGAATCACGTTTTTTTTCTAATATTTTGATGGGTTTGGTTCGTGTTTGGCTTATTTTACGACATATCAACTATCTATGGGTAATTTAATGCCAAATAAAGTGGTTAAATGGAATCCTATAGGTAGGATACTTATTTTATATTCCTAGAATACATTGCTCTTAGGATACATTACTCTTTGAAGACATTACTCTTAGAATAGGTTGGTTTTTCTCACGACACATCAACCAATCATTACTCTTAGAAAACATGAAACAATTAATCCTAGAAAAAATTACTCCTAAAAAACATTACTCTTAGAAAACTCCACCCTGGGAAACATTACTCCCAGAAAACATTGCTCCTAGAATCGTTTGGTTTGACTCACGGCACATCAACCATTTATTACTCTTAGAAAACATTACTCTTAGAAGAAAGTTTTACAGTGAGAGTGGGATCATTATTCTTAGAAAACATGACTCACAGAGAACATTACTCTTAGAAAACATTACTCTTACGCTTAGAGAACATTACTCTTAGAAGGCAATTTTACAACGAGAGTGGGAACATTACTCCCAGAAAACATTACTCCCAGGAAACATTACTCCAAGAAAACATTACTCCTAGAATGGTTTGATTTGTTTTACAGCACAACAACCACCCATTTCTCCTAGTAAACATTACTCTTAGAAAAAAATCTTATGATGAGAGGGAGAACATTACTCTCAGAAAACATTACTCTTTAGCAGTGGTAATCTTTGTTCTGAACGAGTATCTATTTTGAAGGAAAATAAAAAGGAAAAATGAGGTTTTGATTCTTAGAAGAACCAGATTGAATAATAGGGTTGGGGATAAACTTATAAATACTAGGACATGACGTGACCAGCCGATTGATTGGATCAGGCCTCTCCTATCTCCCGTCTAGCCGAAGGAAGGGTTGAAGTTGATTGTTGACAGTTACCAGGCCACGGACTGCTCAGCCACCAGCATCCCATCCTGAGGCATCACGGGTGTCACCCACGGCCTACAGGTGGCCCCGTTTTCGATGGGGGGGGGGGGGTCTTACCACTCTGCATGGGGTTGCAGTCGGCGAATTTGTGGCCCCCACCGACAGGGTGGATATTTTGGAGGGAAATCAAAATGTAGAGGGTTAGGGTTAACTAAGCTTCTTTTTTTTTTTAACTTTTTATTATTAATGGGGAAGGGGACATTTTTTATTCTACAATAAAATAAAGGGCGGAAACAATATTTACTGTTTTAGCCTAACTTTAATTGTCTGGGCAAAAAAAAAGTAATTTCTTGCTACAATTCTCAACTCACTCAAACACATGCTGTCGTACACATACGCACACTAAAGGCGACACACACACACACACTCCTTCGATCCCCTTTCAATGTCGTCTGCTGATTTACGCTGATTGAAAACAAATGCATAAACATAACAACTTAAATTCTTCATACATTTCTCACTGAACTTTTTATGAAAATATATGAATATTGACTATTTAATAACTTTCAATGAAATGTAATTTATGTAATTGAGTGAGGAAGTTTTGATTACGATTTTTCAAACCCGTGGATAATTCACGGCTCTTAAATTATCGACTCAGGTTTCCTCGATATCTCAACTAATAACCCCCCCCCCCTTGTTCGACAAGGACACTCAAAATACTGAACAATTATTCTATGTTTTCCTATCTTTGTAGACTTCCATTTTCAACATATATAAAATATCTTGGCTCTTGTATAGATCGAGTACACGGGCGAAATTTATTTTAGAAGAGTTCCAATGGTGTAAGAAGGGGCAGACAACTCTCTTTTTTTTAAGTACATAATTTCACGCCGTAAATATAATACCGGCCGTATTCTACGACAACTTTGAGTTTTTTGGTGGCTATGAAAAGGACACTAAATCGGATTTTTTAGTGACGGTCCCGTCCAGAGATGCCGCCACATAAATCCCAATAATAAAAAAATATCTGCGATAATTTAATATTTTAAACTATTAAAAAAAAATCAAATATCTGTTAATCAAACCAATAGGACTGTTCGTTTTGCTGGTTTTGAAATGAACAAATATACTGTTGATTTTCCCAAATTCTATTTTCTTCAATAAATGTTCTATCAATATACTGTTGATTTTCTCAAATTGTTATTTCTTCGAAAAATTTTCTATTTATTGAATTTGCATGACTTTTTATTTAAGAAATGGATATTTTCCATTTTCGGAGAAATTGCGTACTAAAAAAAAGAGAGTTATCTGCCCCTTACACCATTGGAACTCTTCTAAAATAAATTTCGCCGTGGACCCGATCTATACAAGAGCCAATATCTTTATTGTATATTTATGCTTTTGAATTCATTATTTTGTTTGTTTTTATCGTACATTTCTCTTGCTCTTTCACGCGCTTGAATATTATTTAAAACTGTTTTCTTGAAAATAAACTGGTTCTTCCAAAAATCACCCCCCCCCCTTCAAAAAAAAAACTGGAACCTCTAACGTTCATACTGTGGTGTTTACATCCATTTTCGGAGAAATCCGATCTGACAAAACAAAAGTTTGAATTATCTCCCCCTTTCAAGTCACTCTTTCAAATTAAAGACGAAAATATCTAATATGTAGACAATACTGCAGAAGCACCAAAAAGTTAATAAAACTAAATTGCATTGTATGGCGTTCTAACTAGTGCTTATTATTATTATTATTTTAATAATTTAAATATATATCACACAATGCTTCAAGAAAACTACATTAACCTCTTTTTTTTGTTTTGTTTAATTTTTTCGGGGGGGGGGTGAATGCAGGACTCTTAATCATATCAAACAATTATTGGGTATATGTTACGACGCTCAGCAGAGGCGCGAACGGGGTCCAAAAAAAAGAACGAGAAAGTGTTTAAAAACATAAATTTGCAACAAGTAAAGTTGACTTATGTCTAGAATAGACATTTTTCTACTTACCTATGTAATTTGTTTGTATTTTTACGTAGTATAAATGGCTTTTTATTAGATGTTAAAAAATAATTTCTTGTTTTTTAAAACATCTAGTTTCTCAAAGAAAAATGGCGGCCAGTCACTCGATATTATTACGTAGAGCGGCCATTTTGAATTCTTCGAAAACCGTCTGTCGAACTTAAATTTCTAATAAATAGCACTTCAAACGGGTTTAAAATACAAACAAATAGCACATGCAAATTTGAAACTAACTTTTACAGCTTACAGTTACTTTTATTTGTTGTGTGTTTGTTTTTTTAGCGTTTTTACTCTGCTGAGTCTCGTAAAAGATGCCCCAATTTTTTTTTCGATTTCACCTTCCAAGAAAGGAGGAAATGCCTGGGAGTGTACCGAACAGGACTATCATTCCTATTCACGAGTCGGTACCCTCGGCAAAGCAAACCCCTGTACCAGAAAGGGCCTTGCAGAAACAGATACTACGCTTTGAGCAATAAAGTAAGTTCCGATTAATTTGGCGGTATGATGAGGGGGGGGGGCAAATAAATAAGAAAACAGAAAAAGGTTTCTCAACTGCCAGGCTAAACTAATCGACAAAACCGGAAGTTTGTTAAAATGCGACTGTTGTCAAGGGAGTTTGACAAAAACATTGAAATCCAGCGCCGATTTCACACGTGTAAAACTTTCGAGTTGTTTTCATTTTACCGATTTCCGTTATACGGATTGTCTTATAAGTAAAATATCGATCATAAGTAAGTATTTACTTTATTTGCCTTTTAATTTTGTAAAAAAACAAAACATTTGTTTATGTTTTTCTTCGGAAATTTTATAAAATCATTCCCGTCTCCAATCGGGTGTTTGTGTTTTTTTTTAAATGGTTTTATGGATTTTTCGAACCCTACCATTAACCTTCACCCTCAGTTAACCAACTAATAATTTGCGATGGATTTAAATGACGTATTTCTTTTTTTGTTTTGTTTTTCAATTATCCGAAATACCTAGGAAAAAAAACTTTTGGGGCACGGGAGTGATTCTATAAAATACATTTTCTTCTGAGTTTAGTAGTAAGTAGAACCGAGTTACTAGACTTAGGATTTACCCCAAAATTTAAAACCCGGTCTTGTGTTATATATTGCCCTCGAGGGGAGATAAGTTGATAGGTAATTTGTTAATTGGGCAGTATAGTTAACAAAACAAAAGAGGTGAAAGGAAAAACAGTGACTTCTAAAGAATTTGAACCGAACTGTCTTTTTTAACCCTAACCCTTATCATGAACTAAATTTAAAGTTCGGTAAAAGTCCGTTTGGTTCGGTTCAAATTCTGTAGAAGCACCAAAACAAACAAATAGACAACAAATAAGTTGGTACTTATATCGATCTTGACCCAGTTTCCGTGAGTTTCTTGTCAGAAGCGTTCGGCTATCCTACGTAAACGCCCGAGAGTTGACGAGCCGATTTGTACCAGACGACAATTTTGATACGGTGCTGCGTCCTATGATAATAATGTTTTGCTTGTTTTTGTTTGTTGTTGTTAGGGTTAGGGTTAAAAATATTTATTTGATAACGGGTATCTTTGACGACGCTCAGCAGAGGCGCGAACGGGGTCCAAAAAAAGAACGAGAACGGGTTTAAAAACATAAATTTGCAACAAGTGAAGTTGACCTGCGACGAGAATAGATATTTTTCTACTTACCTATGTAATTTGTTTTATTTTTACGTATTATAAATGGGTTTTTATTAGATGTAAAAAAAAAAGTTTCGGGTATCTTTCAGAATGATCAGTACGCTGAAAACGCTCAAAGAAACAAATATACAACAAATAAAAGTAACTGTCGTCGATAAAAGTTAATTTAAAACTGACCTGTGATATTTGTTTGTATTTTTAAACCGTTCCAACTGCTATTTAGTAGAAATCAATAGTTTTGTAACACAAACTTGCAAATACAAAATGGCGCTTGCTCGTAAGAGAGTGAGTAGAAGACGCCATCTTGTATAGAAAAAAGTACTAGTTGAAAATGAACAAGAATTTTTTTTTACATCTAATAAAAACCCATTTATAGTACGTAAAAATACAAACAAATATCATAGGTAAGTAGACAAATATCTCTTCTCGACGTAGGTTAAACTCACTTGTTGCATATTTATTTTTATAACCCCGTTCTCGTTAGTTTTTTGGACCCCGTCCGCGACTGTACTGATCATTCTGAAAGATACCCAAAGTTTCTTGTTTTTTTTTTCCAACTGGTATTCACAAAATTCAATATGGCGGATTTACGTTCATTCTTACCAAACGCCCCCCCAAAATCGGCCATTTTTTTCCGATGTTCCTGTGACAAAACTATTGGATTTCTAATAAATAGCGGTTGTAACGGTCTAAAAATACAAACAAATGCCACAGGCAAGTTTGAAAATAACTTTTACAGCCTACAGTTACTTTTATTTGTTGTATATTTGTTTTTTTAGCGTTTTTACTCTGCTGAGCGTCGTAAAAGATACCCCTAAAAATTATAGGACGCAGCAACGTATCAAAATAACAAAAAATATTTATTTGATAACAGTAACTTCGCTATGTTTTGCTTGTTTTGTTTTTTTTTGTTGTTTCTTTTAGAAAATTTCTTGAAAATATAACTTACAATCACAGGACACAGCACCGTATCAAAATTGTCGTCTGGTACAAATTGGCTCGTCAACTCTCGGGCGTTTGCGTAGGATATCCGAACGCTTCCGACAAGAAACTCGCGAAAACTGGGTCAAGATCGATATAAGTACCAATAATTTTTACCAAACGCAAGAAAGAAAAGTGCTTATCCAGATTGAGGGAGACATTCGAATAAAATAAAATAAAATAAAAATTGAGGAATATCTGTTTGATGTACGTATCTGTCACGGGCTGAATATATTCTATACCAAAAATCACGTAAATTAATCAAGTATTTTTTTTTTTTTATAAAAGAAAATTAAATTTTTAGCAATTTACGAAGAGGAAGTGCAAATATGACAGCCATTTTGATTCATTTACGGTTATCCCCCTTTGAATAATCCCAAAATGGCTGTCATCTTTGCACTTCCTCTTCGTAAATTGCTAAAAATTTAATTTTCTTTTATAAAAAAAAACTATTTGATTAATTTGAATATTGAAGTGTTTTTATACCTACAGACGACGTTGTTTTGGGTTTTCTACCCTCATCAGTCCAGGATTGGCGGTTGCAGGTGGTCGCATGGGCTCGAATGCAGTTTGTAGATTCAGGCTAGAATCACGAGCCTAACACCTATGCTCACACGGCCGCAAAAAATCGCCACAGACAGTAATTGAAAATAATGTATGCTTACCCGAGAGGCATTCTATTTAAAATATCTCCAATTGTTGAAAATTTAATTTAATTTGTGTATATATATATATATATATTTAGGGGAGGTCGATTTTGAAACTGTAAATTATCGCACTCGAAGAAAGTTGCCAAATAATGTCAAAAGTTACCACAAGAAATATTTTTCTTCAAAATTTTGTATTTATTTGAGCATTGCAACTTTAAGATCAAATAAATCGAGATTTTTTCTCACTGCCGAGATTTCACCGGCAGATGTGTCGCCTTAAATTAAACCCGGGTTTTAACAAAAAAAAGTAATACATTACTTAATAATAAATATTTTAAAGTTTATTATTATTTTTCTTAAGAAATTAAATGTACATATTCAAATTAAAAAGGAATAAAACACTATGATATTTAATGTTATATATAAATAATTATTTGTTTACATAGGCGTTTTATTTATTGGATATTTTTTATGGTATTCACCGGTTGAAAATTCATCGGGCGAATTTGACTTCCCGTGTTAATTGTCTGTTTAATTATCACACATATATATTGAATTGTCGAGCGCTGGCTTATCTAATCCCACTTTCCCGACCTTTTGTCACACCTTACCTTGTGGGAGTTAGATAAATAAAAACTAGTTCAGCCAGGGGGTTTTACCCCACCAAATAAACCGGTATCGTCCGGGCCTTTGGGTCTGGATTTACGCACGTCTATTGGGGCTTGTCCGTCCTGTGCAGTTCTAGGAGGTGCATCTCCCAGGTTTTGCCTTCCCTCTTTGGGGAGGAGTAAGTTTATTGCTTACTGTCTGAGGCGGCCCTACCGGGGAATGCCGACGAAGCTGCCCAGGCAATTTTTAAATGGCCAGAGTGCTCACCTCTCGAGCACTGGCTTTCTCATCCCACTTTCCTGACCTTTTGTCAATCTTACCTTGTTGGGGGTAGATAAATAAAATCTAGTTCAGCCAGGGGTTTTTACCCCACCAAATAAACCGGTATCGTCCGGGCCTTTGGGTCTGGATTTACGCCCGTCTATTGGGGCTTGTCCGTCCTGTGCAATTCTAGGAGGTGCATCCTCCCAGGCTTTGCCTTTCCTCTTTGGGGAGGAGTAAGTTTATTGCTAACTGTCTGAGGCGCCCCTACAGGGGAATGCCGACGGGGCTGCCCAGTCAATTTTTTAATGGCCAGAGTGCTCACCTCTATAGCGCAGGGTTATCTAATCCCACTTTCCTGACCTTGTGTCACATCTTACCTTGTTGGAGGTAGATAAATAAAACTATTTCAGCCAGGAGTTTTTACCCCACCTAAAATATATGTATTGGAGTTGATGGGAGAATGGATAAGGACACATTGATGTATAAGGAAATTGTGGATGAAAATGGACAGAGAATTATGAAAAAAACTAAGGGACCAGAACACCATTTAACTTTTACAAAAGAAACACCATGTGAAAGTAAATATCTGACACATAGAGTTCTTCCGAATAGTGGTGCAACAGGTGCTGTTCATGCAGATCAAGTGGTGGATGTTTTGCATGAATTCCACAGTGAGAACAGTATCAAGGCTATACTTGTTGACAACACTAATACCAACACAAGTTACGATGGTGGAATGGTTGCAATTTTAGAAAAAAAACTTTTTAAAACTCTTCACACAATTGGTTGCTCTTTGCATCATAATGAACTACCTTTCAGAGCCCTTTTTAAAAACATAGATGGTTGCGCAAAGGGCCCTACAACATTCAGTAGCCCTCTGGGGAAATTATGCTCAAATGATTGATATGATTTACCCCAAATATCATTTTCCAAAATTGATGAAATACATGATCTTAGTTCTGACCAAAGACTCCTTTATGAATACACAGTAGGTATTTCTAGAGGTAAGGTTGACTCTAGATATGCCTCCTGGAAAATTGGTCCTTTAAACCAAGCAAGATGGTTAACTTTGGCCATCAGGCTTATGTGTTTATGGACTCGTGGTGCATACCCACAAAGGCACACAACAAAACTACACTATGTAGTAAATTTTATTGTAAATGTGTATGCCACTTTTTGGTTTGAAATTAAAAGAAATAGTAAATTCCACAATCAGTAAGTGCACATTTTTAATATGACCCAGAGGATTAAGGAGCAGCCTCAGGAAATCCAAGATATCACATTTAGAAATATACAAGGTAATACATTTTGTTTACTGCCTGAAAACTTTCTATATTCCATGGTTAAATCTGAGGAGATTGAAGTAAGAGAAGAAACTTGAAAAAGAATTTTGGCCATTAGGTAAGTAATATTTATTCATATATCTCTGACTCAATTATTTATTCCAATTTATAGAATGATTTTTAAAGATTTTATCTAATTTCACCATAATTATTAAAGCAGTACAGATTGGAATTTTTTAATAATTCAATTAATTAATTTGTTCTTTCAGGAGTGAGGAGTCAACCAGAAAAAGATTAAAAAGAATACTACCTATTAATTTTAATGCCACACATTGGACACAATTAATAGATTTAAAATTATGCGGCATTTTTGAACCACCAATGACGGAAGATTTTACTGAATCTGAACTTCGAGAATCGTTGATGAATGGAACCAAGCTTGACTTGCCAGATTTGCCCTCACATTCTCAGGGTGTGGAACGGGCAGTTAAGTTAATAACAGAAGCTTCACAAACTGTATATGGTTTTGAAGCAAGGCATCAACACATTACAGCCAAAGTTTTGAGTCAGAAATTGAGACCAGCATTTTTGTCTAAGGGGTCTTATATGGAGCAATTTGACTCTCTATATTAAGCTTCATTAAAATAGTGTTAGGTTTTTCCTTATTTCTTTGCTTGTTATATTTTCACTAATAACAGAAAAAATCATTTTTTTAGGTATTCAAATATTACTGTTTAATTCATAACGTTAAAAGGTAGTTTACAAAAGCAGATACTGAAAATGAGGGGGGGGGGCAAATTTTCAATTTGAAGATTTCTTTAATTCATATCATTTTTATAAAATAAAAGGACATTCCCTGCTTTTAAATGCTAAAATTATTTGGTTTTCACACCAATATTCAAGCAAATCTTGCAAAAACGAGGAATTTTCAGTATATTCTTGTCTAAGATCTTTGATACCAAACGCTCAAAAAACCGCTGAAGTTTTTGATCTAATTTTTTGCATGAGTATTTAATAGGTCTATATACAACTTTCGGAACGTGCCTTTTTTTAATATTTAAAAAAAAGTGTAAAATCGACCTACCCTAATATATATATATTATATTTATTTATTTTGGTACGGAAAAATTAGTACAACAATGGGAATTAATCGAGCAGTCTCCTGGGATTTTTCCTGCTCTATTACAAAGAAGTTATATGTGTGTGTGTGTGTAAAGAGAGAAAATAAAGATAAAGATTATATCTTTAAATTATATTCTATCTTGAATAGTCAAAGCTCGATATACGAGATAGAGCAATAGTATAATTAGATAAGGAATGAATGAGAATAAAAATTGGATAAAATGAAATATTTATTATATCATCAATTTTTCAAACAGAGGTTATATGAAAAAATATTTCCTTTGTTTGAACAATTGATGATTTAATAAATATTTCATTTTATCCAATTTTTATTCTCACCACTTATCTAATTATACGATTGCTCTATCTTGCATATCGAGCTTTGAGATATGATATAATTTAGAGATATAATCTTTATCTTTATTTTCTTACTTTACATATATATATATATATATATATTTGTGTGTGTGTGTGTGTGTGTTTCTTTGTGTTTATATCCTTTACATTATTTTATGTTTTTATACCTTTTAAAATGTTGGCATTAAAGTAAATTTTATTTTACGATAATATTACACTTTTGAAAAGCCATGGTTTAAGGAATGAGAAATGTTTTTTTTTATATAACCCTGGTTTTAAACAATTGATGATTTAATAAATATTTCATTTTATCCAATTTTTATTCTCATCACTTATCTACTGATAATATTGCTCTATCTCGTATATCGAGCTTTAACTTTTCAAAATAAGATATAATTTAGAGATATATTTTTTATCTTTATTTTCTCACTTTACACACACACACACACACACACACACACACATATATATATGTACAAATAAAATCAAATTTTCAACAATTGGAGATATTTTAAATAGAATGACCCCTGGAGTAAATGTGGTATTGTGGTGACTGCAATGATTTTAGCTAAGAGTAAGATAGACAGAGGATGACCAACGACTCCCCGCACTTTTGATGGCCTAATTTGTTAAATTATAATTTTACCTTAATTCAAAGTGTAGTACCTGTTCTGATACTTCACTTCATCTGTTCTGTGCTCGGTTAGAGAAGGAGAAATCCTTCTAGACTGAGGCAAGTAAATAGGGACCTAAAAATGAGAAGAAAAGATGCCCCCTCAAAACAAATTAATCTATAAATATTTGAAGATACGGGGTAACCCCTCAAAATGCCACTTATAGAATCTTTATTAAAATCCACAACCCTTTCTGCAATCCAACCATATTTTGGTACAAATAAACTTCAGTTTATGCCTGACTTGTCCACCAAGGTTCAGTCATGAATGTCCAACAGTCTTTGTTTTATCACCGTTCAATTGTAAGCACATCTGACTTGTCCACCAAGTTTGAGTGAGCACGAAGTATAGGTAAAAGTTGTTCCATCTGGACATTTTACTCGACTCAGGTCGCCATCACCATTTAGGGTACGGGGGCCGTGGTTTCGTAAAAGAACTGCATATTTCATTCCCTCCTGAAAAGAAAAAAAAATAGTTTGTTTTTAGAGGGTTTTTTTTTTTAGAAAAAAAAAAAAAAAATGGTTATCCGTTCTGAAAATATCAAGTTTACATGCAGCATAAGATTTCTTTGAAAAATCTAGAGATGGGCCAAATTTTTAGTATATTTTTCTTTTTTTTTTTTCATTATAGAAGTCGCTCCAGATGTAAGGAGCTAAAACAAAAAAAAACTACTTCAAGGTCATAAACTAGCCAACGATAAGTGTAAGATGGATAGATTCTGACCCCCGAAAACAGCCATTCTTCCCCCTTTGTCAGAAACATTGCACATGGAATGTGAGGACAAAATAAGGGAAGCGAGAGATACGAGGCTGTTGAGAGTGAATCCATGGTCCATTTTCTACTTTCCTAGAAGTATTGTAACCCCCCCCCAAAAAAAAAATGCCACCAACGTAATTATTAATAAAATTCATAATCCTTCCTGTAATTCAACCATATTTGGTACAAATAAACTTCAGTTTATGCCTGACTTGTCCACCAAGTTTCAGTCATGAATGTCCAACAGTCTTTGTTTTATCACTGTTCAATTATATGTAGAGACACTTTAGTGATTACCTGATCAGTATGTTGTGGGATCCTGGATGGCTTCACACTCACCGGACCATAACTCCCAGATTTAATATGTGAGTTTATCTCAACGATAATGTCAATCAAAACAATCCCCAAACTATTCTTGAACTGAAGATGGCGAACACAGCCCAAATCAGGACAGTGCCAAGAGTTATTGACACTTTTACATGTTGTATCAAGGTGTGCTTATCATTGAATGGTGATAAAACAAAGACTGTTGGAGATTCATGACTAAAACTTGGTGGACAAGTCAGACATAGATTGAAGTTGATTTGTACCAAATATGGTTAGATTTCAGAAAAGGTTGTACAATTTTTTTAATGATTCCATGGGTGACATTCGTTTTGGGTCCCAATGTATGTTTTATTTTGAAATTCGGATTGTGTGACATATTTTGGGGTGGGTGGGAGGATCGTACTGTATCAAGAACTTAAAGCATAAATACGGTTACTAAAATAGGATATAATTGAAGTTTTAAGGGGGTCAATCCCTCATAGCACCCTTGGAGGTTCACTTAGAGATTCGGGAACACTTCCATTGTCTTCCCCGGTAAATTTTACATACGACACGTTTCTTTTATGTAATCTTTCTTTCTATAGGGAAAACACAAAAATCACACACACGTGCACATAGGCATTGAGTTATATATACATATATAAATATATATATATAGGAAAGTGAGACAATCGAAATAATAGTAAGCAAAATAACAATGAACGCTACAATCACCAATAGAAATAATTACATAAAAATACATTAAATATTTAGGTGATAAAAATCGTACATATTTCTAGACGGAGCGTCTTGGTCCAGTGGTAGAACGCTGGACTACAGACATCAATATCGAAGGTTCGATCTCTGTCTATGTTAGCCATGCTGATGACGGCTGTGAGCCAGAAACACATGTTCATGGATTACTTTTATGTACGTATAAAATAAATAAAAATATATATTAACGGAAAAAATACGTATGAAGTTAAGGGCGACTAATAATGCAATTTTCTGCATCTTAATCACTTAGGAAAGTGAGACAATCGAAATAATAGTAAGCCAAAAAACAACGAACGCTACAATCACCAATAAAAAATAATTACATAAAAATACATATATATATATATATATATATATTAGCAGCATCTTCTCTTGCAGGCAAGTATTGTTGAATATAAGAGACAACTCATGTCTAGATATCCTTTGGTAGATCCTTTCAATAGTCCGAATCATGATCTTAGTTTCGGAGGGGAATTGGCTGATGAATTTGCCATAGTTTGGATTTGTCTCCCAAGTACCTGATTAACCTCATTCCCCCGAAGATGTACCCAGATTGGTCCGAAACTAAGATCCTGATTCGGACTATTGAAAAGATCTACCAAAGGATAGCTAGACATGAGTTTTCTCTTATATTCAACAATAAATAAATATATATATATATATGTGTGTGTGTGTGTGTAAAGTTAGTGGGAGAGAACTCCAGCAGAGTGCTCGATTATTAAGAAAAAATCCAAAAATAAGAGTGCAATATTTATTTATATATATAATTACAGAAGATTAATTCAACATCGGTACCGTCGGTTTCAAATCAAAACAGAGTCTGGCATAGGAGGCCAACTGTAGGTCCCCTTTATTTGGATTTGAAACTAATTTTGATACACTTTTGCTCCGGGCAACGCCGGGTAGCCCTGCAAGTTTTTACTCTAGTAAAGTTATAATTTAGGTGCTTCTACTGGCAGCAAATATTTAAAAGTTTTTCGTTATGGAAATAGATTTGCATTCTCCCTTTCCTTATTTGTCGGGCAGGCTTTTGTGTGACGGGACGGATATATATTTACAAATAAATAGACATTGCTTTTTTATTACAGAGTGGTGGGTATGAAATAATTTTTTGTTTTCTTGTCTGTCTTGCAGATCATTTCTTATGAATTGAACACGACCGTTATGGCGTCTGAAGAAAGTGATTTAGGTAAGCGCTTTTTTATTGACGCCCCCCCCCCCCCCCCACGGCCCCTATCTGTCTTGCACCCTTGTTTCTTCTCCGGTATTCGCCACGCGCTTCTTTTATAAGCGAATCTTCTCGTTTTATTTATCTACTTCCCACAAGGTAAGATGTGACACAAGGTCGGGAAAGTGAAATTTGAAAAGCCAGTGCCCAAGAAGGTGAGCACTCCGGCCATTTAAAAATTGCCTAGGCAACCTCGTCGGCATTCCCCGGTAGGGGCGCCTCAGACAGTAAGCAATAAACTTACTCCTCCCCAAAGAGGGGAGGCAAAGCCTGGGAGGGTGCACCTCCTAGAACTGCACAGGACCGGCAACCCCCAATAGACCGGCGTAAATCCAGACCCAAAGGCCCGGACGATACCGGTTTATTAGGCGAGGTAAAAACCCCTGGTTAATCTTCTCATATTTACAGAAAAATATATCACCCATTAGTCACCTTTTAAACCTCCGATTGCCATGGCTAATAGCACCCCACCTTAAAGTCCAACATTCAAACTCCTCGGCCTAACATTCACAGGTAACATGAATTGGAACAAATACATTGAAGACATTGCCAAGTCTGCTGCAAAGAAGGTAGCCTCCCTCTACCGGGCTAGAAAACTTCTCACACCTGACAGTATCCTCGTCTTTGCCTTCGGGGCTTGATTTCCACTAGTTTATGGGTTTGTCCTGTGCAGTTCTAGGAGGTCCACTATCCCAGGCTTTGCCTTCTTACCCTTTGAGAAGGGGTTAGTTTATTGCTAATCGCCTGAGGCACTCTACCGGGGAATGCCGACGTAGCTTCCCAGGCAATTTTTAAAGGTCAGAGTGCTCTTCCTCTGGGGTGCTGACTTATCAAATCCCACTTTCCAGCCTTGTGTCACATCTTACCGCTGTGGGAGGTAAATAAATAAAATCTCTACAGAGCCACCACCATCCGCCAATGCATGGAGTATTGTTTCCACATCTGGGCTGGTGCACCAACCAACAGTCTCTCCCTCTTAGACAAGGTCCAAAAAAGAGCCTCTAATCTAATAGGCCCCTCACTATCTATCACGCTCCAGCCCCTGAACCATTACCGCAATGTTGTGTCCCTGTGCTTGCTCTACGAGTACGGCGATGGAATGTGCTTTGACGAACTTGCTGCACTTGTAACCCCTCAACGTAATTACCCCCGACCAACACGACAATCAGCAAAATCCCACCCCTTCACTGTAAAGGTCCCCAGATTCCGGAAGGCTTTCTACTCTTATAGCTTCTTTCCTCGAACTGCTTGCATCTGGAATTCCCTCCCTGCTCCCTGTTTCACCGACTGCACCAACGTGCAGAAATTTAATTGTAATGTGAACAAACATCTTGCTGCACAACTCCCCACTTAAGATGCACCTATTAATCTGGCCCATAATTCTACAGTAGCCCCCTACGCCCCAGTGGCAATGTGCCGTGGTTTGGTTGAATATAGGTAAAACAAAAAACTTTTTAATATACTGAAACATTCCAAACTTTGCATCTATTTAATTCCAAAAAATATTCCGTATTTTACGAAGAAAAATTTGTAATTTGTAATTCAAAAAAATAACACATAACTCAATAAGTTCCGTGCCTGACATATGATTTTTATAAAGTACCAACCTTCAAATGATGTGTGTTAAAATCTAAGCCCAATCGGAGTATTAGTTTAAATGAAGCTACTGTTGCAAATTTTAACATACATACAGGCTGTAGTGGATTGGGGTCATAAATAGTTGGTAACTTTTAATGCCGCAAAGACAAAGCTCCTTTCCTTCAACAACTACAAGAAGCCTCACCAACCACCGATTGTCATGACAAATAACACCCTACCTGAGAGTTCATCATTCAAACTCCTCGGCCTAACCTTCACAGGTAACATGAATTGGAACAAATACATTGAAGACATTGCCAAGGCTGCCGCAAAGAAGGTTGGCTCCCTCTACCGTGCTAGTAAACTCCTCACACCTGACATTATCCTGTATCTCTTCAAAGCCACCATCCGCCCATGCATGGAGTATTGTTGCCACATCTGGGCTGATGCATCATCTACTAGTCTCTCCCTCCTTGAGAAGGTCCAAAAAAGAGTCGCCCACCTAATAGGTCCCTCACTGTCAACCAAGCTCCAGTCGTTGTCCCATCGCCGCAATGTAGCATTTTCAAAACAACCTAAAAACCTGAATGTTGTGTATTTATAAAGCATTGCTTTCTGATGTGAAAACTACTATTCAAGCAAAGCATTGATAAGTGTTGTTTGGAATTTTCGCTGTCGAAAACAACGATTAACCCTTAAATACTTTTTTGTTTCAAATATGACTCATTCAAACAAAATGCCTTTTAAATTTAATATTCAACGAAAATATGTCAAACTGCAACTTGTTTCACCCGTAGATACATGAAAAAAACCCTCTTATTCACACAATTTAATTTTCTACCTTAAACATTATTTGGTGCAATCATAATCATTTTTGTAGCAGACAAAATCCCTCTCATAACTACAGGGTGGTCGCTAGAAAAGCGATAAAGTTGTAATTTTTATTGTATAATTTGGATTATTCAGACTACTGTTCTCATCATGAGTGTTATTCTCACAACGTTTCGGCCGATGTAGCCTCCAGCCTTCTTCAGGTGTATCTTTTCAAACTCTCGAATCTGGAAAAAATTTCGAACGGGGTAGCATGCTCTTGTGCTGTCAGCAATTCTTTGTATCACCCGCAACGAGGATTGAACCTTCAACCTTCAGATGATAATCACTAAGAACTGAATTTTACTTAGTACAGGTCCATGGGGACAATTCTAGTATGAATTTTGGGAGCCTTAAACCTATTCTTGTTTTTAATGTGTAGTCTTACTGCTTATCACTATATATTACTACTTTTCTTACTACATATCACTGTGTGTGTGTGTGTATATATATATATATATATATATATATATGTGTGTATCTTGGCAGCATTTTTTCTTTTATACAAGTATCATTAAAAATAACGGACATCTTGTGTCTGGTTATTTTTTCTAAGATCCTTTCCGTTTCAACTCCACATACTCGAAGCCCTATACATAAAAACAGAAAAACCAGCTATTAACTATACTATTAGTACTAATATACTCAAATGCCTATAAATATAAATTTACATAAAACACAGTCCTTAATTTTCCCGCCTAAATAGAATATATATTCACTCCTAGGTCCATGCCTGGTTAACATTGCTCCACTGACGATGGACCTGGAAGGGTCCGAAAGCGCTTTGGGAAGCTATGGCAATTTTATCAGCCAGTTTCCGTCTGAAACTAAGAACCTAATCAGAAAAATGGAAAGGATCTTAGAAAAAATAACCAGACACAAGATGTCCGTTATTTTTAATGATACTTATATATATCTATATATATATAATAATCCAGGTAAAACATCCACAGGGTAGTAATCCAAAGAATTTCAACCGAGTTTATAAAAAGTGCTCAATATCAAATAGAGCTTTTATTTATGATTATTTTTATTTACACAAACATGTACAAAATCTGCGACACTGGCATGTCGATGTTATCAATCAACAGCTATTATAAACTGAGATCTCATCAGGCAAAGTTAGAATCCGATCTTAACCTTAGATCATATTTAGAATGAACCAAATATGATCTAAGGTTAAGATCGGATTCTAACTCTGCCAGATGAGATCTCAGTTTATAATATAATATAATGTTGATCGATAACATCGAATCATATATATACACATATATTGCGTAAGCGGGAATTGGCTTTCTTCACTGAAGATTACGTAAGCATGAAACATCGATGTCTGTAGGTAATAAATAATTAATATTTATTTATAAATATTATTATATATATAAATATATATATATATATATATATATATATATATATAATAACCTTATCTATTATTTATAATTAATGATTCCCATATTGTATTAAATTCCATACTAGGTCTGCTTAGTAAGTTATTGTTGCCCAATGACGGAAATATTCCAGAGTTCGAAAGGATACACCTGAAGAAGGCCGGAGGTTACATCGGCCGAAACGTTGTGATGATAACACTCAAGATGAGAACAGTAGTCCGAATAATCCAAATTATACAAATTATCAATCCTCATCTCAAAAATTCAGAAACGTAAATTTTATTGTTTTAATTTTATTTTGTTTAAATTTCATTGCGTCTGGCTTATTCACTTCTTCAATTTGCACGGACGACATTTTGGGCATCTGTGAATGTAATCTTAATATTTGTCTTTGAAAAACTTTATAAAAGTTATTCTTTATAAAAATAAATTATCGTTGGACACATTTCCCGCTTTTCTCGCGACCACTGTGTATTAAAAGTTTTTTTCATTGACTTTTATTATCCTTGTGAAGGGAAATAACCGATGAAATAGTTTTAAGAGTTACCTGCTCTTACATCCAAGGGAAGTAAATGATAACATATCTTAAGACTTACCTCTTCAAATCCAAGAGAAATAACTGTAGAAATATTTTTAAGAGTTACCTTCTCTTAGATCCAAGGGAGAGAACTGGTGAAATATTTTTAAGAGTTATTTCCCTTAGATCATTCATTTGCTTACAAATTTTTCTCATTTTTTTTATACACTTGAAAAGAGAGATTTTGTCATTTCTTTTTTCGTTGAATGTGTACGAGTATAGTACCGACTACAAAGCGGAGATCACGTGACACCATTCGCACCGCCTCCACGTCCCTTAGGAAAAAAAGGACCAGGCAACCAGGGTATTTTTGTAAATACATTTATTCAATTTTGAAACGCAAAAGGAAAAAAAATCACATTTGTTAAATTTTAGTTACAAAAAACTTTCTGTCCTTTTCAAAAAACTTTATTTTTTATTTTTTTAAATACATTTATTCAATTTTGAAAATCAACAGAAAAAAATCACATTTGTTACACTTTGTTTCAAAAAACTTTCTGTCCGTTTCAAAAAAACTTTTTCTTTTTTTTTTTAAATACATTTATTCAATTTTGAAAATCAACAGGAAAAAAAATCGCATTTGTTAAATTTTTCGTTTCAAAAAACTTTCTGTGCGTTTCAAAAAACTTTGTTTATTTTCTATTTTTTAAATGCATTTATTCAATTTTGAAAATCAACAGAAAAAAATCACATTTGTTACACTTTTTGTTTCAAAAAACTTTCTGTCCGTTTCAAAAAACTTTTTCTTTTTTTTTTTTTAAATACATTTATTCAATTTTGAAAATCAACAGGAAAAAAAATCACATTTGTTAAATTTTTTGTTTCAAAAAACTTTCTGTCCGTTTCAAAAAACTTTGTTTATTTTCTATTTTTTAAAAATACATTTATTCAATTTTGAAACGCAAAAGAGAAAAAAAATCACATTTGTTACACTTTTTGTTTCAAAAAAGTTTCTGTTTTTTTTCTTTAATAAATGAATTGTTTTTTGACAATCACTTGTCTGTTTTTATTTCAACGATTTCAATTTTTAAAAAAAACGAACCGCCCAGTATGTTTTGGGGCGGGACGCAAAAACGGTGCGACCAACATCACGTGATCTCCACTCCGCAGCAGACGAATATCGGTACCACACTCTTACACATACACCCTTTTTTTTTCTAGTGTTACCTCTACAATTATCAGATAATTGACGGTTCCCGTGACCCGTTGGGTCACAATAGCTACCACTATTTATTCTACTTTGATTTCGTTCGAAAATTCATAAACTTTAACATATCACTTAAGACATTCTTTTTGCATAATTAAAAATCCTAATGGAGAATATAGACGAAATGAGTCGTAGTATTTTGATATCTAAAGTGCATACGAACACACTGTCAATTAGCTGAAACGAGAGAGTCACTCTTTCTGTAAATTCTGGTGCTACGTGATCAGACTGCCTCAAGATACATGCTTCCTGACTTAAATTGCACCAAACATTGATGTAATTGTTTTTTCTTTTCCTTTTGCAAAAGTCAATCATGTTCTGCAAAGCCAAAAACAAAAACATTTTTCTTCTACAAAACAACCAAATAAAACACCATGAATAAATACTTGAAGATATAAAGAACTTGAAGCATAAAAACTTTTACCAAAATGACCAGATTCGGCATTAAATAACCTGAAAAGAGTTGATATGCCGTAAAACAAAACAACCAAACCAAACACCATGAATAAATATTTGAACATATAAAGAACTTGAAGCATAAAAACTTTTACCAAAATGAGAGGATTTGGTATTAAATAACCTGAAAAGGGTTGATATTTTTTTTTTTTAATGGAAATCGCTCCAGACAAAATATGAAGCCACTTGATGTAAGGAGCTAACAAGAACAAATATGATTATCACAAAGACGGGAGATGCTTCTTGACCTTAGTCTTGAAAAGACCAAGATTATAGGTAGAAGGAAAACAGTCAGCAGGAAGAGAATTCCACAAGCCTGCGGTTCTTGGAAAGAAGCTACTGGAATAGGAAGCTGCATTACAGTGAGGTATCAAAACAGCGAATTGATGGAGACCACTAGACCAACGAGTCAAACGAGCTGGAACAAAAGAAGTGTGGAATAGATCACATAATTCTGAAGAACACATGCCGTAATAGTATTTATAGAAAAGACTGAGACTAGCAACATCGCGTCTGTGAAAGATTATGCCGAGCATTTTAATAGAGAACAGCAGTTCGGACACGGTCGACCTGCTGGCAACGCAAAGTATGTCAGAGGTGGTAGATACTGGCTGTCGCTGATAAAAACGATTTCAGATTCTAAATTATTAAATGGTATTTAGAATAAAATTTTAAAAGTTGGACCAAAAAATGAAACTTTTTCTTTCTTAATTAAATCTTTATTTTTTCTTTCAGACTCTGTTGTCACGACTCCAAGTGATGCGGGCCGAAGAGAATGCGAAGAATTTATCGAAGCTGAAAGTTTTTATTCGAATTTCGAAAATTCCATCTACTCAGCGGATGAATTTGACAGCATCAATACCACCCCGAGAAGACGCCAGCATCACCGAGGTCAAAGTCGCCATAAAGGCGATGGCGATCTTTTAGATGGTATAACGGCAAAACAGCCATTTTCTTTGTCTTATCTTTTTTTTTCCTCCGCTAAAAAAGGTTATAATACGAGGGGCGTTCAATAAGTAATGCCCCTGACCCACTTCCAGTTGTCTGATCTAGATGAAATTTTGCATGTGTAATGATTTATATCTGTATGGGTTTTGTTGCAAAAAAGCTGACTACACTGGTGCTACCAGATCAGGCTGTCTGAAGATACCAACTTACTGACTTACAATGCACCAAACATTGATGTTATTGTTTTTTCCTTTCCCTTTGCAAAACTCAATCATGTTCTGCAAAGCTAAAGACGAAAGCGAAATGTTCTTCTATAAAACAATCAAACCAAACACAATGAATAAATATTTGAAGATATAATGAACTTGAAGCATAAAAACTTCTACAAAAATGACCTGATTTTCCATTAAATAACCCGAAAAGGGTTGATATGCCGTAAAACCAAACCACCAACAACCAGCTGACTACAACATGGTCATTTTCAAGTTCAATGTTAACAAATTCTTTTTGAGCCGTCCCCTTAATCAAATTCTGCCTAGTATCAACTATCGTCTCAAATCTTCAAGGTGTTTACCTCATCGTCTAAGATGGCAAACTCATTGACCCTTATCCTTGAGTGGCCTTTCAGCCTTGATAAGCAGAGACTCATTAGCATAAATATAATTCGGTGTTTCTGTATTACAAGGCCCAAAAAAAAAAGAAGATTTTTCTATCTTTAATTTTGAAGAGTCAAATGACAGGGGGAGATAATTAAAAATGTTCCCCGAGGATTTATCTAAAAATCGATTTTAACGCTCTGAACTTGGAAGGTATTTTATATTTAACCAAAGATAATGCTAAACTAGTAGACTTCTCGCAAGCGTACATGTTAATTTCAGGTGCGGAATTTATTTCAATAAATCTTCTTTTTTTTGGGGGGGGGGGTATCTTCCTCCCACAGCGGTAAGATGTGGCATAAGGTCGGGAAAGTGGGATTTGAAAAGCCTGCGCCTGAGAAGATGAGCATTCTGCCCTACAAAAAATGCCTGGGCAGTTCCGTCGGCATTCCCCGGCGATTAGCAATAAACTAACCCCTTCTCAAAAGGTGAGAAGGCAAAGCCTGGGAAGGTGGACCTCTTAGAACTGCACAGGACATTACCTAAGACCGGCAGAATCAAGACCCGAAGGCCAAGACGATACCGGTGATTTAGGCTAAACTCCCCCCCCCCCAACCTTCTCCCCTTTTCTTTTTTCTCAGTAGCCCCTTACGTCTACAGTGGCGGCCTGCCTTGTTTGGGGTGAACCATGTAAAAAAAAATAAAAATTTAAAATTAAAAAAAGTATCCATCAGAACAGATACTACACTTTGATCTCGGTACCGAATACCATAAAGTGTTTTGATTATTTGATTCCTAAATTTTGCGTATATATTTTTTTACTTTACTTTAAGTTAATTAAAATGCATAATGATAAAATCCCTTTGAAGATAAATCCTGGGGGAACACTTTGAATTATCTCCTCCTGTCATTTGACTCTTCAAAATTAAAGATAGAAGCATTTTTTTTTGGGGGGGGGGCTCTGTAATAGGGAGGCACCAATTATTCAACAGAGCATTTGACGAGTTCAACACGAGTATAATTTAAATGTTGTCTATCCCGTGATCCTCACAACGTAGGTTAGCAAAAATCGATTCTTGCTCATATTATACATAAATCCTAATTTAGTTTTTTCAAGTGTAAGGAATCTGACTTTAATTAAATGCTTCAATCGCTGGCGGACATTTCTCTTTGTTTTTTTTTCTCTTTTGAATCAAAAATAGATTTACTGTTCTAAAATTGAGCTTTGCACAAAAAAATAAAACATTTTCACACAAAAAAAGTAAAATTCAAACATTCCGTTTACACAACAAAACAAGTTTTCCAGAAATTTAACCAATTTAAACGCAACTAGCAAGGATACCCGGCATTTTCCACGAATTAATAAGGGACTCTTAACCCTATGTTATTGTAGTGTTGTTATCACAATTTATGCCACAAGATTACTTCCCTGAAGGCTGCAACATGGTCATCTTGAAATCTAATGTCAATAAACACTTGTCATAAAGCGTCACCAAATTTTATTCATTCCATTCATTATTTTCAATCCTCTCATAATATTCATCATCATTCAACTGTCAATCTATCTTCCTCATTAACTCGTATCTGTAAATGGCTTTTAGCCTTGATGAGTTGCGACACATTAGCAAAAAATAATAATAATTGGGAATGTTGAATCTACATTTTGTCTGAATTCTTTGACAAGTTGATTATCTTAAATCTATTTCTGTGTCTACATCTAGCCATTTATTGGTTCCTCTTATTCAATATATTATTACGTTCATATTTTTCTAAATGGAAATCGCTCCAGACAAGGCATGAAGCCACTTGATGTAAGTAGCTAAAAAAAATACTACTTCAAGGTCAAAAACTAACCAACGATAAGTGTTTTATGGATAGATTTTGAGCCAGAAAGCAGCAATTCTTCCCCCTTTGTCACAAACATCGCTCATGGAATGTGAGGACTAAAAGACAAAATAAGGGAAACGAGGTCCTTTTAGTGTTGAATTAGAAAAAAAAAAACTCACTTTTTTCTGTTAAAATTTTCATGTTTGTTTTTATTTTTGTTTGAATTTTTTTTTTTTTTTTTAAGAAAAAGAGCAAAGCCCAGAACCAAACGTCATCGAAATTACTCAAGAGTTGCAACATATTAGTTCGAAGTTGAAGGTAAGTTTATGACGCAGACTTATTTAATAATTAACAATGTCTAGCTCTTATGTTATGCATTTGCTTCTCGCTAAATGATATCAGGACATTAACTCCCATTTCTCGATGTTCTGGGCTAGGATCCCTTCTTGCTTTTCTGGAGCGACGAGGCACTGAGTTCGCAGCAGGTATGTATTCAATATACTCTCATTTTGGGTGTTGTTCTCACAACGTTTCGGCCGATATAACCTCCGACCTTCTTCAGGTGTATTTTGTGTTCAAACAATCCAAATAATACATATTATCAAGTCCCATCTCGAAAACAAAAATTTATTACCAAATCAGTACGGACCTGAATTTAATACAAAAATGGAAACTACTCGACGCTCTTTTTTGTTTCGTAAGTACATCACAGATTTTAGGAAATTTTGACGACGATAGTACGTGCAGAAAAACAGAACAAAACATTTTTTCCACTATTCACCAAAAAACAGCTATTGTCAAAATACACCTGAAGAAGGTCAGTACAGTCGGGGGGGAAACAGGGAGCAGGGAGGGAGTTCTAGAGACCGGCAGCATGAGGAAAGAAGCTGTTGGAGTAGAAGGCTCTCCGGCATCTGGGGACCTCCACAGTGAATGGATCGGACCTAGCTGATTGTCGGGTTGTTCTAGTGTGTTTGCGTTAGAGGGGGCACTAGAGCAGCTAGTTCATCGGAGCACAGTCCTTTCTAATAGGTTAGAAGTAGTTGAAAAGTAGTTAAGATTGATACAAAGTTTTGAATTTGTAATTCAGAAATTAATTAATAATTTTAATAGGCTCAGCGAAATTTAAGTTAAGCTAGCTACTATAGAATGTATAATAAATATAGAATGTATAATTTTTGGAAACTTAGGCGGAGGTATTATCCGTGATTGACCCTCCCTTCCCTCCCACCGAGACAAGATTTAACAATAATAATGATAAATTAGGCATTAATAAAATTAAAATAATCTCGAAGATAGTTGTTGGTGCCCTGTAAAGGGTCCAGAAGGAAAACACGAACTCCGTCGGATTTAGACAAACAAGTGTATTGAAAAAAGTATAATACAACGGAGAACGAGAGTAGTTGTATGTTTGTCTTGACTTCCGGTATAGACTGGTGCGGTTTCAGGTATTTAATTCCCTCCCACCGCAGGAATATATGGCACAAGGCCAGAAGGTGGGGGAGAGTCAAGCCAGCACCCCTGAAGGAGGGAGCACTCTGACCTATAAAAAAATGTCCTGGGAAGCCCTATCGGAATTCCTCGGTCGGAGCACCCCAGGCAGTAAGCAATAAACTTACTCCACCCCAAAGAGGGGAGGCAAGGGCTTGGAGAGTGGACTTCCTATGACTACCCAGGACTAAATCCCTCAGCCCGACAGATAAAAGGCCACCAAAATGGCTCAGTTCCTGCTGGACTGATTGTCGAGAACGAATCCTCGACAGGTTTTATTTATCTTCCTCCCACAAGGTAAGATGCGACACAAGGTCGGGAAAGTGGGATTTGAAACACCAACACTCGAAAATTTGAGCACTCTGGCCATTAAAAATTGCCTGGGCAGCCCCGTCGGCATTCCCCGGTAGGGGTGCCTCAGGCGATTAGCAATAAACTAACCCTTTCTCAAAGGGTGAGAAGGCAAAGCCTGGGAGGGTGCACCTGCTAGAACTGCACAGGACAGACCGATAGACCGGCGTAAATCAAGACCCGAAGGCCAAGACAATACCGGTCTATGGCGTGTAGTATCCATCGGAACAGATACCAACCCCCGGCTGAAAGTCTCTAAGCAACTTACGTTACAGAAAGACCGCAACACTGAGAAGCAGGTGCCCCCAGTATTTATGGTGAGTGGAAGAGTTCAAGTCGTCCGTTTAGGTAACGTACCATAACACCCACCCACCCCTTCCCAAGCCTTAATTGATTTTTAAATCGCTTGGATTATGATTTTCTTTCCTTGGTTACTTTTTTTTTTCTCTTTTCTTCCAGGACGAAAACGAATGGTTGAATGCAAAAAGAAAAGACGTCAAAAAACGTGAACAGATTCTGTCCGTTGCCCAGAAGAATTTCCAAACAATCATTGAGTTGGAAGTGAAGCGGAGATTGGGTTCCATTGAAAAGGTAAGAATACACGGAAGTAGAAGTCAGAAATTTTTCTGAAGAGATAAATCTAAGTATTCTGCCGTCGTGGCACATAGTCATTTCATCTAACATATGAAGTTATCTGGCTGGATTTTCGAAGTCAGACCCAATTAGCAATCTGTCTGACATATTTATACTTGATTCGGACTAGCCCATTTTGTTGTTTTTTTTCCTTTCTCAATGTTATTGAATGAATATATTTTAAGGAAATTGACAACATCTTTGAAGCACATATGAAAATGTATTTAAGTGAAATATTTTTGAAAATCAACACATCGTGCAATTAAAAAAAAAATCATTGAATTTTTTTTTTTTTTTTGCAAGCTTTCGTTGTAGAACAACTTTGTCAGGCGAGACTGTCTTATAGTTTTTATTTCAAAAATATTTCACTTGAATATATTTTATTTTGCTTCAGTTTTTTTTTTTTTTAAATATTTATTCCGGTTAAAAAAGCTTTTAGAGTGGAGACATTTTCCTTTACACACCGAAACAGATAAAATGGAAGAAAACTTTAATGCCTACTGAGACACTGCCCTCGAGTGTCTAAGGTCTCTCTGTACAAGGGTTTGCCAGGACAACCTGGCATGAGAATACTTCCTTTAAAAGTAAACCCTGACCAAATATTCAAAATAACATAATATTCGAAGCACAGGGGTTCTCATTGATTCTCAGGAAACACCAGGTCTGTCTCAAGAGTGTTAAAGTCTATAAATTTATGATGCCTTTAGCAAGTACTTCACTATAAACCTAACCCTAACTCTAACTCTAACCATAACTCTAACCCCAACCCTAAAACCTAACCCCAACCCTAAAACCTAACCCCAACCCTAAAACCTAACCCCAACCCTAAAACCTAACCCTAAACCTAAAACCTAACCCCAACCCTAAAACCTAACCCCAACCCTAAAACCTAACCCCAACCCTAAAACCTAACCCTAAAACCTAACCCTAAACCTAAAACCTAACCCTAAACCTAAAACCTAACCCCAACCCTAAAACCTAACCCTAACCCTAAAACCTAACCCCAACCCTAAAACCTAACCCTAAAACCTAACCCCAACCCTAAAACCTAACCCTAAAACCTAACCCCAACCCTAAAACCTAACCCTAACCCTAACCCTAACTCTAACCCCAACCCTAAACCCTAACCCCAACCCTAAACCCCAACCCCAACCCTAAACCCCAACCCTAACCCCAACCCCAACCCAACCCTAACCCTAACCCCAACCCTAAACCCCAACCCTAAACCCCAACCCTAACCCCAACCTCACCCTAACCCCAACCCTAACCCCAACCCCAACACTAACCCCAACCCTAACCCCTAACCCCAACCCTAAACCCTAACCCCAACCCAACCCTAACCCCTAAACCCTAACCCAAACCCCAACCCTAACCCCCAACCCCAACCCTAACCCCAACCCTAAACCCTAACCCCAACCCCAACCCCAACCCCAACCCTCACATGTTGACAAAACAGAACAACTGGAAATATCTTTAGCAAGTAGTGCAGCATAACTGTGTTGACATAACAAAAAATTTGCTCCCTGGGCAGAAGTTCTGTTCTCTATCATGTGGTGAAGCTCTCTGAAGAGAGTATGCGTTTTGTGTTTTTTTTTTTCATATAAAAAAAATCATATAATTATGTCATCTATATGCAGGGCTACAGAGAAGAATTGGAGAAGACCTACTTGCAACTCAAAGAAAAGACGAAGGATTACAAGCGCTTAAAGGAAAACTTTGATACATTGAAAATTGCCAATGACTCTTTGAGGCTTGAGGTAAGTTCGTTATCACCTATGGATCATTCCGTCTTGGGTTTTTCTGAATTTAACACAACGAGCCTTTAAGAGGAAGAGAATAAAAACTGAGAAACTTAAATATTGATTTACTACTATAAGCACATCAACTCTATATAGACCTATATTTCTCTTGTCTATTTTCACTGATACTATTTATCTTATCTATTACTAATGGAGATTTGGTATCTGTCAGTCTGAAGCCGGAACTATACTATTACTTCTATTACTAATGGAGATTTGGTATTTGTCAGTCTGAAGCCGGAACTATACTATTACTTCTATTACTAATGGAGATTTGGTATCTGTCAGTCTGAAGCCGGAACTATACTATTACTTCTATTGCTAATGGAGATTTGGTATCTGTCAGTCTGAAGCCGGAACTATACTATTACTTCTATTACTAATGGAGATTTGGTATCTGTCAGTCTGAAGCCGGAACTATACTATTACTTCTATTACTAATGGAGATTTGGTATCTGTCAGTCTGAAGCCGGAACTATACTATTACTTCTATTACTAATGGAGATTTGGTATCTGTCAGTCTGAAGCCGGAACTATACTATTACTTCTATTACTAATGGAGATTTGGTATCTGTCAGTCTGAAGCCGGAACTATACTATTACTTCTATTACTAATGGAGATTTGGTATCTGTCAGTCTGAAGCCGGAACTATACTATTACTTCTATTACTAATGGAGATTTGGTATCTGTCAGTCTGAAGCCGCAACTATACTATTACTTCTATTAATACTCAGTTCAGTTTACTATACTATTACTTCTATTATTAATTTACTCTCTTTCAATGCTCAATTCAGAGGAGGATGCAGTGTAGTATTGGTTGTTGTCATGATACTATCCTCCCAGACATTACCTCCTCCGTTTTTTCCGGGGATGGGGGGGGGGGCGAGGGTAGTGTAGTATTTGTTCAGTTATCATGATACCATTCTCCAAAGCATTACCTCTTTCTTTTTTTTGAGGGGGCGGGGTGTAGTATCTTTTCTGTGATTATGGTACCATTCTCCCAGGAATTACCATTTATTTTATTTATTTATTTTTTTTGCAGAAGGGGGGGGGGTAATGTATCCAAGGTATTACTTTCTCCTTGTGGAGGGTAGTGCAGTATCAGTTCTGTTCTTATGAGACCATTCTCCCAGGCATTACCTCCTCCTTTGGGACAGTAAGTGTAGTATATGCTCAGTCATCATAATACCATCCTCCAAAGAATTACCTCCTCCTTTTTTGGGGAGGATGCGTAGTATCTGTTCTATGGTCATGATACCATCCTCCCAGGGATTACCATCTCTTTTATTTATTTTATCTTTGCGAGGGGAGGGGGGGGGTTAATGTATCATGGTACCACTATCCTAGGCATTATCTTCTCCTTGTAGAGGGTAGTGAAGTATCTGTTCTTTTATTATGAGACCATTCTCCCAGGCATTACCTCTTCCTTTGGGGCGGTAGTGTAGTATATGTTCGTTTGTCATGATACCATCTGCTCAGACTAGCAAAAAATAGAACCAGTTTATCCCCTTGGTATCTTTGTGATTAATAGCTATTTCACTACAAGGTGCATACTCATATCTGTTTTATCAATCATACGAGGTAAATATTGGGCTGTGTTGTTAAAAAAAACAGTATTTCCAATCGATTGTAATATTTAATCCTGATCAATAGTTTATTTTTTATTAGTCATAAATAGAGGAAAGGGGAGGAATTTTTATGCTCGCAATCAGATCTACTTCCACTCTCATGATCACCGGGAGAAAACATTTAATGTGACACATTTTTCCAGATTCACCAATTTTGTATTTTGTAAATTATTAAAAAACTATGCATTATATACTCATAGAAATTTTCTATAAAACAAAGAACAAAGATATTTACGTTTTTAATAATAATTATTCTCTGTTGAACTGCTGTTCGATGATGTGTTTACTGAACGTTTGACCTAATAATATATGGAAATATTTTTATATGGTGTAAAATAAAATGCATTTGCTTCAATTAATAATTTCAATTGTTCGATTTATTTACAGCCTTTAAATTATCAATTACAAAATTATTCATTTATTTTTGTGGTTTTTCAAATATTATTTTTTAAGGCATTTTACTAATGTCCGTATGATTTACTTTTTTAGAATGTAACTTTACTTCAATGTTTTTTAAAAATAATTATGAATTTAAAGTGTCGTTTACATTTTGATTAAAACTACCCTGTAAAGGGTGGAGAAAGCGAAAGTAAAGATAGGTTAGTGGAGAGAAAGAGAAAGTAAAGAGAAGGGGAGGGGGAAGAAAAAGAAAGTAAAGGGAGGGGGAAGAAAATGAAAGTAAAGATAGGAGAAAGAAAGTAAAGAGATGGGGAGGGGGAGAAAGAAAGTAAAAAGAGGAGGAAGAAACAAAAGAGATAGTAGGGGGAGAAAGAGAAAGTAAAGAGAAGGGAGGGGGGAGGATAAAGTAATAAGAGGGGGAAGAAAGTTAAGATAGGGGAAGAAAGAGACAGTAAAGAGAAAAGGAGAAAGAAAGGAGAGGGAGAGAAAATAAAGAGAGGGAGAAGAGAAAGAGAAAGTAAAAAGAGGGGAAGACGACAGAAAGAGAAGGGCGGGTTAAAGAGAGGATGAGAGTAGAGAAAGAAAGTAAAGAGAGGAGCTTGGGGAGAAAGATTATTTTCTTTAAAGAAATTAACTCAAATTAAATTTTATTTTTGTTGTGGCCTTAAAGGGCCAACAAGAAATAAGCCAACAAGGAGGTAGAGTTAACCAGAGTATGTTTTTACAGAAAGTATTGAAGTAATGGGTTGTCAGAGACTGTTTCTCGCTTAGCTATAGCGACTGTCTGTTACCACCATTATCACTATTTATAGTGTTAGGAAAAGTCCGTGTAGTGATGCAATAGGATAGATCACCATAACAATTTTTCTAAACAACATGGACCAGCAATCACCAAAATAAAATGGCTATTTAGAATAAGATATTTAGTTTCTAGGATGAAAACTATTGATCAAAAAAGTCAAGAATCCGACTGACTTAATTTGATATATTAGATTAACAGTTTACATATGACGTATATAGGTACATAGGTAGTAGAAATGTTATTGATCCATAGATAAAGAATTGTTTTCTTGAGTAAATTTTGTTTTGTAAAATTGGTCTTTCTGTCTGTTCCTGTTTTTAAGGAGGTTTGCTTTAAGTTCTTTCATCTTTCGAGAGAAAACACTTTAAATTTCACCCTAACCCTAACCCACCTTCAAGTAGAAAGGGTTGGGCCTTTGAAGTTTTTAAAGGGCCACTCCATCTACTCAGATATTGATTTTCCGCTCTCTCATCGAAAAACGACTCGTTGGTCTTCAAAATAAATGTTATCGATCTAGCCGGGGTATTTCTGCGATATCGTATGCAAATTCGTATACATCTCTTTTGCAAGAATGCCACCGGATGCCTGGTGATACCAGATCAGGCTGCCCTGTGGCTCCCTGAGACGAAATTCACCTACATTGACGTTTTTTTTTTTTTTTTCTTTTGTAAAACTTAATTATGTTCTACAAAACCAAAAACAAAAACAACAGCCCCTCTCCCTTTCTCCCTCCCCTTTTTTATTTTATTTTTAGAACTTGAAGCATAAATCTTTTACTATAATGACCAGATTCGGCATTAAATAACCCAAAAAGGGTTGATATGCCGTAAAACAAAACTACCAAACCAAAAACGATGATTAAACATTTGAAGATATAAAGAACTTGAAGCATAAAAACTTTTACTATAATGACCAGATTCGGCATTAAATAACCCAAAAAGGGTTGATATGCCATAAAACAAAACTACCAAACCAAACCAAGCCACCGGATGACAGAATTATACCACACGCCTATTTCTTGCTTATGGCAAGCATTTAAGCTCCTCTTCCTCCTCCTCCTCCTCATCATCGGTTTAACGTCCGTTTTACATGTTGGCGTGCGTTCACCGGCTTTTTGGAATTGACTTACAAACTAACCTATCTCTGCCTAGGCCTTTATTTATCCCACTTCTTCTCAAATCCATCCTTATAACTTCCTTCAGTGTTTTCCTCTGTCTTCGCGTACCAACTGACCCTGCTACCTCAACTGTTCTACATCTACAAACCCAAGCATTCTCATCTATTCTTTCCTCATCATATTCAGTTTAACATCTGTTTTACATGCTGCCATGTATACAGTGGGCTATTCGGCCTATATGTACTGTCCATTCGGGTTCTATGTTCATTCTATGAATCATTCTCACATGAGATCATATTCTGGAGGTTGTGTTACCATATATAATTATATATTATAATTATATTATTTCTTTCGGCCCCCCTCTACCCCAGCTCAGCGTTGGATAAAAATAAAAATATGAATTACTGTAAATTAAACTTTTCTAACGGCCAATAATTTTTTTAAAAATTGGTCACATGACTATCATTTCTTCTTCTTCTTCTTCTTCTTTGCTTGACTCCATTCTTCCTGGACCTGGTCGGATCGCAAAAAAACATTTTGCCTGATGAGACCTCAGCTCTTGATAGCTGTAGATCAATAACATCGACATGCCAGTGTAGCAGACCTTGTACATGTTCGAATAAAAGTATTCACATATATAATTATATATTTAATAATTATTCATCATCAGAGTGGTCCATAATAGTACATTCACAAAGGTGGTCCTATAAATGGCTGCGCTTCCAAGTTCTGTTATTTGCTGAATCAGCTAGGAATGGGTAAACACAACTTATATGCAAGAACAGTGATACTAGTGCAAACATCTCAATTTTAGGTGAAATTTGAAGCCTCAATAATATGTCCGATTTAACGGTTCGTTTCAATTATTTGGTGCATGTCGACATCAAATTAGGAATGTTACTCTCCTAAGTTGTGTTAGTTAAATACTAAATCATGTTATAATATTCAATGCAATGATTTTTATTAAATTTACAGCAAAACTATTGATCCATTTGAACCAACAAAACACTTTAGAATTGATATGCCTCGTGATCATAAACCACTTCCAGGATTCAAGAACCCATTATGAATTCATGTCCACTGTCATGTTAGTCAGTTGATAGCTTGAAAACCGGGATAGTTAACTAGTAAAATACTAACTTATGTTGCAATATACAATATAATGTCTTCTTTTAAATATATATATATATATATATATATATATATATATGGTACGTCAATGAAAATTAGTAAGACCTGCAAATGGAAGCAAATCGGTATTTTCAGTTGTTCAAAACAAGGAGTAGTTTAGTTAATAAAAACATTTATTTTTCATCTTTTTCTTTCCTTAAACCAGGCTTTTCAAAGATTAAAATCTTATCATCAGAGGAAAAATTATGATTGATAAGTTGACAAGGTAGGACTGTCAAAGTTCCAAATTTGAAAAATTCAAAAAATTCTTACTAATTTTCATTGACGTACCATATTTTTGCTCTATCCAGTATATTGAGCTTTCCTTATTTCACAATAGGTCCAGCTCTCTAAAAGTTTACCTTTTAGTTATAATTTACATATATATATATATATATATATATATATATATATATATGTATTGTGTGTATTTAGGCAGCATTTTTTCATTAAGGCATGTGTTATTGAAGACGACAGAAATCTTCTGTTTAGTGATTCCCTTTTTTATTTTTTCCATTCGTCGAATGATCTTTTTGACGTGTAGATGGAATGAATTGATGAAGGATCCATGTGTTTGACTAACGTTTTCGATTCTCTCCGGAATCATCTTCAGGTCTTTAATGGCAAAAATGAATACAAAGCGAGTGAAAGAATGGAATTTCTTAAAAAATACGTCGGCAAACCGTTCGTGTAAAATATATATATATATATAATGTAATATCATATTACGACAGCATGCAGTGGTCTATTCGGCGTATATTCTATCCCATCGGCCTATATTCTTTCTATTCGGGTTCTGGCCCTGCTACCTAAACTGTTCTACATCTACAAACCCAAGCACCTAATCTATTATTTCCTCATCATATTCAGTTTAACATTTGTTTTACATGTTGGCATGTATAAAGTTGGCTATTCGGCCTATATATACTGTCCATTCGGGTTCTGTGTTCATTCTACCAATCATTTTTACATAAGATCATATTCTGGAAGTTGTCTTACCATATATAATTATATATTTAATAATTATTCATCATCAGAGCGATCCATAGTAGTACATCCACAAAGTTGGTCCTATAAATGGCTGCGCTAACAAAGTTATTATATTTGCTGAATCAGCTAGGCATGGCTTAATTAAACTTATATGCAAGAACAACGTATAAAGCCTCAAACATGTGTCCAGTTTAACGTTTCCTTTCAATTATTTGCTGCATGTCGACATCAAATTATAAAGTTGTTTTAGTCAAAGTGTAGTATCTGTTCCGATGGATACTGCACCCCATACTGGTATTGTCTTGTCCTTCGGGGCTTGACTTACGCCGGTCAATGGGTCTGTCCTGTGCAGTTCTAGGAGGTCCACCCTCCCAGGCTTCGCCTCCCCTCTTTGGGGAGGAGTAAGTTTATTGCTTACTGTCTGAGGCTCCCCTACCGGGGAATGCCGACGGGGCTGCCTAGGCAATTTTTAAATGGCCAGAGTGCTCACCTCTTAGGCGCTGGCTTTTCAAACCCCGACCTTGGGTCACATCTTACTTGTGGGACTAGGATAAAAACTGGCCTTGTGCCTAACTCCTGGAGAGGAGTAAATCAATACAATGCAATGCTTTCTTTTAAATTTACAGTAAAGCTATTGATCCACTTGAACAAACAAAAAGTTTTAGAATTCATACATCTAATGATCATAAACCACTCCCAGGATTTAAGGAACCCATAAATGAATTCATGTCAACTGTCTCTTAGTCAGTTAATAGCTATGTTAACTGTAATAAAAGATCATCAACATACTTCTTACAGTAATTATTCAATTAATTAAACAACACGATCATAGAAGAGGAATGATTTATTAAACCATTGATCGTCCAGGAAACTGCAAGATCAAAGGAGGAAAGAGAAAGAAAGAGATAGAGATGTTGCCGTTAGATCAGTAGCATAATTAAGATTTCTTATCAGCCTTGTTGCTTCCTCTGAACTATTGAGAATTTGCACCCACCACCATCTTTGTCATATGTGTGACATCATATCCAACTTAATATTTTTTACTTCCTTTCTCACGATTAAATGTAACATTGTTAGCCCCATTTCTTTTCTGAGGACTACACTACAAAAGACTAAAAGGGAAACTCTTAGGCTTTTTTTTAGATTTTTATGTGAACATGGCTTCCGGTTAAATTTATGGCATCACGTCCGCTACGGATGACCACAAATGTAAAAAAAAAACCTTTGTTGTTTGACTTTCTAGTTTATGCGATTTATAAGTACTGCTCCTTCGAATTATAGTTTAATAATAACAATACATTTGTTTAATTATTTTATTTTTTTTAGTTTAATGTAGTAATAAACAGATAATATTTCCATTGAAAATACACATTTTCTTATTAATGTAAATGTTTGAAATAAATAAAAACATATGCTACAATAATTAAACATTTTATTAGATTACTTTTAACAAACAAATAATCAACCGAAAGTTATTTTTTTTAATATTTGACAAAAAATGACATTTTACGAAACGAAAGTTATTTTTTTAAAATATTTGACAGAAAATGACATTTTACGAACCGAAAGTTATTTTTTTTAATATTTGACAGAAAATTACATTTGACAAAAAATAACATTTTACGAAACGAAAGTTATTTTTTTTAATATTTGATAAAAAATGACATTTTACGAACCGAAAGTTATTTTTGTTAATATTTGATAAAAAATGACATTTTACGAAACGAAAGTTATTTTTTTTTAATATTTGATAAAAAATGACATTTTACGAACCAGAAGTTATTTTTTTTAATATTTGATACAAATGACATTTTACGAAACGAAAGTTTTTTTTTTTTTAATATTTGATTAAAAATGACATTTTCTGAACCGAACGTTATTTTTTTTAATATTTGATAAAAAATGACATTTTACGAACCGAAAGTTATTTTTTTTAATATTTGACAGAAAATGACATTTTACGAACCGAAAGTTATTTTTTTTAATATTTGATAAAAAATGACATTTTACGAACCGAAAGTTATTTTTTTTAATATTTGATAAAAAATGACATTTTACGAAACGAAAGTTATTTTTTTTAATATTTGATAAAAAATGACATTTTACGAACCGAAAGTTATTTTTTTTAATATTTGATAAAAAATGACATGTTGGCAATTAGAATTAAAAAAAAAAAGTTTTTGGTTGATAATTTGTTTGTTAAAATTAATTCAATATTATTATTAAACTATAATTCGAAGGAACAATACTAATAAAAAAAATCGCATAAACAAATCTAATTTATGAAAATCGCATAAACAAAAACTTTTTTCTTTTATTTGTGGTCATCCGTAGCAGACGTGACGTCATAAATTTAACCGGAAGCCACGTTCACATAAAAATCTAAAAAAAAGTCACACTTACTTGTCCTTCCGTAGCGAAAATCTTCTCATATTTCTGGAAACATTGTTCCCTTGTCTGCTGGTTTATAATTGAAGACTCAAAAAACACAAAAGGAATTTTTATCGCTCTTCCAAATACCTTAGGGGTCTCCGATCCCTCCTCCCTAACGAGAGCCGGTTCTGAAAACATCTTCACTGTCTAATCACAAACCACGCTTAAACCTTTTCTCAATCCCTAGCTATTCAATAGTTTTGTTTATCTATTTAATTGTGCATATGACAACTAACTAACAACTCGATTTTGTTTAGTTTTTAAATCTCATAATATCATATTCGAATTCCATCAATGTACTCTTCACTTAACCTTTAAATGGTTTATTTTTTATATTGTTTTGAAAAAATGTTATCAAGTGAAAAACGTTTCATAGGGGTGATATAAAGTAGTATAAATGATTATTGGAAAACAATATATATTTATTGAGCAAAAATAAATGATATTTGGAAAGAAAAATATATTTATTGAGCAAAAATAAATGATATTTGGAAAGAAAAATATATTTATTGAGCAAAAATAAATGATATTTGGAAAGAAAAATATATTTATTGAGCAAAAATAAATGATATTTGGAAAACAATATATATTTATTGAGCAAAAATAAATGATATTTGGAAAGAAAAATATATTTATTGAGCAAAAATAAATGATATTTGGAAAGAAAAATATATTTATTGAGCAAAGATAAATGATATTTGGAAAGAAAAATATATTTATTGAGCAAAAATAAATGATATTTGGAAAGAAAAATATATTTATTGAGCAAAAATAAATATTTGGAAAGAAAAATATATTTATTGAGCAAAAATAAATGATATTTGGAAAGAAAAATATATTTATTGAGCAAAAATAAATATTTGGAAAGAAAAATATATTTATTGAGCAAAAATAAATGATATTTGGAAAGAAAAATATATTTATTGAGCAAAAATAAATGATATTTGGAAAGAAAAATATATTTATTGAACAAAAATAAATGATATTTGGAAAGAAAAATATATTTATTGAGCAAAAATAAATGATATTTGGAAAGAAAAATAAATTTATTGAACAAAAATAAATGATATTTGGAAAGAAAAATATATTTATTGAGCAAAAATAAATGATATTTGGAAAAAAAAAAATATTTATTGAGCAAAAATAAATGATATTTGGAAAGAAAAATATATTTATTGAACAAAAATAAATGATGTTGCAAATGTGCAACAAATAACATAAAATTGTACATGTATAACTAAACACTACAATATATGCATCTAAATAATTATAATACACTAGAGAATCATATAATAAACTTTTACTTACCATTATAATGAACAGATTTAAAAGTTTAGGCTCTTGAATTAGGCTGATGTCACACTGATGACATTGAAGATACTGATTACTGGTTTAGCGGATGTACTGATGCAATCTTATTAAATAGGCATTTTGTTGGAATGTGTCATATTTGGAACAAAAAAGCATTTTACAGGTTAATTCCAAAACAGAATTAGTATTACCCCAAGTGGCAATCTCGTTGCATGCATTCTTATACTGTTAGATATTGAACGGGTAGATCATCTAGTATATATTTTAGTTAGTTGCGAATAACAGGAAATTAGACTGCCAAGAAGTCAGCAGAGGTCAACTCGCTGAATCCAGGTTGAAAATTATTTATGTTGTGTGAATGTATTAAAAACGAATATGATGTCATATGGCTTAAAGAGAGAGTGTGATAGCAAGCGGCAGTCCGTTTGGAAGCATGCCAGGCTGTTGGATGTATAATGACATGGGCTGACAAGATATAGCTAACAAGCCGCATGTGCATGGTCCCCCTCTGTATGTGACTCGATGTGGCGAGTGTAAAATGCAATAAATTTGGGCAATTTGGGGCATTTTTGACCCCCCTTTGACCCTCGGGGGGCGCGAACTAGAATTTTTCTGAGGTCAAGGATGCTCATTTTATATCCAGAACAATTGCCTCTACATTTTGGCCAAGTTTCAGAAAAATTGAATGGATGGATCAAACGTTATGTGAGAAAAGGGTCATTTTTTGCAATTTTGGGGGCTTTTGACCCCCTGGGGGCACAAACCAGATTTTTTCCAAGGTCAGCGATACTTATCTTCGATTAGGAACAATTGCCTCCACATTTTGACCAAGTTTCAGAGAAATTAAATGGATGGATGAAAAGTTATGGGGCAAAAAATGTCATTTTTTGCCATTTCGGGGCCTTTTGACCCCCTGGGCGGCTAACCAGATTTTTTTTCAAAAATCGGAGAATGTCACTTTCTAACCTGACCAAAGTTACAATTTCATGCAAAATTTCAGAGAAATTCAATGGATGGTTGCGGAGAAAAATCCGGACGGACGGACGGATGGAAATGCCTCAAAACATAGGTCCCCCGATTTTATAAATCGGGGGACCAATTAGTGATTTCAATCTGTCTATTTTCCAGTCCACTGGTCAGTGATTTATAACAAAGATCATGTCGAATAAATGACCCGCTGTCTTTTATAAGAACTGTTTCGAGTTAGTCGTTTCGAAGCTATAAATACGAAACTTTGATTACAGGACAGACATTTCCTCAGTCTAGGAGGATCAAGTCAAAAAAGTGTGCAAGAAAAACAAGCAGCAGCCAAGGTATGAATAAAAATTGGTGAGCTTTTGTTTTTGTGACGATTACGGCAACTTTGTTGCTGCATGTATGACGCAAAGATGAGAACGCAACAGACAAACACCTTAATTTGCGATTTAAACAGAGGCAGAGAGAGCTTGAAATCTTGGGAGACTTAGTTTTACTCAGATTCCAGGGAACAACAATGTTTATTATCAGTGAGCAATCACTGATAATGACTTGCAAGAAAAGTGAATAAATTAAGAAGAGCACCAGACACTTCAGAAAAATATTCAACTCTGAGTCAGCGTGCCGTTATTCCGAATTCACAACAGCAAGCCGCAATCAATGGACTGTCTCTTCGATCATAATTTTTAAAAAGTCAAAATCTTTTCATGTAAAACTTTATAATTAAAAACTTGCTGGTAGTTTTTATAAATGAAAATTAAATATAAGGTAAAAATTGGATTTTTTCTTTAGTATATACGATCCGACAGCACTTTGATGATTGGTAGAAAAATTCATATTTCAATGTTTCAAAATAAAAAAAAACCTATTTTAGGAGCAAGAATACAATAAGGACCCCAGTTCATTAACACAATACGTGGAACATGTTCCAGAAGTCACAGGCGTCTTCCGGTTGACCTCGCAATACACGTGGTCGCTATTTACAAAACAACTTGTAAATAAACCTTTTATTTCGGATTCTTTTTTCTTTTAACATGTTAATATTTATTTTAAGGCAGAGGGTCCATAAATAAAACAAATAAAATACTAACATGTTTTCTTTTAAAAGATGTTTTGTCACATGTTTTTGTGTCACTATTTACTTGCCTCCCCACGAGGGCAGAAATGGGGTGTATAAAATATTTATCGCCGGACTTAAGTAATCTTCCGTTTTGTAGGGAAAAATCATCTCTCCCTTTTTATTCACTTTTTTAAAATTAAAACCGAAAATATTTCATATGTACACGATACTGCAGAAGCACCATATTTTTTTTTTATTTTTGTTTTTCCAGGTGGAAACACACACGAAAGAACATGTTAAGTCGGAAAAACAAATATCCAGTTTACAAGCGAGAATTACCAACCTACAAGTAAGACTGAAATTCCTGTTTTGTTTGTTTTTTTTTCAAACATGGCTATAGAAAAATCATTTTTTAGTCTAAATGTGTTATACACTGGTCATCTGGCTTGTCACTCTCCACTCAACGACGTAGTCAAACGAGGTCTCGATTATGTCGGGTTTATATCGATTCTCAAGCCAGTTGGCCTAAACAGAGGCGATGGCAGGGATGTGATTTTTCCACTTTTTTATCAAGAAAAAACAAATCTTCCAAACAATAGAAAAATCTGAACTTTGTATGTTGATAAAGCATTGCTTTCTGATGGGAAATATACTATTCAAGCAAAGCATTAGCTTGATAAGTGTAATTCAAACTCTGCTCGGTCGCAAATAATGGTTAAAAGGTGGGATGCTGACTTGATATGCAACCGTACAGACGTAAATGATGCTGAATGTTCAGGTCACCTAAATTTGGCAGATTCACCAGAAAACATCAAATCGATCGTAAATTGAAGTTGTGCGAGATAGAAGAGGAGTTTGTCAATATCAGAAGGCAGAGTTTTCACGATTTTCCATGAACATTCTTCAATGAGAAAGCTGTGTTCAAAGTGGGTGCTGCATTTGCTCACAGTCGATCAAAAACAACAAATCGTCGACGATTCAAAGTGTTGTTTGCAACTATTTTAATGCAACAAAAAGGAATTTTAGCGTCAATATGTTACAATTGATGAAACAGATACATCATTACACTCCGGACTCAAATCGGCAGTCAGCTGAGTGGACAGCATCAGGTGAAAGCCGTCCAAAGTGACCAAATATGCAAACATCAGCAGGAAATTACCAAATAACAGCCACAAATGAAGAATGAAAAATGCTGCTTCACCAAGACAATGCACCGTGTCAAAAGTCGATTGCAACAATGGAAAAACTGCATGAATTGCACTTCAGATTGCTTCCGCACCCACCCTATTCTTCAGATTTGGCCCCTAATGACTACTGGCTATTTGCAAACCTCAAAAGAATGCTCCTGAGAAAGAGATTTGGTTCGAATGAAGAAGTGATATTTTGAGGTGAAAGACAAATTTTTTTCTAAAACAAATTGGATTCAGTGTTTCACCCTAGAAGGGGACTATGTTAATGAATAAAATCGAATTTTTTCTAAAAGTTGTTGTTTTATTAGTTAGGTCCAGGACTTATTGAGTGATGTGTTAATGTTGACACCTGCTGTCCACTTCAGGATAAACTGCAGTTTATCCTGAAGTGGACAGCCGAAATTTGGCTCGTTCAACTCAGAGATTTGGTTCGAATGAAGAAGTGATACCAGAAACTGAGAGGTGTATTTTGAGGTGAAAGACAAATTTTTTTCTAAAAAAAAAATTAGATTCAGTGTTGATGAATACAGTAGAATTTTGCTCGAAAGATTTTTTTTATCGGTTATGTCTGAAACTTTTTGAGTGATGTGATATAAACACTTCCTTTATCTTTTTTTCTCTGATTTTTAGCGTTTGCAAGAACAGAGTCAACGCCAACCATTGGCCGTTACCAATTTGGCACCAAAGACAGTCTGCAGCTCCAGCTCAAAACATGACACTAAAAATCTCAAAGAATCTGGCGAGAAACGGGCAAAAAAAGCAGCAAAAACTTCCAAGGTCGGTAGAATTATTTTAATTTTCTTTCTTTTTTTTTCTGTTTTAAGTCAATTAAGAAAGAACTACTTTATATCAAAGAAAGAAGATAGATAAGAAAGCAAAATGAATTCTGGTGGATTTTACAACTTAGAATTTTTTTTTTAAACTAGATTTTAAAGTTTCATTTTATTTTATGTTATTGCATTTTTGATTTCAATAAATATTTGATTTAATAATAGATTTTTTAAAAGTAATATTTCAGTGTATAATTATAAAAGTTATCTTGATAAAGTTCAAATAATCTGAAGGACTTGTTCGAAAACACTTTCTGTGGCAAACTTCATTAAAGAAATTGGATTCTTCAAAGAAATTTAACTTCAAACTATTTCTCTAAATAAACATATATATATACACGAAACAAAAAAAATTCATAAGGAAATTGACAAAATCTTTGAGGCACGTATGAAAATGTATTTAAGTGAAATATTTTGAAAATCAAAAAATCGTGCTTAAATTGCACGATGTGTTGATTTTCAAAATATTTCACTTAAATATATTTTCATACGTGCCTCAAAGATTTTGTCAATTTCCTTATTAAAAAAAATTTGAAAAAATCATTTATTTAATTTTTTTTTTTTTTTACAACGAAAGCTTGTAAAAAAAGAATTAAATAAATGATTTTTTCATTTAAATTGCACGATGTGTTGATTTTACACAATATTTCTTTTAGACTAATCCAGCCTATACAGAATCTATCTTACAACTTGTATCAGCACAATGGTTTGTTTGTTTTGCTTTACAGCATATCAACAATTTTCGGGTTATTAAATCCCGATTCTGGTCATTTTGGTAAAAGTTTTTCAATGGTTTGTTTTGTTTTACGGCATATCAACTCTTTTTTAGCTTATTTTAATTCCAAATCCGGTCATTTTGATGAAAGTTTTTATGCTTCAAGTTCTTTATATATTCAAATATTTATGGTGTTTGGTTCGATTTTTTTTTTTTACGGCATATCAACCCTTTTCAGGTTATTTAATGCTGAATCCGGTCATTTTGGTACAAGTTTTTATTTTTCACGTTCTTTATATCTTCAAATATTTATTAATGGTGTTCAGTTTGGTTGTTTTATTTTATGACATATCAACCCTTTTCGGGTTATTTTAATACCATTTTTTTTTTCCAAAGTTTTTATGCTTCAAGTTCTTGATATCTTCAAATATTTATTCAGTGTGTTAGGTTCGGTTGTTTTGTAGAGGAAAATTGTTGTTTTTGACTTTGCAGAACATGATTGAGTTTTGCAAAGGAAAGGATTAAAACAATAACATCAATGTTTGGTGCATTTTAGGTCAGAAAGCCGATATCTTCAGACGGTCTGATCTGGTAGCTCAGTGTATCAGCATTAAATAACCCATAAATATTGATATGCCGTAAAAAAAAACGAAAATTCACGTTGATGCGAGAAAAACACACACATGAAGATGTCTTTTATAAATTGATTAGATAAGTTGATGCTGAACAAAAACAGACGACAATATCACAGATTAAAGGTGAAGCTAATATATTATTTCAAGAAAGAAGCTAATATATTATTGTTAGTAGGAGTTGTAGTAGTTGTTAATTTGGGGCTTTTAAAATTTTTCTGATTCTTTTTATTTATTTTTTCCGCAGGCTTTACAGAACACGTGCGATTTACTTCCAGTCCTTCTCGATTGGGTTGTGGAAACACAACTCACGTCACCTTTGGACGATATCACTTCAGCTGGCAAACCTGCTCAGAGGTTATGGCAAACTGGTGCCAATTCTTCGGCAGAGGGCATGGAAACATCAGATCTTGTTCAGGAACGTTGCATGAAGGTACAAGATGTATTCAGAACCTTAATTAGTCCACTTATAATATAACGAAGTTGTTCTCTGTCTGCGAAGATTTTTGTAAATGTAAGGGGGGGGGGGGTAATTACTATTTAGTCAGAAACATCAGAAATATATTAGGGCACATCTTAACAACTAAATAAATAATAAATAATCTTGACGCCGAGGTCGTGATTTGAACTCGTAACCTAAACGTCAAAGAGTAATTTGGACGAATCGGTCCCATATGCTACCAATTGCGCCAAGGAGACAAGTTAAAAAGACGATTTTGATTTAACTACTTATGCAAGAAGAATGATGTTTTTCACCTCTTTTACTTAGCAATGAATCATTTTAAAACGAGGCTATGTATCAAAACTGGTTCTTCGATATAGTGTGGGGTCTGCGTTCGCGCTCGATTTTTTTTTGGGGGGGGGGACCACTCATACCCCCCACACCAACCCAAAAAATTTTATTTTTCCTTTCTAAACAGAAAATATTGGGAGACAATTTTTTTTTTTTTTTTCTTTTTAACTAAAGATATTTTTGGGCCGAAACAATGTGTCACCACCCAAGAATGCGGCAGCCTAGTCTGTGATATATAGTACAGTCACGTCCCCACATAGAGAATCGCAAATTAATACTGAACCGGAAGTAAAGAGATAAATTTTTCTTCATAGCACCAGCCACCAGACCATCAATGGTTCACAACTTACCAAGGCCAAAAGCCACTTGAGGATAATGGTTCATGAGATTTTCAATTGGATGATGGAACTAATGTAAAAGGATTGAGAACTATGTTTAATTCATAGAACAACATGATAGATTTTTGTTGACATTTGACTTGAAAGCTATGATGTTATAGTCTGTAGCAAACATTCCCGTGTTAACGTGTTCCACAGGTGGGATGTTCTTGGATATATTCGGTGATCTGGTGATCTGATCCTTTAAAAATGGCATAGAGGCTGATAACATATGTATGAATATAAAATGCCTTAGTGTATTATTATGAATGTGCGTCTGTGTGAATTTACTGCACAGGCCGTGATCGTCCGCGCATTGTGAAAGTCCAAAATCGTTGCTCAATTCCCACACCAGTTGCAGTATCAATTGCGTGGTCTTAGTCAGTGCTTCTTCTTCCGTGCGTGTCTTTGAAGTATCATGTGGTCATATGACAGTTTCTCACATTTATCTGCAGTCCTTTGCAATAGTGTTGTACTCTGCAAGATCTTTCAAGCTGCAACGGTTGGACAGTAGGGGGTAGACCAGGCAGTGTTGCATCGTATGGTCCACCTCTCCACATTCACAGATGGTTGGATCAGTTTTGTAGCCTCATTTGAATAAGGGAATCCCCTAAGAAAATAAGGGCCAGCCAAGGGAGATAGATGGTAGGGGATCTATACTACGTTAAACAGAACAGGTAGCCTTGAATCTTGTTAGATTCTTTTATTTCTCCTTCTTTGCGTGTCTTTCTTCTTCTTCTTCTTCTTTTTCATCTTTTTCGTATTTTTTTTCTTCTTCTTTTTTTTCATCTTCATCTTCTTATTTGCGTGTCTTTTTAGCATGTGATCATACAACAGTTTCCCACATTTTTATGCCGTCCTTTGCAATAGTGTTGCACTCTGCACGATCTTTCAAGCTACACCAGTTGGGCAGTGGGGGTGGGGGGCATACCAGGCAATTTTGCCTCGTATGGTCCTCCTCGCCACATTCCCAGATGGTTGGGTCAGTTTTGTAGCTCCATCTACTCAGAAACTTTTGATCGCCTCATTCCTGTTCTCAGGCGGTTGAGTGTTTTCCACTGGAGCCAGGGTGCCTCTGAATCGGAAGGGAGTTCTTCAGAAGCAGGGATTCCCATGTAGTTATTAGGGGGGGCATCTTCTAGCTGTCTGATCCACAGCTGTAGTCTGGTTTCTTTCTGAGATGTTGTTAGAGGTTTGACATGGCTGAGGAAGATTCTCCTGGACTTCAATAATGCGAGCTGTAAGCTCGAAACGACGTCGTACGTAGACAAAATATTAAAAGAATATAATCTAATATTATAAGAAGTCCCTTTCAAGTAAAATTGAAAGTTGAGCACTATTGGAGAGATTAAAAATAGACATTCACTTGAGGCCCCAGTGCAATACTCCGACTCTGTCGTTGAGTGTTATCGTATGTTTAGATATTTATACTCGACGTAAATACACTCGACCAACCCGACAATCAGCTTCTTCTTTGAAGTGTCATGTGGTCATACAACAGTTTCCCACATTTTTATGCATTCCTTTGCAATAGTGTTGCACTCTGCAAGATCTTTAAAGCTACACCAGTTGGGCAGTAGGGGGCAGACAATGCAATATTGCCTCGTATGGTTCTCCTCGCCACATTCCCAGATGGTTGGGTCAGTTTTGTAGCTCCATCTACTCATAGCAACTTTTGATCGCCTATTATAATATTAGAAGCAAAATTAACATCTATATGGGAACAGAAAAAATAAAAAATTCGAAAGTGTTTATGGGATTTAAATTTCAAGATTTCATAAATCATATAGATTTATTGCTCAAGCGATTTTATTTTTAAATAACATATATTCCTTTATTGATTTATCGTTTCTAAAAATGTAAATAATTTCATACAAGGAATTTAGAAAAAAAGACAAACATTTTTAAAAATCGAAAGTCTTTATGGGATTTGAATTTCAACATTTAGTTAAACCGATTTATAGTAAAACCAATTGTTAGTGACAAATCTCTTCATTGAATCGTCTTTCCAAAAATGGAAATATTTTTGAATTAAGCGAAATGGCAAAGATACGAGACAAGGGGGAACAAAAGTTGGTCAAATAACTCCCAGATAACGCCGGAGCGATACACCTAATTTCCAGTAAAATGAAAATTCTTCAGATGTTTGTGTGACTTAGTGCCATTTTTGCTGTCGTCATTTCAGATAATTCCAGCCCTCGTGGATTTACTAAGACATTTCCCGTTCCATACTGGACAAATTTCCCTGCCGTGTCTGCAGTTTATTCATTGGGCAATTAAATATCTCGAAGAGAACCACAGCCAATCGGTGAGTTATCGTTTTGCAGCACTGTCTCAGCCACAGTCCGTTCGATGTTGAGGAGTTGGTTTTATATTTACAAAAGTGAAAGTTTTGTTATCTAGGTGTTGGAGCACAAGGAGGAGCAGGTACTAGTATGCTTTTTTTTTGCTTTTTTTTTTAATGGAAATCGCTCCAGACAAGGCATGAAGCCACTTGATGTAAGGAGCTAACAAGAACAAATATGATTCTAGCAAAGACAGGAAATGCTTATTGACCTTAGTCTTGAAAAGACCAAGATTATAGGTAGAAGGAAAACAGTCAGCAGGAAGAGAGTTCCACAACTCTGCGGTTCTTGGAAAGAAGCTACTGGAATATCTATATATATATATATATATATATATATATATATATCTTGCAACGTAAAGAAACAAACTTGTCGCTAAAAGGCATAATATATATATATATATATATATATATATATATATATATATATATATAAAGTGGTGTACTAAAAGCGAACTTTTAGGAAAAGTAAAACCTATTGTGAAGAGTATACAGCTCAATATCCAGGATAGAGCAGGTAGAATTATATATATATATGTGTAAAAATAAAAATGGAGTAAAGGATAAGCAATTCAACAACTAACAAAAATAAACTCAAAAACTCATGTTGTATAGTTCTGCCGAAATATTTTGGTCGTTAAAATACGCATTCTTTGTATAAATTTGAAAACTTTTCCGGTTTGAAATAAAGTTTACCAACCGAATGAAAATGGCCGTATTTTAACGACCGAAATATTTCGGCAGAACTTTACAACATGTGTTTTTGAGTTTATTTTTGTTAGTTGTTGAATTGCTTATTCTTTATTCCATTTTTATTTTTACATATTGTCTGAAACATTGTTTCTTTTTTCTCATATATATATATATATACATATATATATCGAAGGTTCGATCCTTGTCAAAGTTGGCCAAGAAGGTGACGGCTGTGGGCCGGAGGAACGTGTACATGGATATTTTTTTATGGAAATCGCTCCAGACAAAGCATGAAGCCACTTGATGTAAAGAGCTAACAAGAACGAAATCTGATTATCGCAATGAGATAAGATGCCTATTGACCTTAGTCTTGAAAAGACCAAGATTATAGGTAGAAGGAAAACAGTCAGCAGGAAGAGAGTTCCACAATCCTGCGGTTCTTGGAAAGAAGCTACTGGAATAGGAAGCTGCATTACAATGAGGTATCAAAACAGCGAATTGATGGAGACCACTAGACCAACGAGTCAAACGAGCTGGAACAAAAGAAGCGTGGAATAGATCACATAATTCTTAAGAACACATGCCATAATAGTATTTATAGAAAAGACTGAGACTAGCAACATCACGTCTGTGAGAGAGTGGGCTAAGTTCAGAGAACTTTTGCCATTACTAACCAGCAAAGCATTACCACTGTTGATCAAGTAAAGAGTCTATCAGGCATTTGTACGCAGTGCGATGATGTATAGATGTGAAACCTGGTCAGTGAGGGTTGAGGACATACGCTGCATGGAGATAAATGATATGAGAATGATATGATGGATATGTAATGTGGATCTTAAAGACAGACTTAGATCTGATGACCTCAGTGGAAGGTTAAATATAGGGAGATGTGTGCAGAACAGGGGGCTTTGATGGTATGGCCACGTTGAAAGAATTGATGGGAGTTTTTGGGGTAATAGATGTAGAAAAGTTGAGGTGGCAAGTTAGGGTTAGGGTAGAAAAGTTGAGGTGGCAGGTTCAGTTCACAGGGAAAACCTGAGATGAAGTGGTCGAATTGGCTTCGAGGGAAAGAGGGATAAATAAAGACCTGGCCAAAGATAGGTTAGTTTGGAAGTCAATTTCTTAAAGCCGTCCAACACATGCCAGCATATGAAATGTCAAACCGATGATGATGAAAGAATGGATGAGAGCGCTTGGTTTAGTAGATGTAGAACAGTTGAGGTAGCAGGATCAGCTGGTGGAAGAAGGTCAAGGAAAACATAGGAGAATGTGAGAAGAATGGACTTGAGAGAGAAAGAGGGATAAATAAAGACCTGGTCAGAGATAGGTTAGTTTGGAAGTCAATTTCTTAAAGCCGTCCAACACATGCCAGCATGAAAAACAGATGTTACACGGAATATTATTATTATTATTATTACTATTACTATTATTACTATTATTATTATTACTATTATTATTATTATTATTATTATTATTATTATTATTATTATGTACTCACTTGGAGTTCTCACAAAGGTCATCATCAGTGATAGCTCACTGATAATAACTGGTGGTATTCCCTGGAGCCTGAGTTACAACAAGTTGTTCCAGATTTCCAATACTCTCAACCTCTTTCAATAACCATTGCAAAGGAATTTGCATTATTGCAACAGCCGCTTACCATTGATTTCTGCTAGCAGCGGCCATTAGTCTTCTCTTGGATTTGGGTACCAATAAGCTCCCCAGGGCCCCAGTACTGTTTGCACTCTTTCAGTGGAGGTCAGTTATCATCATCATCATCATCATCATTATCATCATTATTATTATAATTATTATTATTTTTTTTTTTTTTATTATTGTTATTATTATTATTATTATTATTATAATTTTTTTATTATTATTATTATTATTATTGTTGTTATTATTATTTTTTTTATTATTGTTATTATTATTATTATTATAATTTTTTTTATTATTATTATGATTATTATTATGATTATTATTATTATTATTATGATTATAATTTTTTTATTATTATGATTATTATTATTATTATTATTATGATTATAATTTTTTTTTATTGTTATTATTATAATTATTTTTTTTATTATTATAATTATTATTTTTTTTATTATAATTATAATTATTTTTTTTTATTATTTTTTTTTTATTATTATTATTATTATTATTATTATTATGTTTATAATTATTTTTTTTTCTATTGTTGATTAAAAGAGAAGATCCCCATAGATGCACAAACCAATAAATTTGTTATTTGATTTCTTTCTTCAATATTCCATTCCAGAAAAACGGTTTGGTAACGACTCTTCGTAGACTTGGTGAAGAACTCTACCATCCTCGTGGAGCAGTGGTACCGATTCCTTCCAAGGATAGCGATGAGGATGAGGATGATTCTTCAGATCAGAGAGTGAGCAAGGCAACAGTAATTCCTTTACCACATCATTCTTCCTCTGAAGACAAAAACAAGGATTCTCTCTACTTAAAGAATCCCGACCCACACATTCGACTTCTTTCCTGTTTTATTATTCTGCGGACGATGACACAAGGTTAGTAATAATCTATTTTATAAAGGGCAGTTGTCTGTTTGTGTTCTCTTTGTTTCATTTTACTTCAGTCAAAGTTCTCAGAAATCAAGGGGCCCCTACCTGGGGCTAACACTTGATCTCTGTATGAGATTCATAGATATTCGAATATTCTATTAAAGTTCTCCTTAATTTCTCAAACGTTAAGGTAGTAAAGAAGTTAAAAAACATTAATTTTCCTGTCCCTAATTGACCAGTTAACTATGTTATATGTAGGGAACATGAACATGAAGGAGGCTTACTTGCGAAACGTCCTCGAGTTTGCCTGTCTTGTGCGCTGCGGGTGAGAGAAAGAAATCCAACATGGCGTCCATGAATGTTTATTACATACAGTTCACGCAAAATCTCGCAAAGTCTCGTTGCACGTATGGAAATTAGGTGTGCCTCGATATAATAAAAGCGGGTCTCGTACCGTCTCAGAAAAAACTCGGTGTGAAGCAGGTGCACGTAACGAACGGTGAGAGCTGCTTTGAAAGTTAACTGAGTGATTTGCGACCTTCGTTATTACTACATTATAGTATATATTTCTTGTGGTCTTTTGGTCTTACCGAATTCCAGGACAAGAATTCATCTAGTCTGGTGGAGTATCCAGCCAAATGTTGTTACTTGAGGTTACATCATTAGGGTTTTCTCCAATGCCGTTGATCAATTAATATCATCGCATTGGGATACATGTCCATTCATATAAATCTTCTGTGTTAAATGGAACGTTTTGTTCTGACATTTAAAAATCTTTCGATATAAAACTCAATTTCTGTGTTATGTTTGTGCTTTTCCTATAGAAAGAAATAAAGATTAGAGAAGCCGTGAATCCTGTTGCTTGCTTGACATGCATAGTAAATAAAAATGGAAATGAAATGGCGAAAGAAGGATATATTAGAAGAGACAAAATTCTATTTCAAACTCGGAGTGTGACAGACCCCCAAAAATACTATTTCAAATTTAAGCATGGCAGCCCAATGGAGAGACTCTTAGAGAGGGCATTTAGCGATAGAAATCCTATTTCTAACTGAAGTTTAACAGACCAATAAAAATCCTATTTCAAACTCGGAGTGTGACAGACAAACTAAAATTCTATTTCAAATTTGGAGTGTAACAGACCAATAAAAATCCTATTTCAAACTCAGAGTGTGACAGACCAACAAAAATGCTATTTCTGATTCAGAGTGTGATAAAACATTGAAATACAAAGAAATATCTAATAAATCGAAGACAGCCAAAAAAAAAAATTGTTTTCCGAAAGAATTCCTCGTTTCTGTGTCTCTTTTTAATGCTGGACCGCCGCGTCAGTGCAGCCGAGCAGCCGCGTCAGGGCAGCCGCGTCAATGCAGCCGCGTCAGATTAGGATGATTGTTTTTGTCTATATTTCTATTTGCTTCTTTATGTCACCAACAGCTGGCAGTCGTATTCAGTCATGTGAGACGTTTGCGATGATTACGTGCTTTATTGATTATTTTTTCTTTCGCTTTTCGCATCAGACAAGACGCAGCGATGTGCGCACGCAAACAGGTTTTGAATATCAACCTTACCTGGCCTCGCGCTCATTTCACTCGCTAGGTTGCCTCATTCTCGTCTTGTCCGTCTCTTGAACCAGATGTTTTCTTGCAAAAAAAAAAACATGGAGAGATTCCGGTTGTCACATTGGAAAAATTTTCTTTTTATTTCCAGATAAATAAAAAACATTGTTTCATGTATTTATTGCGGGAGTTTGTCCGAAGAAAATGGACAAAGGAGCGATAAAAGATATTTTTTCTCTACAGGTCGATACCCTCCCCCAAACCAAAAAATTCCACTCATAGAATCGTGAATAAAATTCAAAATCCTCTCGGCAACCCAACCATATTTTGGTACAAATAAACTTCCATCTATGCCTGACTTGTCCACCAAGTTTCAATCATGAATGTCCAACAGTCTTTGTTTTATAACCGTTCAATGATATAGGGGAGGAGGGCATTTATTTACTTCCTCTGCGGGAGAAGGTTAGACACAAGGTCAGTTGAAGTTTTGAAAAGCTAGCGCACTAGGTGAAGTGCACTCTAACCTATTAAAAATGCCTGAGCAGTCCGTTGGCATTCCCTCGTAGGAGCACCTCAGGTAATTAGCAATAAACTAACCTCTTCTCAGAAAGAAGGTAAAGCTTGGGAAGATGGACCTCCTCGGACTGAACAGAACCATACCTAGCCTGACAGCAACAGAGCCACTGTCGGACTGATTGTCGCGCAGGTGTATTTCCCGATTGGTATAAACAACACCTACTCAAGCTGTGCCAGCTAAGTATAGGGTTATGCATTAAGCACAAAGTCTCATTATCTGCAAGTTGTGAGTTCAATCCCTGTACAGGGTAGTACATTTTCATTTTATCTTTAATCACACCCCCAAAATAAATTTTAGTTAATTATTAAGTTAAAGACTTGGAGGAATGCTATGGAAATTAAAGGTCTGAGAGTGAATGTTACCAAATACCAAAGTTATGATCAGTGGTTGTAATGTTGGAAAGCTTCCAAAAAGAGGAAAGCTCCCATGGTCAGTTTGTGGAAAGGTAGTCGAGTGCAATTTAATTTTTTCGTGCTACGTGTAAACATTGGGTACACGATGCAAGAGGATAACCCGTTTGTGTGCAAGAAGTGTAAGACAATGGAGATGGATGAAAAGTCAGATGTGGAGAAAGTATATTTGGATTGCGAAGCTATTGAGGTTGTTAAGAAGCGTTTTTTACTTTGGTGATACCATTGGAGCACAGGGTGGAGCAGGTGCTAGTGTGATTAACAGAGGTAGGAGTGGATGGAGTAAGTTCAGGAAACTTCTGCCATTACTAACCAGCAGAGCGTTACCACTGTTGACCAACAAGAGAAGAGTCTATCAGGCATGTGTATGCAGTGTGATGATGTATGAAAGTAAAACTGGCCAGTGATGGTTGAGGACATGCGTTGCATGGAGAGAAGTGATCTGAGAATGATACTATGGATGTGTAATGTGAGTCTTAAAGACAGGATTCTGATGACCACATTTTGAAAGAATGGATAAGAGTCTTGGGTAAGTAGATGTGGAACAGTTAAGGTAGCAGGTCCAGTTCACAAGTGAAGGCCAAATAAAACATAGGAGGAAGTGATAAAAATGGACTTGAGGGAAGGAGGGATAAAGAAAATACCTGGACAGAGATAGGTTAGCTTGAAAGTTAATTTCTTAAAGCTGTCCAACACATGCCAGTATATAAAACAGACATTGGATCGAATATGATGATAATGATTACCTCTGGCAAGGTGGTTATGTTTAAAGTAAGTTTGTTCGTTTATTTGTTTGTTTGTCTGTAAAACACGATTTGCATGTGTGTGTGTTACTCTTTTGTCCGTGTGCGTGCACGTGTGTGTGTGTTCGACTGTGTTTTAAAAATGGAAGAAAAAGGTACGATAGTGAGTTGGACGTAAAACAGCAGCAGGCAGCTTGATGCATCGCATGGTGGAAGATGTGTTGACGAGTCCTTTTTACTCAATGCTTTGAAAGGAGAAGAGAGTGTTTTTTGCTGTGTGATGCTTTTTATATTTTATCACGCTTGGTCACACGGACGTAGTAGGGAGCAGACAACGTGACAAACATTTTTCGATTTTTTTTGTAAAAAGGGCTAAGTAGGTTCTAGGAGCTGATTTTTTGGAAACAAAATTCTGATTTCGTTTTTAATTGGAATTTGTGGGCGTGGCTTGTGTTTTTCGCACACGCCATTGGTCTGGTAATATTATGAAGATGTGTGTATTTTGTTTGTTTACGCTTTTGATTGAAAATGTTTTAGTTCCATAATCTTAACACTGCCAGCAAATTGCAGACGACTCAGTGACGTCACATTGCGCTGTCACTTTAGATCAGAAAATTCGATTTTACTGAATATTTTTATGTACATTAAAGTATTCCTCAATGGATTCCTTGAATTATTATTTTTTTTTTTTTGCAAGACTTTTATTTATAGCCTCATGCGAGAACATCCAGACGTGATTTCGATTTTAATTGGAATTTGTGGGCGTGGCTTGTGTTTTTCACACACGCCATTGGTCAGTTAATATTATGAAGATTCGTGTTTTGTTTGTTTATGCTTTCGATTGAAAATGTAGTCCCATGAAGCATATACAGACACATAACTTTATCAAGGGAGGCGCGATAGCGCTCTATCCCTTAATAGACTTCACAAACGACCTATGCTAGAAATCTCATTTCTTTGATCAGTCATAACTCAAAAACCAATAAACCAAATTATTTAAAACTTTGCACAAAATTTTCATTTGATAGGTTCTATAAGTGTGTCGAATTTCAGCATCATTAGTCAAGGCAACCTAGAGATCCAGAAAGGTCAGGAGTGATTTTGTGTTATCCGTGTGTACGTACGTACGTACGTATGTGCCACCCTGTATCTCATCAACTATTTGATGGATTCAGCTGATTTTTGGCAGAGATAGAGGTTCTAGGGTCTAGTTGATGGCATTTTAATTTAAGTTTACCATATACCTTAGTTTTCCAGAAAATTAAAAAAAAACTTAAAAATTACCATTGTCTTGAGGCATAGCCTTTACAAAAGTAGTGACATTCCATGAAAAATGCCAGTATACTGAAATCATATGCCCTTAATAGGGTTAAGATGAAAATTCATATACACACTAAATGTACAAAAACAAGGAAATTCCCAAATTTTTACACTTTTATTGTCATTAAGGGTATGACTACATATCAACCAAGCCATTTCATTATCACATCACTACAGTATAAATATCTATGCATGAGTGGATGAAGTGTGTGAGGTGCGCTGAAGAAAAATTCCTACCAGTAAAATACATAGCCCTGTTGTGCTCACATACCCTTAATGACAATAAAAGTGTAAAAATTTGGGAGTTTCTTTGCTTTTGTACATTTAGTGTATATGAATTTTCATCTTAACCCTATTAAGGGCATATGATTTCAGTATACTGGCATTTTTCATGGAATATAAATAGAGGTGGCTAACGGATAAGCAGACGTACAGACAGTTGTGGTTTGTGACATTGCTTCATTGGTTGAGGTCATAAAATCAAGTTCGTTCACTGCTTGCGTGATGTTTGCCTTATTTTTACAGAACGCGAAACTCATCAGTGGTAAGAAAAAAAAGATTTGCTTTTCATGTCAAAATCTCAGCGAGAATTAAAATCTCGTATGCGTGATTCACGTGTGAGTTGTTTGCAATCACATATTTTTTGTTTTTTTTGAGTGGATTGAACGTGTCGGAATTGACGGAACAGAAGCAGAAAGTTCTCATCTGAGCAGTTTGAAAGGAAAAGAAAGTGTTTTGCACTGTGTGATGCTTTTTATATTTTATCACGCTTGATCGCACGGACGTAGTAGGGAGCAGACAACGTGACAAACATTTTTTCGATTTATTTTGTAAAAAGTGCTAAGTTGATTCACGTGTGAGTTGTTAGCAATCGCATGATTGTCTGGTTGTCAAATGGCAATCTTGTTCAACTACAACTTTCATTTCAAGGCCTGAAATACAAGCAAAAGTTTAAAAACTCCTCTGATCGAAAGTTTATTACACACTGACGTCAACATACTCGCTGCACCAAATACAGGAAGAAGTTAGAGAACTCAGAATGAAAATATGTCACAAACACCTACAAGGGTTTTGGGAATAGACCCCCATATTCTGTAATTTCTATAATAGATTTTTGTTTTGCATTCAAAGTCATTATTGGATAGGCTTGATCCTCATACACAAATATTTTTAAGTATGCCAAAAATATACAACAGGTGAAGGATACAACTGTGGAATTTCCACGGGTCTTAGTAGAATATATATACTTTACGAGAAGGAAACATACAAAAAAAAGAATAAAATAAAAATCCTTTCAAATTAAAAAGGTAAGAAAATGATCATCCATCCCAACGCCTAACTCTAACCCCAACCTTAACCTAAACCCAACCCTAACCCTAACCCCAATCCAACCCAACCCAACCCTAACTCTAACCCAAACCCTAACCCCAACCTTAACCCAAACCCAACTCTAACTCTAACCCCAACTCTAACTCTAACCCCAACTCTAACTCTAACCCTAACCCTAACCCAAACCCTAACCCCAACCCTAACCCTAACCCTAACCCCAACCCTAACCCTAACTCTAACCCTAACTCTAACCCAAACCCTAACCCCAACCCTAACTCTAACCCTAACTCTAACTCTAACCCAAACCCCAACCCAACCCAACCCTATAACCTTATAACCCTATAACCCCAACTCTAACCACTAATGGTGAATTATAATACCAAACTTTTCATGTGCACAGAAAAAAAAGAAGAAAAAAAAAAGAAAAAAAATCACAGATTTCCAGAATGTTCCGACATATGCTTCTATTAACCATCACTTCCTGACGCAACCCTTTTCTTCCACTGCTCTCACGCCCATTTCATCCGTCCATTTTTAGACTGTGTTTTTCTCCGACCTTTCCGAACATTACAGATTGTTTGGGCTAATTATGCACATTGAACATATTGGCAACGCCGTCGTTTTTATTTGCTTGTTCGGACAAAGTATCTTAACTTTGCTTGTTCGTCAAATGGCTTTGAGCCATCAACTCAAATCCCAACGATGTTCGGTGATGACCACTATTTTGGCAAAAGAATCCGTGTCAGCCATGTTTATTGTGTCGACGGAGTTACATAACCTCAATTGCTACCATCTAACACAAGGTAAAGGACATACACGTCACACTGAAATGAAACACTCTCTTATCAATACTCAAATTCTCACACTGAGGAAAATCTCCATCATCCCAGTAATTATAGGAGCAACAGGACTAATGAAAAAGAATTTCAAAAACTATCTGGCAAGTATACCCGGTGAACCGAGTGCAAGAGAAATACAAACAACTGCACTTAAAGGGACGGTTAGAATCTTAAAAAGATCTCTAGGCTGGAGTGTCTGAAATAGCCGGTGAATGTCTGGCATCCGGTAGGATGCCCCATCTCCAGCAAAAACAGAAAATAAGAAAAATAAAAAATAAAATAGTATATAAATTGGATTAGCCAAAAAGTAAGTTCATTTTTCAGAAGGAGGGACCCAAACATCAAGTTTAGAAACATAACCGAGTTTATGCAATTCATTTTCCACGCTCGATTTTGAAATCTTGAGAATGTCTGCGATTTGTCTGGTTGTCAAACGGCAATCTTGTTCAACTACAGATTTCACTTGATAAATGTCGATCATCTTCGGCTGTCGAGAGCGAGAGGCATCTCTGACTGAAAAATTTCCTTTTCAGAATTGAGCAAACCATTTCTGGCACACCCATTCTGTAACAGCATTCTCCCCATACACATGACATATTTTTATGCAGGTTCTTTTTTTTTCTTTTTCTGTAGTAAAAAAACATCAGATGTCGGTAGTGCTCTGTTTGATCTTCCATTTCAAGGTCTGAAATACAAGCAAAAATGTAAGATCTCCTCTGACGTCAATATACTCGTTACACCAAATACAGGATTTGAAGAATAGAATATAAAACGATTTTTAGTAAGCCGGAAAGGTGACATTCAAAAAACGAACAAACTTTTTGGCCAATCCGATAAAAACAAAAAAAACAAAAATTTATATTCGAATTATATATATATGTATATATATATAGAACAACAAAGGCAAGGGAAATTTTTTTTTTTTTTTTTAATTTTTTTTTAAAAATACTAATATAAGTTAGCAAAACATTTATATGGAACAAAACGTACATTTAGTATAAGGAACGTTTATGTTGTTGTCTTTTAAGGGAAGTGGGGTCTGATCAACTCTGCTGGGAAGCCATGAAATTAAATACTGTCTTGTTTTTAAATTCTCGAAACAGTTTTTCATGGTAAACAACTGATGATCCCTTAAAATAGTGTTAGAAACAAACTAATATAATAACTGTAAAAAATAAATTGACTTACATTAGTGATTTTCCACTGAAAGACTTGGGACTAAAAGTTTTTTTTTTTTTTTTTTTTTTTTTAATATAGTTTTAATGGTTGAGAAACTTCCGAGACTATATATATATATATATATATATATATATATATATATATATTAGTAGTATGTTTTTAAAAGGCTGAGGGTAATGCAAAGTTCCGGGTAGGATGTAAGCTGGAAGGAACAAAAATAAGAAATCGAAATCGAAATGGGACTTACTATTTATTTTTTCTTAAAATCTTACATAACAGCAAGTGTGGTGTTAGCAGTTTGTGTGTTGTCCGGATGATTATTAAAAATCATTTATTTAATATTTCGGGAAAAAGAAATTTCCCTTTGTCAAAATTAATAAACACCAGAGGAAAACTCCATCTGTGCAGAGAATCTACCAAAATGGATGCCAGAGAACAGCGTAGGAGCAAACTAGTCTCACAGAGAATAGAAATTAATAATATATATAATAATATATATTATCAAAACTAACAGTTAATCGATAACCATAAAATACCTATCATTTATCCAATATTACACACATATTTTTGAACACCACATTTATATACATAACATAACTTTAAAACTTATTAATTTCTATTCTCTGCGGGACTGGTTTGCCCCTACGCTATTCTCTGGCATATAACAGAATTCGTCTGTTTAATTATATTTTTTCAATTTCTTTGATAGTCTTTTTAAAATGCTTAACGTAATGCGATTTTGTTCTGTGATGCCATCCAGCGTTGCTGAATTTTAATCGTCAACGACTTCCTGGAACAATGCGATAAACGTTCTATGCGCGTTTCTCCACCATCTTTTTAAAATTCTCTTCTTTCTCCAGCTTTTTTGTTCATTTGCTTTTGACACCTGAGGATAATTTGATGAAGAATCGAAAACGTCTGGGAAACATGTGAAACCTATGCAACTTTTATTAATTTTTTTGATTTTGATACAAAAAAGACCAGAAAACTTGAAAAAATAAAAAAAGGTATAATCAAACAGACGAATCCAATGTTTGCATAAATGAACAAATGCTGCTTAAATACATGCAATATATGTATATATATGTTCTTTCCAAATATGATCTACGGTTAAGATCGAATTCTAACTCTGCCTGATGAGATCTCAGTGTATAATAGTTGTTGATCGATAACATCGACATGCCAGTGTCGCAGATTTGGTACATGTCTGTAAATAAAAATAATCATATATAAAAGCGCTATTTGATATTGAGCACTTTTTCTAAACCCGGTTGAAATTCTTTGGATTACTACCATGTGGATGTTTTTACCTGGATTATTAATTAACTTTCCATGCAATACTTTGAAACTTGAACGATAAACACACACTTTACTTGACAGCGTGCCAACGCATTTCTCGTTCGACACCGGTTTTGAATTCTACCCGCCTTTCATAACAGCACGGCAATGACGTCGTACCATCAAAGACGTTTATCAAATTAACAAAGAAATAAGTTTCTTTATTCTTGTTTTTTGATGAAAAAAAAAAAAAATGACTCAATACTGGTCACCCCTGAAGAAGGAATTTTATTCCGTAATCGATAGGATTAATGTAAGAAAAAAAAAAATAATAAATTAATCTTGTATTGCTAATTTGGCATAATTTTATTAACTTTCCATGCAATACTTTGAAACTTGAACGATAAACACACACACATATATATATATATATATACACACACACACACACACACACACATACATATAAACACTCATATATATATAATCTGGACGGAATTTCGAACAGAACCCTTTATTTAATCCACGTGGGGGGGTAGCATGCTCATGTTCCGTCAGCCATAACTGAGAAAAGTCTTCAGTAATTTGCAATTCTTCATATCGCACGCACCGAGGATTGAACCTTCAACCTTCAGATGACTGAATGTAACTTAGTACTATATCCACTTACGGACAGTTCTAGCATGAATTTTGGGAGCCGTAAACCTATTCTTGTTTTTTCCATGTGTAGTCTTACTACTTATCACTATATATAAGTACTTTTATTACTACATATCAACGTTGTGTGTGTATATATATATATATATATATATATATATAGTACGTCAATGAAAATTAGTAAGACCTGCAAATGGAAGCAAATCGGTATTTTCAATTGTTCAAAACAAGGAGTAGTTTAGTTAATAAAAACATTTATTTTTCATCTTTTTCTTTCCTTAAACCAGGTTTTTCAAAGATTAAAATCTTATCATCAGAGGAAAAATTATGATTGATAAGTTGACAGGGTAGGACTGTCAAAGTTCCAAATTTGAAAAAGTTTTCTTTTAAAATTAAAATTAAAAATTAAAAAAATCAAAAAAACTTCTATAAAAAAACCTTCCAAAAAGTTCAAACGGGCATGGGAATCATCAATAACGAAATCCAAAAAACGTAGGGCTCAGAAATATTGGTAAATCCAGAGGAATCTGTATAAAAATCCAACGACGGCGATTTCACTCAGGTCTGTTGTCCACGGAGAGGAATCAAATAAAAGCGGCCATTTCAAGGAAAACAATATTCTTCCTGTTTTCAGTTAGGCGTATTCCAAGGCAATATATATATATATTATAACATTATCTATTATTAATAATTAATGGTTCCCATATTGTATTAAATTCTCTCTATATATACGTATATATATATTAAATAAATATTTAATATCCACAGACATGTTTCATGTTTATTAACAATCATCAGTATGGCTATATATTACTGTACCGCCGGTCGAACGTTTCGAACCCTGGACCTGAGTCACTATTAACTTTATATATATATATATATATATATATAATTTTTTAAATTTTTTTGAGAAGCGCAAAGAAGAGAATATTGTTAGAATAAAATAAAATAACAATAGTATATATGTAAAAAAAAAAATATTAAATAAATAATATTAGAAAAAAAAAAATTAAATAAATAATATTAGAAAAAAAAATTAATTGAACACCGCTCTTGGCTGTTGTCCCTACTTCTCCCCTTTAAATAATTTTTTTTTCTTATATAAATATATGGCACTTCATCGGTGGGTTCAAATATGATATATTCAGAAAAAATAAAAATAAATTAAATAAGTACTTAAAATAATAAAAAAATAACAATCAGTTATAGTTTTAGTTTTATTCCATTTGCTGCGGATATTAATATTTACTGCGTTATAAGCAATATTGCCATCCACAGGTTTTTTGAGATTTGAAACACCCACCATTTGACAAAGAGGTCTTCCCCGAAATATATTATGGAACACGGTCACACACATTAAATCACAGTGTTAAAGTCTTGTAAGTAAGATTTGCTATATAGAAAAAGAAATTATTAGAAAAAAAATTTTGAAAAAATATATAAATTAAAATCACTTGTTTTTGTCTTACTTCTCAACGCTGACATATTTTCATTTCTTGCATTGTGATAGCCTTCTAATACTCATATATATATATATATATATATATATATATATATATATATATACTGGCGTTTTGAACCTTGGTTTTCATCCCACACACAGATTCATAGTGCCAAACATGAATGTCTTTTCATCTCTCCCTAGCTCTTTCTCAACTGCAAAATTAATGTTGGCTGATGTCACACGGATCCTAATGTTCCGCATACTTGTGTATCCATTTTGTTTCAATACTTTTTCTTTGGTTCTCCTGCGGATAAATTAAAAGAAAATAAAAGTCGCCGAGTAATTTTCTGACACGTCCGTCAATCTGAATTTGATTTCTTTCTTCTATTCCCAGATTTGTTTGCTTTTAATAACGATAGGCTAGTTTGGATTATCTGAGTTCTTTGGATATGCTTTTCGGTACTGCTATCGATCCCGAACCAGTGTCTGTGAACAATGCGTCGGTAGCGTTCGAGCTAGCTACGTAAACACCCGAGAGATGCCGAGGCGTATGGTGGCAGAGAAATGCCGAACGATTAGCTGTCAGTAACCAGACTGCAATTTTCGCACCTCCCCATAAAAAAATTCCCCCCTCCCCAAACGAAAGAAATATTTTTAGTTAAAAAGAATAAAAAAACAAACTTCGAACCCCCTCCCCCCAATTCTTTTTTTACCCTCCCACCACAAAAAATATTTTAGTTAAAAATTAAAAAAAAATAAAAATTTTCGTTTTATTTTATTATGAATAGTATTTTTTTAATTTCTTATGTCTAAATTACTCATCATCATCATCATCATCATTTGATTAGTCCTCTCCAGGCTCAGCGGTCACGAGGATCTAAGTTTGCAATCCTCAGAGCTGCACGGTCACAGGTCTAAATTCTTAATAAAAATCTCTTCTTTTTTTCTTCTCTTTTTTTAGTCAACCTTCTTGCAAATGTTCTTGATGAATTACAGAACGAACTCCAACATGACGGCGCCAAACAATTGTTCCTCTATTACCAGGCGACACCAATCATTCTCCAATATATGAAACCCATCCACAAGGTAGCGGCTTCTTTTCTTTATTTTTGTTCTGTCACTCATCAGATTGGATTTAATGTTTATTTTGCATGTGGCATGTGGTGGACGTCTTTTAGAAATTGACTAACCCTAACCCTAACTCTAACCCTATACTAACCTATCTCTGGTCAGGACTCTATTTATCCCTCTTTCTCTCCAGTCCATCCTTATCACTTTCTCCCATGTTTACATTGGCTTTCCTCTACCAACTGACCCTGCTACCTCAACTGTTCTACATCTACTAATCCAAGAACTCTCATCCAGTATTTCATCATCATATTTGGTTTAACATCCATTTTACATGCTCGCATGTGTTGGACGGCTTTTAGAAATTGACTTCCAAACTAACTTATCTCTGGCCAGGTCTTTATTTATCCTTCCTTCACTCAAGTCCATTCTTAATACTTCTTCCCATGTTTTTTTTTTTATTTTTTAATTTCTTAATGCAAATTGCTCCAGACAATGCATGAAGCCACTTGATGCAAGGATCTAAATAAAATAAACTACTTCAAGGTCATAAACTAGCCAACAATAATTGTTAGATGGATAAATTCCGACCCAGAAAACAGCAATTTTTTCCCCTTTATCAGAAACATCGCTCATGGAATTTGAAGACAAAATTAGGGAAGCGAGAGTAAGAGGAATGAACTGAATGAAAATAAACTCAAGTTCTACTTTCTACTCTTTGGTTTTTTTTGGCCTTCACTGTGAACTGGACCTGCTACTTCAACTGTTCTAGATCTACCAACCCAAGAACTCTCATCCATTCGTTCAACATGGCCATGCCACCGAAGTCAGACCAAACAATAATAAAAAAAATAGAGAAATAGAAACGAATTGAAAATGTCAAGGAGTAAAAAAACGTAATTTGATACTAAGCTTCACCCTGGAATTATAAACACATCCCATCCTAGAAAATATGCTAAAACGAGAAAGATTTTGAATCTTATTTCAATTCCTCGTTTTGGTCTGAAGAGGTTGACTCTTTATGAAGAGTACAACCAAAACATGTATGCACCTATGTAATCAACAATGTTTGTATAAATAAAAATTTATACTATATATATATATATATATATATATATGTATATATAAATATATATATATATATATATGTATATAAAATAAAATAAAATATGAAACTAAGTGTATACTTTTAGTAGATAGAACCTATAGTGAAATGGTTTAAGTTCAATATACGAGATAGAGCAATTATAAAGATAGATGAAAGAAGGGGGATAAACATGTACGAATGACAAATTTATTTCAACTTCGATTGTTCAATGCAAGGTGTACTCAGTAAAAATAAAAATATGTTTATTATTTTTTCCTTAAGCCAAGGCTTTTCAAAGATTAAAATCTTATCATCAGAGGAATTACATAGATGGATAAGTTGGCAGTGGAAAAGCCAAAATTCAAACTTTGAAAAAAATATTAAGTAATGGAGAGTGAGAAAGTGCATGTAAAAAGATATGGGGTCTGTCCAGTTGGTAAATGTCCGTTGATCAAACCCGTCCACATTACTTAATATTTTTTTCAAATTTTGAATTTTGGCTTTTCCACTACCAACTTATCTATCTATGTAATTCCTCTGATGATAAGATTTTAATCTTTGAAAAGCCTTGGCTTAAGGAAAGAATAATAAGCATATTTTTACCGAGTACGCCTTGCATTGAGCAATCAAAGTTGAAATAAATTTGTCATTCGTACATGGTTATCCCTCTTCTTTCATCTATCTTTATATATATATATATATATATATATATATATATATATACAGGGTGGGCAAAAATAAGGGTCCTATTTTTAAAAATTCATAACTTTTTTATTTATTGATTTAAAAAAATTTTTTTTTTTAGTATAAGTAAAGGACCCCTTCCGAAGCAAGCATGAGCCGTATTAGCCCTAAGGAACGTACCCTCATTTAGAAAACATTATTTTTGCTTAAAAAACTCAAAACAGTGTAAAAAACAATACTTTAGTTTTTGTAAGTTTTAAGAAGTGTTTTTCGGCTAAAATTTGTTTTGTTTATTTCAAAAAATCTCGGAAGAGTCAGTCTACACACACATAAAGTTTGGTGAGTTTAACTTTTATTTTGTGGAAGTTATTCAAATTCAAGTTATTCAAATTTAAAGATAGGACCCTTATTTTGGCCCACCCTGTATATATATAACTAGTATCTGTCTCTACTTTTCTCTATCTCTCCTCTTTTTCTATCTTTCTCTACTCCTTCCTCTATCCTCACACTGTCTCCCCCTCTCTCTCTCCTTTCCCTCCTCACACTGTCTCCCTTCTTCACGCCCTCCCCTACCCCTTCTCTAGTCAAGAAAGAATTCCCTTCCTCCAACCAAGAAAGTGTGTTTCAGACAAAAAGTTAATGAAAAAAAAAATCATTCTAAGTATCGCCCCCCCCCCTCCCCTCGTCACAACTGACTAAATTTGTTCCTGGTGACCCCCCAAAAGAATGAATAGTAAAAAAAAAATGCATTCTGAAAAAGAATATATCAGCCTCATGTGTCTTGTGTAGTTTTTGATTTTTATCTGGGGACACACAGTAAACTGCCCATTATATATTAGATACAGTTATTTTTATATTATAGATGGACAATGCCGGGTATTCCTGCTTGCTGATGTATAAACGTGCCAAATACTAGATCTTGCAGGTTTTAACGATAATTGTACTTTGGAATAATATAAAAGGTAGATGGCATTCCCAGGTTGCGGCTAAAGATTCTTGCGTCAAAAGAAATGCCTGAACGACTGATTGGTAAGAATGGAAATGTCGAAACGCAAAGAGTTTATAGTTTCTTAAACGGCTCTTTTAATCTGAATAACGGGACGTTAGCGAGATTGATGCAATCTTTAGAATTGGCGGGATATTTTATGTTACCCTTGAGACTATAAATTTCGAGGATGCAAGGCATTACCACTGTCGACCTAAAGAAAAAGTCTATAAGCGATGGGTATGCAGTTTGATGATGTATGGAAGTGAAACCTGGCCAGGGAGGGTTGAGGACATGCGTTTCATGGAGAGAATTCGTATGAGAATGATAAAATGGATGTGTAATGTAAGTCTTAAAGACAAGCTACTGCGATTAGGGGGCAGCCTTATGTTGCATGGCCCACTCCTTCTGGACCGTGGCAGTACGCGTTTCGTACACTTTTCCCGATACGGGCCGTGGCGGTACTCATTTGTTATACTTTTACTGGTCCCTGAAATACTCGTCATTTTTAAAATATCATAAACGATTCTTCAGATAATCTTTAAACACACCTCGTCTCTTTACAACTTTCACACAAGTATTTTTCTTTACTCTCCCATACCTTTCTCACAGAAGAGACGTTGCTAGTTTTTCTCCACTCTATCTTTAGTTTTATAACAGGTGCTCGTCTGAGCTCCAAACTCTGATCCCCTCCCCTGTAAAACATTCACAGCAAAGAAAAACTTGTCTAGCTAAAACCACTGTAAATAATTTTCCTTTCTTCACCTATGTACCTAAAATAAAACGGACTTCCATGAACAAAGTTTCTTTCCAAAAACTACCCGTCTGTGAAACATAGTACCATGGGGCTGCTTTTCAGCTTACTACAACATGGTCGTTTTCAAGTCCAATGTTAACAAATTCTTGTCGAGTTATCATCTTAAATAATCAAATTCTGCCTAGTTTTATCCATCGTCTCCAATCCTTTCAAGATGTTGTCTCATCGTTCACAAACTCATCAACCCTTATCCTCGAGTGGCCTTTGGCCCTTGATAAGCAGTGACTCATTAGTATTCCTAAAAGGTAACCCCCATTAACTATTTATGAACAATTGTATAGTTTATATCCTGTTTACAACTCTATATTTATTTACGAGAAAAAAATTAGGTATTATTTGGATTACAAAATAAGGGAGGTTACTCTCAATTACTTATTACATTATAAAATAAGGGAGGTTACTCTCAATTACTTATTACGTTCTCTGCCATTTTATGTGAATCATACGGAATGAAGTGTATTGAGATTTTATAGCTTCGTCCTGTATTTGCATCATTCGGACTACTGTTCTCATTTTAGATGTTATTCTCACAACGTTTCGGCTGATGTAACCTTCGACCTTCCTCAGGTGCATCTTGTCGCACTCGGGAATCTGTACAGAATTTCCAACGGAACCCTTTATTTAATCCACGAGGGTAGCTCGTTCTCATTCTGTCAGCCATGACCGGATAGAAGTCTTAAGTAATTCATAAACGTATTCTTAGTCCACCTGACAAACTCATCAACCCTTATCCTCGACTGGCCTTTAGGTCTTGATAAGCGATGACTCATTAGTATTCCTAAAAGTTTACCCCCATAACCTATTTATGATCAATTGTATAGTTTATATCCTGTTTACAACTCTATGCAAGGCCACTTGCACAAAAGACATTTAGTTAATAATAGTTGTACCTACCCGGCATTGTCTGTTACTGTAATTTAAGTTTATTATTTTTTGTTTGAACATTTTTAAAGTTATTCACAAAAATAAATTTTCTTTATTTATTTTAATTTTATTTAAAGAAATATTAAATTAATAGTAAATTTTAAAAAAAGAAATTTGTACGTAACAAAATTTTCTTCAAATAAAGATGAAAAGAATGTAAGGGGAGATAACTCCTGTTTTAACCGTCTTCTACTTGTTTAAAAGCCAGATCTGTTCTAAGATGGGGTACCGCTTTCACATCTGGAGAGGTTCCACTCGAAGAACTGACTCTTTGAAATGTAGTTGGGGGTAGATCTTTTCACTTCCCTACAGCCCCTTTTACACCGAAGAGATGTTACTGGCCTCTCTCTACTGTATCGTTATGTTCATGGTAGGTGCTCGACTGAGCTCCAATCCCTCGTCACCACCCCCTGTAAAACATTCACAGCAAGAACCCGCCTGACCACAACCACAACAGAGAAGTTTCCTTTCTTTCTCTCGCTCTGTACCAAAAACCAAGCTAAACTTCTAGAACGTCCAATCTGTGTAACAAAGACTGCAAAGCTGCTTCCCAGCTGACTGCAACATGGTCGTCTTCAAGTTTAATGTAAACAAATACTTTTGAGCCGTCCTCTTTGATAAACAATTCCTCTCAAGAAATCTTCTGCACATTCCACAGGTTGTTTCCAATCTTCGCATGGTGGCTCTCATCGCCCAACCAATATCTTTAACCCTTGTCCTTGAGTGGCTTCCAGACCTTGATAAGTGGTGACCCTTTTAGTAAAAAAAAAGTTATCTGTCTTACATTGTTTGTGTTACTCTTAGGAATAAATATCATATATTATATCATAAGAAATCCATTTAAGTAGATGTTAGAATGATAAATATTGTACCTAGTATTATGGTATATGATTAATTGCAAGAAATAAATAGGTTAATATTTATTGTAAACAAATGTAACTGTTTATTTGGTAGCCAAAAAGGGAAGAATTTATTTTTTATTAAGGTTGTATACAGACGCAGATTTTTAGGTTGTTATTTAAAATTGTCTCCATTGTAACAATCTTTTTTGCTGGAATAAGTTTTTTTTCAAAAAAAACTTAAGCAACATATATTTTGATATTGTAAATAACATGCTAGAAGATAAAAAAAAGACAAAGTGGCTAGGCAGAATCAAATATTGATTCATGAGATGCAACTTTATAGCAGTCTAAATTTGAGAATCCGACTGACTTTACTTTCTATATTAGATTTGTACTACCTCACATACACATCAATATATAACAATTCCAGAAGTTTCGTTGGACGCAGAATGGAGCAGGTGCTAGTCTGATTGATAGTGTTATGGATGGAATAAGTTTGTGGAACTTCTGCCATTACAAATAAGCAAAGTGTTACTATTGACATTGACTTCCAAATTAACCTATCTCTGGTCAGGTCTTTATTTATCCCTCTTTCTCTCAAGTCCATTCTTTTACTTCCTTTCATGTTTTCTTTGGCTTTCCCCTAAGGACTGAAACTGCTGCCACATTTTTGCTACATTTACTAACCCAAAAACTCTCATCCATTCTTTCAACGTGACCATACTATCAAAGTCTCCTGTTCTACACACATCTCCCTACACTATCCAGATTTAATTTCCCTCTGAGGTCATCAGATCTAAGCCTGTCTTTAAGACTCGCATTACACATTCATCGTATCATACTCATATCATTTCTCTCCATGCAACGCATGTCCTCAACCCTCATTGGCTGAGTTTCACTTCCATACATCATCACACTGCGTACACATGTCTGATAGACTCTTGTGTTGTTCGACACCAGCAATTCCACTGCACTTCTAGTGTATCCAATGCTTACAAGTACCTGACAGACTCTTTCCTTGGTCGACAGTGGTAACTCTCTGCTGGTTAGTAATGACAGAAGTTCCCTGAACTTACTCCATCCATTCCTAACTCTTGCAATCACAGTAACACCTGCTCCACTCTGTGCTCCAATGGTATCACTAAGGGGATCAATTAGGTTTCAGGGACCCCAGAAATAAGCAAATATGAAAGGGGCGTATGCATGTCTGATAGACTCTTCCTTTTGTCGACAGTGGTAATTCTCTGCTGGTTAGTAATGGCAGAAGTTCCCTGAACTTACTCCATCCATTCCTAACTCTTACAATCACACTAACACCTGCTCCACTCTGTGCTCCAATGGTATCACTAAGGGGATCAATTAGGTTTCGGGGACCCCAGAAATAAGCAAATATGAAAGGGGCGTATGCATGTCTGATAGACTCTTCCTTTTGTCGACAGTGGTAATTCTCTGCTGGTTAGTAATGACAGAAGTTCCCTGAACTTACTCCATCCATTCCTAACTCTTGCAATCACACTAACACCTGCTCCACTCTGTGCTCCAATGGTATCACTAAGAGGATCAATTAGGTTTCAGGGACCTCAGAAATAAGCAAATATGAAAGGGGCGTATGCATGTCTGATAGACTCTTCCTTTTGTCGACAGTGGTAATTCTCTGCTGGTTAGTAATGACAGAAGTTCCCTGAACTTACTCCATCCATTCCTAACTCTTGCAATCACACTAACACCTGCTCCACTCTGTGCTCCAATGGTATCACTAAGAGGATCAATTAGGTTTCGGGGACCTCAGAAATAAGCAAATATGAAAGGGGCGTATGCATGTCTGATAGACTCTTCCTTTTGTCGACAGTGGTAACGCTCTGCTGGTTAGTAATGGCAGAAGTTCCCTGAACTTACTTAACTGAACGAGAGAATCAATATTTTATTGAGCGTGTGAGAATCAGCTAGGTTAAAGGTGGAATATTGAAATTTCATGTATGAGCAAGATGGTCAATAGAACCCATTTGTTTGGTATTGGGAAGTTAAATATGTTCTTTAACCAACCGACCAGAATTAATTTCGCGATATCTAAAAGAGTTTGCATCGGAGCCACTATTGTTTACATCGTGGCGATAAATAAAACCAAAATCGGCTTTTCTTAGAAATTTCAGACTTCAGTCACCAGTGTCCATCTGACTCACACCACACAACACATACGCACATGATGTTTGCCCGTTTTCCGATGACCAAACATTAATATGTGCAAAACCAGACATTTTGGCGCCAATCGTTTATATATGAACATCTATTCCATTTTCAACTTTAGCCACATACACACTGACTCCATCCCTCAAGTACAGAATGACCTCCCCCCGAAAAAAATGTCACACACAGAATCTTCTACACAGATATATATATATATATATATATATATATATATATATGGCAAATGAAAAAAGGAAAACCAAAAATATTTTATGTATTCATCAACGTTTCGTCTTTATTGCATGACTTCCTCAGGATGATTGGTCTGAAGAAAATAACACACAAAGTACAAAGTATTTGAAAACAATGGTAGTAGGAGAAAAAAAGCTTCTTTAGATCAATGATGCTGAGGAAGTCTTGAAATAAAGACGAAACGTTGATGAATACATAAATAATATTTTAGGTTTTCCTTTTTTCATTTACCATTACGTTGGAATATTAGTTCCATTTTTTATCATATATATATATTATATATATGATTGTTTTTATTCAAACAGACATGTACAAAATCTGTTTGAATAAAAACATTCATATACATACAGCTCTATTTGATATTGAGCACTTTTTATAAACCCGGTTGAAATTATTTGGATTCCTATTCCGTACTATCCGAAACAATGGTTTAAAAAATATGTCTACACACCCTTTCTATTTCAAATTGGCGTAGCTGCGTTTACAGACATAACGTGATTTTCTGACCCAAAAGTCCATTACCATCGGACGATGAAGAGAAAAAAAAAGAAAGAAAAACACTGCTTTGACAAGGAGAATTTTATTTCTCGAAAGCTCAGATTAAAATAAATTTTATTTATTTTAACACTACACATTGTTATGGTTTTTTCAACAAAAAAAAAATTATATATATATATAAAGTCAATGTTTGTCTGTCTGTCTGTTATAGAAATATGTTAGCAGTTAAAATATTCAAATAAGTTTCAATAAGGATTAAATTTTACACAGAATCTACCGATACCATTGAAGTTTTCTTTCGATTCCATCTGGGGTCACTAGGAGCAATTATCGGTTAGGTTCATAAAATAACTGAAATATATTAGGACGTAAAAGATGAATTTTGTTTTTTAATAGATTTTCTTGGTTTCATAAAACAAAAATAAAATTAAACAAATAATATCTCAGTAAATAATGTATTTAAAAAAAATGTTTCAACATTTTAATAATTATTTTTATTGGTATTTTTAAGATTTAAAACAAACGAATTTGTTTCACTTCATTAAAGCCGTTTGTCATCTTACAGCTGTTGTTTTTGGGTTTTTTTTTAAGAAAACTTCATCTAACCCTATTCGCACTAACAGTATTTTTTTACTTGATCTCATATTGCAAATATTAGAAAATTCAAATAAGTTTCAATAAGAGTCAAGTTCTTCACAGAATCTAAAGACACCATTGAAATTTCTCTTCAATTCCATCGGGGGTCACTAGGGGCAATTATCAGTTAATTCCATAAAATAACTGAAATATATTAGAACGAAAGAAAGGAAATTAATCTGTTTTAAATAGATTTTCTTTGTTTCATAAAACAAATATGAAATTAAACAAAAAATATCTTGGTGAACAATTTTTTATTTAAAAAAGATTCAAATAATTATTTTTATTGGGAGCTTTAACATTTAAAATAATAAAAAATAAGAAAATTCGTTTCAGTTCGTTGAAGCAATTTGCAGTTTTAAGCAATGAAGCGTCAACAAGTAGTTGTTTTTCTAAGAAACTACCAAAGTGCTAGCAGTTTTTTTTTATTACTTGACCTCATATTGTAAATGTTATTTTTAACTTTTTTGTCAGGGCAAAAATTGTAAGCATGACTATATTTGAAACTATTTTAGACCAGCAATATGTCTACATCAAGTGGCTTCATGTCTTGTCTGGAGCGATTTCTATGAAAATAAAATTGTTAAATAGTAAATTCTACAGATAGATAAAGATATCAACCGTGGAATTTCCATGGGTTCTGCTAGTTTAACAGAATACGCAACACGGATATGCATCTCCCCATGAGAATTCATTCTTTGTTTTCTTTTATTTAGGCTCTCGTCAACAATTCTATCGACGTCTTCCTGCCGCTTAGCATGGAATCTCCATATCTTCAACCGTTTTTGTTGACTTGCAGCAACGAGGCGTGGTTCCGCACCGTTGCTCTTGTTCTACGCACTACCAGTTTAGACAACAAAGTCTTCGAGAAACTCAGCATCGTTTTGCAAAAGTTATCAAAGATCAAGTAAGTAAAAAAATATAAAAAAATTAATATCGTTTTCGCTAACTGATCGATCGATATGTAATAATTTGTTTCATCCTAATTAGATGTGAGATCAATAATGATAAAAGTCTAAATTTTATAAATAAATGCTTGTAAGCCTATTATAAGAGCCGACTAGTACTCATGATGATAATGATGATAGTTATCATCATCATCATCATGCGCACTAGTCAGGTCTTATAATACCGTTACATACCTTTTATTTCCAATCGATTTCATCGAATTTCACATTTAATCCGATCCACAGTTTGTGTTTTAATTACTAATATCACAAGGGAAGTTGGAGGAGCTATCCCTCCCACAGAGTTATCTTTTATCTGGGACATACATATATGATAAAAGTCTAAATTTTATAAATAAATGCTTGTAAGCCTATTATAAGACCAGACTAGTACTCATGATGATAATGATCATCATCATCATCATCATGAGCACTAGTTGGGTCTTATAATACCGTTACAATCGATTTCATCGAATTTCACATTTAATCCGATCCACAGTTTCTGTTTTAATTACTAATACCACAAGGGAAGGTGGAGGAGCTATCCCTCCCACAGTTGCAAGTTCTTCTCCTGCCAGCAATGACAGCATGAAGAAATCTGGAAGAAATCTATGCAGAATCCCTGTTTACTTGCCTCCCCAGGAGGGCAGAGTTTAATCTCCACTAATACACCCCTTCTCCCTCCTATTTGATCAATTCCTGATACTCATCATCATCATCATCATCGATATATTTGTTTAAATTAAATTATTTATTCATATATATATATATATATATATATATACAATAATATTTTTTATAAATAAATATTAATTATTTAAATACCTAGAGACATCGATGTTTCATGCTAACGCAATCTTCAGTCTAGGAACTAATTCTCAACGGTCTGTAGGCGCGAACCCCGATCACAAATCGCCACTGATTCGTAGTCGGAGATCTTATCCATCAGGCCATAGCCAATTAGTTAGTAAATATAGAGGAACTTTAAATGTAAATAGCGGAATCGGCGGCTATTTACCAGGCAGTTAGAGTGATCTACGAAACGGCTTTCGGATCGTGCATATAGCTATTTGTACTGCTTGGTATCAAAGCTACTCGAGAGTGATTGTGGGGGAGATAACTGCTAGTCTATATACTATGAGTGTTATTCAATTTCTTTTTTATATTATCTATTTAAATTTTTTTTATATGGGAGAGAATCATATACTATTATTATATTTTATTTTAACTATATTTATTTAATTTATAAATTATTTTTTATATAATTCACGAAAAGACGTTGCTTCTTTTCGTTGTTCATTTTTGTTGGGTCTAGTTTCCATTGCCGGTTTTATCGAACATGCGGCCATTTTAGAAATAAGCCGATATTCTAGAGTATGCACTAATTTAAAAAGGGTTAAAAAAGGTTTTCTTTTTTACTAATTTTCATACGTAATACTAAATTGATTTGACCGCCAATACGTTCAGCATGTCATAATCTTTAAAAAAAAATGTACAATTTTTTAGCTATTGCATACCCTAACCCTAACCCTAACCACTTTTCCAATAAAATTATCTAGCCCAGAAACTTCACGTTTACTGACATTTTAAATTAGCAGCTGGGTTGATATGATAGGGGATGTGGCTAAAGGGGGTTGATAGTCGAAAAAGTTTGGCAACACCTTGTCTAATCTGAGAAATCACACGATCTTAGATGGCCATTTTGGTTAAAACCCAGAATGACTATTGGCTCACAATCAACCAACACCAGTTTCATGCAGATTAGCACGATGATTGCTATGCAGACTGTGAGAGCGCCACCTATGTTGATAAAGTTTTCTGCATCAACATCCAATTAATCAAGAGGAGATAACTCTGATGGTAATGGTACTAATTGCCAGATATCAAAGTTTATCCATCCGAATCTTCTTGACACCATCTTCCAGTCGGAAGCTCGGCTTTACACATCTCACCGAAAAGCTGCCAAAAATAATCGCTCTCGATTGGCCAGTGTTTGATTGAACTATTTGTAAAAGAATGAAATGTAAATTTAAATATAATGATTCAATCTGCCACAAACGTAAAAATCAGACTCATACAGTCATTTTTCACTTTGTTGTATTCTTTGTTTATTCCCGGCTTCATGGATTAAATAAATTGTTTGTTTAGTAACATTAGCGGCGCAAGCAATAGCAGCAACCAAAAAGTGTGTTAATAGGGGTGGTACATAATGGGTGAAAATTTCATTGGGGTGGGACGTAATGGGTGAAAATTTCAGATTCATGCGAGTAGTATTTTTTGTGTTCATTTATACATAAATAACACTAAACAATCAAACATTTTGAAAATTTTGCAAAATTCAGAAGGGGTGGGACGTAATGGGTGAAAATTTCAGATTCATGCGAGTAGTATTTTTTTGTGTTCATTTATACATAAATAACACTAAACAATCAAACATTTTGAAAAGTTTGCAAAATTCAGAAGGTGCAGGCCACTAGTTTTTGGCTATTTTACATTCATGAAAACCCTTTCACAGCCTGAAAATGGTCCTAAATTAAAGTACTATATCAGATTTAACCATCTATATCCATTCATAGCTTTTGAGGATGTTTTAGGACCTGCAATGTCACATGAAACCACTTTTTCACCAAAAAATGATGGATTTTAAGTCCCGTGGAGCCCTACCGGCTATTTTTGGCCTGCACCTTCTGAATTTTGCAAAATTTTCAAAATGTTTGATTGTTTAGTGTTATTTATGTATAAATGAACACAAAAAAATACTACTCGCATGAATCTGAAATTTTCACCCATTACGTCCCACCCCTTCTGAATTTTGCAAAATTTTCAAAATGTCTGATTGTTTAGTGTTATTTATGTATAAATGAACACAAAAAAATACTACTCGCATGAATCTGAAATTTTCACCCATTACGTCCCACCCCTTCTGAATTTTGCAAAATTTTCAAAATGTCTGATTGTTTAGTGTTATTTATGTATAAATGAACACAAAAAAATACTACTCGCATGAATCTGAAATTTTCACCCATTACGTCCCACCCCTTCTGAATTTTGCAAAATTTTCAAAATGTCTGATTGTTTAGTGTTATTTATGTATAAATGAACACAAAAAAATACTACTCGCATGAATCTGAAATTTTCACCCATTACGTCCCACCCCTTCTGAATTTTGCAAAATTTTCAAAATGTTTGATTGTTTAGTGTTATTTATGTATAAATGAACACAAAAAAATACTACTCGCATGAATCTGAAATTTTCACCCATTACGTCCCACCCCTTTTGAATTTTGCAAAATTTTCAAAATGTTTGATTGTTTAGTGTTATTTATGTATAAATGAACACAAAAAAATACTACTCGCATGAATCTGAAATTTTCACCCATTACGTCCCACCCCTTCTGAATTTTGCAAAATTTTCAAAATGTCTGATTGTTTAGTGTTATTTATGTATAAATGAACACAAAAAAATACTACTCGCATGAATCTGAAATTTTCACCCATTACGTCCCACCCCTTCTGAATTTTGCAAAATTTTCAAAATGTTTGATTGTTTAGTGTTATTTATGTATAAATGAACACAAAAAAATACTACTCGCATGAATCTGAAATTTTCACCCATTACGTCCCACCCCTTCTGAATTTTGCAAAATTTTCAAAATGTTTGATTGTTTAGTGTTATTTATGTATAAATGAACACAAAAAAATACTACTCGCATGAATCTGAAATTTTCACCCATTACGTCCCACCCCTTCTGAATTTTGCAAAATTTTCAAAATGTCTGATTGTTTAGTGTTATTTATGTATAAATGAACACAAAAAAATACTACTCGCATGAATCTGAAATTTTCACCCATTACGTCACACCTTTAGTGTTAATGCATGACATATGTAGATGTGTATTTATGGACTTTTACGAAACGATTAGAGAAAGAAATTTACAGAACGCTTCAGATCTGCTCTGAACAGCTCCTAGGGCAGCGCTCCACGAGAGAACAACTCGACGGACACCTTCCTTGTGTTAGATTCTTGCTTACCTCGTTGGGGTAGGTGAACCCAGTTCATCTTGCTTGCTGATGTATCTTGTGTTTCGTCGTTGTAGTAAATGCTCGCGCTGTTAAACTCGCCGTTGGTTGAAAAACCAGGCGGATGCTGTTGTTGCGTTATTTAAACAGTTTTATTTAACAAAGAAGACCGAAAAACTGAACTCGTGTGTCGTCAGTACTGGAGAGTGTGTTAGCGTTAGTGGTAGAGAATAAGACAGAGAGACAGAAGAAAGGAATTACTGGAGGAAATTTACTTGAGTCTTCCTGAACCCATTTATGCCCCCCCCCCTCGCCTGCCTTGCTGCCAGCAGCATCGTTTTTCACACCTGTCTCGGCTGAGAATTTGGAACCAAAGAGATCAAGTCGGCCATAAACGGAAATGACGTAAGTTCCATCTGTCATTTTCTCCCCCCCCCCCACCTTTTGGAGCGTCTTGTCGATTTGGCACCTTTAAATATCTAACATACCTGCCTTTCCATTCTCTCAAAATACCTACTTTCAATATCTAACATACCTCCCTTTCCATTCTCTTAAAATACCTATTTGCAATATCTAACATACCTCACTGTCCATTCTCTTAAAATACCTATTTTCAATATCTAACATACCTCCCTCTCCATTCTCTTAAAATACCTATTTTCAATATCTAACATACCTCCCTTTCCATTCTCTTAAAATACCTATTTGCAATATCTAACATACCTCCCTCTCCATTCTCTTAAAATACCTATTTGCAATATCTAACTTACCTCCCTTTCCATTCTCTTCAAATACCATATTTCAATATCTAACATACCTCCCTTTCCATTCCCTTAAAATACCTATGTTTAACATCTAACATACCTCCCTTTCCATTCTCTCAAAATACCTACTTTAAATATCTAGCATACCTCCCTTTCCATTCTCTCAAAATACCTACTTTCAATATCTAACATACCTCACTTTCCATTCTCTCAAAATACCTACTTTCAATATCTAACATACCTCCCTTTCCATTCTCTAAAATACCTACTTTCAATATCTAACATACCTCCCTTTCCATTCTCTTAAAATACCTATTTTCAACATCTAACATACCTCCCTTTCCATTCTCTCAAAATACCTACTTTCAATATCTAGCATACCTCACTTTCCATTCTCTAAAATACCTACTTTCAATATCTAACATACCTCTCTTTCCATTCTCTAAAATACCTACTTTCAATATCTAACATACCTCCCTTTCCATTCTCTCAAAATACCTACTTTAAATATCTAACATACCTCCCTTTTCATTCTCTCAAAATACCTACTTTCAATATCTAACATACCTCCCTTTCTATTCTCTCAAAATACCTACTTTCAATATCTAACATACCTCCCTTTCCATTCTCTCAAAATACCTACTTTCAATATCTAACATACCTCACTTTCCATTCTCTCAAAATACCTACTTTCAATATCTAATATACCTCCCTTTCTAGTCTCTCAAAATACCTACTTTTAATATCTAACATACCTCCTTTTCCATTCTTTCAAAATACCTACTTTTAATATCTAATATACCGCCCTTTTCTATTCTCTCAAAATACCTACTTTTAATATCTAACATACCTCCCTTTCCATTCTTTCAAAATACCTACTTTTAATATCTAACATGCCTTTCTTTCCATTCTCTCAAAATACCTACTTTCAATATCTAACATACCTCCGTTTCCATTCTCTCAAAATACCTACTGTCAATATCTAACATACCTCCCTTTCCATTCTCTCAAAATACCTACTTTCAATATCTAACTATCCTCTTGTTTCATTCTCTCAAAATACCTACTTTCAATATCTAGCATAACTCCCTTTCCATTCTCTCAAAATACCTACTTTCAATATCTAACTATCCTCTTGTTTCATTCTCTCAAAATACCTACTTTCAATATCTAGCATAACTCCCTTTCCATTCTCTCAAAATACCTACTTTCAATATCTAGCATAACTCCCTTTCCATTCTCTCAAAATACCTACTTTCAATATCTAGCATAACTCCCTTTCCATTCTCTCAAAATACCTACTTTCAATATCTAACTATCCTCTTGTTTCATTCTCTCAAAATACCTACTTTCAATATCTAGCATAACTCCCTTTCCATTCTCTCAAAATACCTACTTTCAATATCTAGCATAACTCCCTTTCCATTCTCTCAAAATACCTACTTTCAATATCTAGCATAACTCCCTTTCCATTCTCTCAAAATACCTACTTTCAATATCTAACTATCCTCTTGTTTCATTCTCTCAAAATACCTACTTTCAATATCTAGCATAACTCCCTTTCCATTCTCTCAAAATACCTACTTTCAATATCTAGCATAACTCCCTTTCCATTCTCTCAAAATACCTACTTTCAATATCTAGCATAACTCCCTTTCCATTCTCTCAAAATACCTACTTTCAATATCTAACTATCCTCTTGTTTCATTCTCTCAAAATACCTACTTTCAATATCTAGCATAACTCCCTTTCCATTCTCTCAAAATACCTACTTTCAATATCTAGCATAACTCCCTTTCCATTCTCTCAAAATACCTACTTTCAATATCTAGCATAACTCCCTTTCCATTCTCTCAAAATACCTACTTTCAATATCTAACTATCCTCTTGTTTCATTCTCTCAAAATACCTACTTTCAATATCTAGCATAACTCCCTTTCCATTCTCTCAAAATACCTACTTTCAATATCTAGCATAACTCCCTTTCCATTCTCTCAAAATACCTACTTTCAATATCTAGCATAACTCTCTTTCCATTCTCTAAAATACCTACTTTCAATATCTAACATACCTCTCTTTCCATTCTCTAAAATACCTACTTTCAATATCTAGCATAACTCCCTTTCCATTCTCTCAAAATACCTACTTTCAATATCTAGCATAACTCTCTTTCCATTCTCTCAAAATACCTACTTTCAATATCTAGCATAACTCTCTTTCCATTCTCTCAAAATACCTACTTTCAATATCTAGCATAACTCTCTTTCCATTCTCTCAAAATACCTACTTTCAATATCTAGCATAACTCTCTTTCCATTCTCTCAAAATACCTACTTTTAATATCTAACATGCATTTCTTTCCATTCTCTTAAAATACCTACTTTCAATATCTAACATAATCCCTTTCTATCATCTTAAAATACCTACTTTCAATATATAACATACCTCCCTTTCCATTCTCTCAAATTACCTACTTTCAATATATAACATACTTCACTTTCCATTTTCTAAAACTACTTTCTTTCAATATCTAACATACCTACCTTTCCATTCTCTAAAACTACTTTCTTTCAATATCTAACATACCTCCCTTTCCATTCTCTCAAATTACCTACTTTCAATATATAACATACCTCACTTTCCATTCTCTAAAAATACTTATTTTCAATATCTAACATACTTCACTTTCCATTCTCTAAAACTATCTACTTTCAATATCGAACATACCTCCCTTTCTATCATCTTAAAATACCTACTTTCAATATCTAACATACCTCCCTTTCTATTCTCTCAAATTCCCTACTTTCAATATCTAACATGCCTCTTTTTCTATTCTCTCAAATTACCTACTTTCAATATATAACATACTTCACTTTCTATTCTCTAAAACTACTTTTTTTCAATATCTAACATACCTCTCTTTTCGATTCTCTAAAACTACTTTCTTTCAATATCATACATACCTCCCTTTCCATTCTCTCAAATTACCTACTTTCAATATCTAACATACTTCACTTTCCATTGTCTAAAAATACCTACTTTTATTATATAACACCCTGATCTCAGCGCTGATCAGAGCGAGAAATACCAGATTGGCTGAAATCGTCAGCGAGGTTCTTTTGTAGATTCCAAAACAGATGCCTCACAATGCACCTATCAAGACTTACCTGGTGCAATGGAGGATACAACAGGATCGCGTGAGAGAGAGTCAGGAAGATCTGTGACATTACCACAACTAGATGATGATGATAATGATGATTTATGTGACTATCTATGCACCTGTATATGTATGTATACATATTGTTTACATATATGTACATGCAGTTCAATTGAAGAATGTTTAAACTCAGTATTTCCAAATAAATTATATATTTAGTTTTTTTTAAATCACGGTGTTTAGTATTTTTGAAATTCTAAAGATTTTTAATCATTATTAAAACCGAAACGCTGAAAACTAATTTTACTTCGCTGTGTTTTTATTATCTCTCCCACCCCCCACCCCAAATAAAAAGAAAAAGACAAAATTTTAAAAAAAAACGTAAGACAAAAAATATTAATTACATTTTAAAATGTCATGTTTTGGCTCCTTCAAAAGTTTGTGTACAATTCTAACTTCTGGTAATGAGAATTGATTATTTCTTTCATACATATATACCTGAAATAGATTTTCGATTAAATGTCTGTGAGTTGCGTGAAAATATTGACAGCTTGCCATCGTGTGAATTCAGTCAGATTGAAAAGGGCAGTGTTTTACTAATCTTCTGCCGTCTCGGTCCGTATTGTTATTGACGAAAAGCTTTTGTGCGACTTCACTACCCTTAATCTTTTACTTTTCTGTTGAAATAATGTTTCAGAATTTTTGAGATGAGGTTTAATAATTTGCATAATTTGGATTATTTTTAACTACAGTTCTCATGTTTCAGAATATTTGAGATAATTTTTTAGATAATATTTTAGATAATATTTTAGATAATTTTTTAGATAATATTTGAGATAATTTTTTAGATAATTTTTTAGATAATTTTTTATAATTTGCATAATTTGTAACTACAGTTCTCATGTTTCAGAATATTAGAGATAATTTTTTAGATAATATTTGAGATAATTTTTTAGATAATTTTTTAGATAATTTTTTAGATAATATTTGAGATAATTTTTTAGATAATATTTGAGATAATTTTTTAGATAATTTTTTAGATAATTTTTTATAATTTGCATAATTTGTAACTACAGTTCTCATGTTTCAGAATATTTGAGATAATTTTTTAGATAATATTTGAGATAATTTTTTAGATAATTTTTTAGATAATTTTTTAGATAATATTTGAGATAATTTTTTAGATAATTTTTTAGATAATTTTTTAGATAATATTTGAGATAATTTTTTAGATAATATTTTAGATAATTTTTTAGATAATATTTGAGATAATTTTTTAGATAATATTTTAGATAATTTTTTAGATAATATTTGAGATAATTTTTTAGATAATTTTTTAGATAATATTTGAGATAATTTTTTAGATAATATTTGAGATAATTTTTTAGATAATATTTGAGATAATTTTTTAGATAATATTTGAGATAATTTTTTAGATAATTTTTTAGATAATTTTTTAGATAATTTTTTAGATAATATTTGAGATAATTTTTTAGATAATATTTTAGATAATTTTTTAGATAATATTTGAGATAATTTTTTAGATAATATTTTAGATAATTTTTTAGATAATATTTGAGATAATTTTTTAGATAATATTTTAGATAATTTTTTAGATAATATTTGAGAATTTTTTAGATAATTTTTTAGATAATTTTTTAGATAATATTTGAGATAATTTTTTAGATAATATTTGAGATAATTTTTTAGATAATATTTGAGATAATTATTTAGATAATTTTTTAGATAATTTTTTAGATAATTTTTTAGATAATTTTTTAGATAATATTTGAGATAATTTTTTAGATAATTTTTTAGATAATTTTTTAGATAATTTTTTAGATAATTTTGTAGATAATATTTGAGATAATTTTTTAGATAATATTTGAGATAATTTTTTAGATAATATTTGAGATAATTATTTAGATAATTTTTTAGATAATTTTTTAGATAATTTTTTAGATAATTTTTTAGATAATATTTGAGATAATTTTTTAGATAATTTTTTAGAATTTGCATAATTTGTAACTACAGTTCTCATCACTGACTGTCCACTAAACGGTTGAGTTTTTATCCTGGCTCGAGGCACTGGCCAGTCTAGCCATTCTAAAGAGCTGTGATGCGGCGAAATAGTCTGTCTATGAATTCCTTACACTTATAAAATTTTCGTTACTGGTGCAGCTTACGACCCGTGCTGAAACTAACGTTTCGTCGGCATCTTCCGGCAGTTTATGTAAACATAAGAAGAGTAGAAAGTGACTAACTTGGGTTTAGTTTCGGCAGCCCAGTAAATCTTGCTTCCATTATTTTGTCTTTTAGTCCTCACTATTCATGAGCGATGTTTCTGACAAACGGGGAAGTATTGCTGTTTACTGGGTCGAAATCTATCCATCTAACACTTATCGTTGGCTAGTTTTTGACCTTGAAGTAGTTTTTTTTTAGCTCCTTACATCAAGTGGCTTCATGCCTTGTCTGGAGTGATTTCCATAAAAAAAAAAACTGCCGGGAAAAAACGACTGAAAACTTTGTGATCTTAAAATCAAAACGAGGCAACACTATCAAACAGGAAAAATTAATGGAAAAATATGTATTTTTTGATGAAGATGCTATCTAACTGGAAAAATTAGGGAAACGACATTTAAATAATAAAAAAAAACAGTCATCGTATTGTAATTTTAATGAAAAAATATCAATGTTTTATGAAGAAAATATAATTAAACAAATGTTTGCAAACTGTTCTTTTTTTTTTTGTTTCAATGAATTTTTTTTTTTACTGGTACAACTTTCGGACCTGACCGAATAAGTTAGGTTAGGTTTTTTTTTGTAAGGTTAGGATGTTCTGCAACTTATCTTTTGGCCTATAAGTTTTCTTTTCTGATAAAAGTCAATAATTCCTTCCGGAGACTGAAGCGTCTGTCCTAACTCGATGAAATTCATGATCGATTTAATCAATTTTCTTAACTTGTTGAATTTTACGCTGTATTCGATTTGCTATTGTCAATTGTCGTCTGCTGCAATCTGAGTGGCTAAGAGTTTCGCCATCTTCCGACGGTTTACATACACTGCCGGAAGATGCCGACAGAATGACAACTTGTTGTCAACTTAACCTAAAGTTCTCTATCTTGTAAGAGCTTTAAATAATTATTATATGTAGATACATATATATATATATATATATATCAAGGGAGGCGCGATAGCGCTCTATCCCTTAATAGACTTCAAAAACGACCTATGCTAGAAATCTCATTTCTTTGATCAGTTATAACTCAAAAACCAATAAACCAAATTATTTAAAACTTTGCACAAAATTTTCATTTGATAGGTTCTATAAGTGTGTAGAATGTCAGCATCATTAGTCAAGGCAACCCAGAGATTCAGAAAGGTCAGGAGTGATTTTGTGTTATCCGTGTGTACGTACGTACGTGTGTGCCACCCTGTATCTAATCAACTATTTGATGGATTCAGCTGATTTTTGGCAGAGATAGAGGTTCTAGGGTCTAGTTAATGGCATTTTAATTTCAGTTTACCATATACCTTAGTTTTCCAGAAAATTTTTTTAAAAACTTAAAAATTACCATTTTCTTGAGGCATAGCCTTTACAAAAGTAGTGACATTCCATGATAAATGCCAGTATACTGAAATCATATGCCATTAATAGGGTTATGGTGAAAATTCATATACACTAAATGTACAAAAGCAAGGAAATTCCCAAATTTTTACACTCGTCGGCGTGGAAGGATATTTTGAAAAGTCACACAATTTGAAGCGTTTGGTGGGTAGCAATAATAAAGATATTTTTTTTATAAAATATTCAGAAAACCTTGCACAACGCAGATTATTTGTTTTTAAAATAAATTATTTATTCATCTCAAAAACATTTTTTTTTTTTTATAAACTTTTCAAAATATCCTTCCACGCCGACGACGTGACATACAGCCATATCGACACTTTTTTCACTTCGTCAAAACACCTAGACGGATTTTCAACTTGGCCACGAGAATGTCTCAACCAAGAGAAAAAAAGAAAAAAAAGAAAAAGAAGAAATATTCTTCTGAAGATGGTAGATTTACCGAAAGTACTCAAGTTTATAAAAAAAAAAAAAATGTTTTTGAGATGAATAAATAATTTATTTTAAAAACAAATAATCTGCGTTGTGCAAGGTTTTCTAAATATTTTATAAAAAAAATATCTTTATATATATATATATATATATATGTATATGAGAGAGAGAGATCGGTTCGGTTAGGGTTATGGCATATTAATCCTTTTCAGGTTATTTACTGCCGAAGCCGCTAATTTGGTAAAAGGTTTTATGCTGCAAGTTCTTTATATGTTCAAGTATTTATTCATCGTGTTTTGTTGTTTTACGGTATATCAACCCTTTTCGGGTTATTTAATACCGAATCCGGTCATTTTGGTGAAAATTGTTCAATTTCTTTATACGTTCAAGTATTTATACATGGTGTTTAGTTGAATGGAACGGGGGGAAAAAAAGAGGAGGTGATGGAGGGGAATTGTTTTTTTTTTGTTTTAGATTTAGAAAAACATGATTGAGTTTTGCAAAGAGAAAAAACAATAAAACATCAATGTTTGGTGCATTTTGGGTCAGGAAGCTGATATCTTCAGACAGCCTGATCTGGTAACACCAGTTGAGAGAGAGAGAAATAGTTAGTAATACTACATATCTAGACAAGATTCGATTTAATTTTCCCGAAATTCATACTCAAATTGTCAAAATGGATCCGTGGTGCAGCGGTTAAAAGTGTTGATTAACAATCAGTTCTAAGTGACAGTTTACTGGAGGTTAAAAGTTCAATCATTACAACAAGCGATACTAACGAATAATAATTAACATTTCTACCCGTTTCTTAGCTGATGGAATGAGAACAATCACCCCCTTTCACAGTTCGAAATTCCATACAGGTTGCAGAGTTCGGCATAAAAATCCTAAGTTTGGAAAAAAGCACCTAAAGATGATTGGAGATTAGATCAGCCAAAACGGTGTGAGAATAATGATTGAGATGAGAATAGTAGTCCGAATAATACAAAGCCTTTTGAAAATTTTCTAAGTCTCAGATCCTGTAAGGAATTACCAAAAAATGATTTTTTTTTAAATCTATAATTTCTTTTCCTTTAGACAAATTGTTATAAAACTTGATATATATATATATATATAAAAACTTGATATATATATATATATATATATATCAAGTTTTATAACAATTTGTCTAAAGGAAAAGAAATTATGGATTTAAAAAAAAATCATTTTGACAAAGGGAAGTTTCTTTTTCTCAAAATATTAAATAAATGGTTTTTAATAATCATCCGGACAACACACAAACAGCTAACACCACACTTGCTGTTATGTAAGATTTTAAGAAAAAATAAATAGTAAGTCACATTTCGAATTCGATTTATTATTTTTGTTCCTTCCAGCTTACATCTTACCCGGAATTGGCATTGCCCACAGCCTTTTAAAAACATACTACTACTATTCCCAGCAATGCTTCAAGCAAGCTACCATTCTCTATTATATATATATATATATATATATATTTTATTTTTAAATACAGATTTTAATCAGACATGGACCAGTGGTTTCTGACAAGAAAAGGGTTTAAATCCCCAATTCCGTCTTCTTCAGCATAGTCTGAAATAGTAAAATGATGGAATTTCTTCAAAAAACATTTTAAACCATTATGAAACGCTATGCACAAAGAATTTGAAATGAAGAGGTGGTGAGACGCTTAAATCAGAAAAATAGCCGTTAAGTAAGAGATTCTATATTTAGAAGTGAGGAACAAGAGAGAAAGAAAGAAAAGAGAGAAAGAAAGAAGGGAAAATAAAATTTAAATTAAAATTAATAATAATAAAAAAATTATTTATATATAAAACATGGTTAAAGGTATGTAACTCTAATTAATCAAAATATCTAAAAAAGGAGAGGTAACTATTTATTATTATATGATATATATATATATGTATATACATTTCACGATCGTTTCAATTAATAAATATCAAATTAAAATAAAAATATAAATATAAATAAATATATAAATAAAAAAAACAATATATAAATAAAAAATCAATATATAATTAAATATCAATATATAAATAAAAAAATCAATATATAAATAAAAAAATCAATATATAAATAAAAAATCGATATATAAATAAAAAATCAATATATAAATAAAAAATCAATATATAAATAAATAAAAATTCGAAAAATAAGAAAAATAAAATTTAAAGAGGAAAAAATGGAGAAAAGAAAAAAGAACTGTTATCAGGTTCGTAGAACGAGAAGTCTGCAGTTGAAGTATATAAGTGTCTGAAAAATGTATGTAGGGCTCTGGGTATGCTTAAGTCACTCGATCCATCCACTAAATAAGGAGTGCTTGTTTACGCTGTATACAGCCCTTAAATACCTCATCGCGCACATTTAGACAAACACCAGATGTCTAAATGTGCGCGATGAGGTATTTAAGGGCTGTATACAGCGTAAACAAGCACTCCTTATTTAGTGGATGGATCGAGTGACTTAAGCATACCCAGAGCCCTACATACATTTTTCAGACACTTATATACTTCAACTGCAGACTTCTCGTTCTACGAACCTGATAACAGTTCTTTTTTCTTTTCTCCATTTTTTCCTGTTTCTTCTATGATTTTTTTTTCGAATTTTTATTTATTTATATATTGATTTTTATTTATATATTGATTTTTTATTTATATATCGATTTTTTATTTATATATTGATTTTTTATTTATATATTGATTTTTTATTTATATATTGATATTAATTATATATTGATTTTTTATTTATATATTGGTTTTTTATTTATATATTTATTTATATTTTTATTTTAATTTGATATTTATTAATTGAAACCATCGTGAAATGTATATACATATATATATATATTATATAATAATAAATAGTTACCTCCCCTTTTTTAGATATTTTGATTAATTTAACCATGTTTTATATATAAATAATTTTTTATTATTATTAATTTTAATTTAATTTTATTTTCCCATCTTTCTTTCTCTCTTTTCTTTCTTTCTCTCTTGTTCCTCACTTCTAAATATAGAATCTCTTACTTAACGGATATTTTCTGATTTAAGCGTCTCACCACCTCTTCATTTCAAATTCTTTGTGCATAGCGTTTCATAACGGTTAAAAATGTTTTTTGAAGAAATTCCATCATTTTACTATTTCAGACTATGCTGACGAAGACGGAATTGGGGATTTAAACCCTTTTCTTGTCAGAAACCACTGGTCCATGTCTGATTAAAATCTGTATTTAAAAATAAAAAATATTACGCTCTTAATTTAATTTAATTGAGCACTCTGCTGGTATTTCCCTTTTATTCTTTTTTGAGTATACTTTTATACTTTACTATATATATATATATATATATATATATATATATATATATCCCTTTTTTCATTTTACTTCGGTGGAAGTTCTCAGAAATCAGGGGGCCCCTTCCTGGGCTAACACTTATATACACAGTGTTCCATTATAATTCTCCATTATTTCTCAAAAGTTGAGTTAATAAAGAATTGAAGACCATTGATTCTCGTCTCCCCAATTGACCAGTTTACTATTTTATAGTATACCTTTTTGTGGTCTATTGGTCTTACCAGATTTCAGGACAAGAATTCATCTGGTCTGGTGGAGTATCCAGCTTAGTGCTGTTACTATAGGCAACACCACTTAGAGAAGGTGTGCCATTCCTCGTATGAGCCAGTGTAGCCATACCAAGGGATCTTATTTGGGCTTCAAAACTATGTTATTTTGAATATTTGCTCAGGGTTTACTTGTAGGAGCAAGTATCTTCATGTCAGGTGATACTGACAAACCCTTGTACAGAGAGACCGAAGACACTCGAGGATAGTGTCTAGTAGGTAATTCAAACTCCCAATAGGTAATTCAAACTATATATATATATATATATATATATATGTACGTGTGCATTCAAATGATGAAAGGAAAAACTAATCCGTAGCCATACCTTTCATCTGATTTTCACATTTCTTCATCTGTCCTCAAACACAAAAAAACAAACATTATCTCTGTACTTTCAATAATTCCTCTTCGTCCCACCAACAAACAAAAAGGATTTCTTTAAATATGTTTAAAACTGTATTTTTTAAATTTTGTTAATGTTTATTTTTTCCAAATTCAATGCTATTATCATTTCTTACACACGTTTCGCAGCAAAAGTTAAGAGGAATGTGTAGGTTTTTCTCACTCTCTCTCTCTCTCTCTATATATATATATATAAGTGGTGTACTAAAAGCGAACTTTTAGGAAAGGTAAAACCTATTGGGTAAAAGTATACAGCTCAATATCAAAGAGTTTTGCCCTGTGTTTCTTTCCCCGCAACTTTTATTTTACTTTTTCAAATTTTAAATCTTGGCCTTTGCCAACTTATCTATCCCAGCGACTTCCTCTGATGATAAGATTTTGATCTTTGAAAAGCCTGGCTTAAGGAAAATTTAACTTGAATAAATTGCCTTTTTGCGGAATATACCTTGCTCTGAGCAATTGAATTGAAATTTGATTTGGCTTTTGCTTCTCTAATTCCTTTCCATTCTTCTTCATATATATATATATATATATATATATATATATATATATATATATAGGTTCTCAAGGTCCAAGGTTGCAAGCTACTCTCCCTTTAATAGATCAGAACTCTCTAAGAATCTCAGTATTTGTGTTTATATAAGATACAAGGATTGGTTGAACACTTTAGATGTAATTACCGGTAGGAGTTTGTAGTAAAACCGTATTTACACGTCTCAATCATGCAGCCAACCTGCGTTTTTTTAGGAAATATAGAATGTTACGGGTTAAAAAAGTTATTTGTCTATTTCTTTCCGACTGTTGGGATTTGCTGACATTATTGAACGTTGGTGTTAGTTGGTTTATCGACCGAATACAAATCGTGACGAGAGCATTTTATTTCCGCAACCTCCAAGGAATCTCTGCTGTCCACAAAGAAGCTTTTTCCCCTCTTAAACAAATCCTTTGTAATTATTCTCTTGTTCTTCCGGTATCGAGAATAAGATTATTTCAACAGATTATAAAAAAAATACTTCTAATAATAAGATTATTTCAGCAGATTATAAAAAAAATACTTCTAATAATAAGATTATTTCAACAGATTATAAAAAAATACTTCTAATAATAAGATTATTTCAACAGATTATAAAAAAAATACTTCTAATAATAAGATTATTTCAACAGATTATAAAAAAATACTTCTAATAATAAGATTATTTCAACAGATTATAAAAAAATACTTCTAATAATTAGATTATTTCAACAGATTATAAAAAGAATACTTCTAATAATAAGATTATTTCAGCAAATTATAAAAAAAATACTTCTAATAATAAGATTATTTCAACAGATTATAAAAAAATACTTCTAATAATAAGAACTGACTTGTTGGATGCCTACTTGAAATGAAATTTTCATTGAAGGTACGTGATTTAAAAAACGACGTATATGAACACAGGGTTGCAAAGTCAGAACATATATGGTCCAACTCCTGAGATTCAGCAAAATTACGACTCAGACAAAGAATTCCAAAATATGTTACTCTGATTCCTTATTTTAAAGTTATCCAATATTCAGAACAACTGTTGACTGCTTGAAGTTAAAAAGAAAATCTGACTCCGACTCCTAGCATTCTCGTGAGTCCGACTCCAACTCCTTCCAAAACCTCTGACTCATATGCTTACTTATTGGATGTCTACCTGGAGAAAGATCTTGATTAAAGGTATGTGATTTGAAAATATATGAATCCAGGGTTGAAGGGTCGGAGGGTATAAGGTCCAACTCCGACTCCTATGATTCCAAAAATTCTGACTCCGACTCCCAGAATTCCCAAATATCTAATTCTGACTCATCTTAAAGTATTCCAATATTCAGACTGTCTGTTTATTCTTTGGAGATTAAAAATCTGAGTCCGACTTTGACTCCTACTAACACCGTTAACTTTTTAACCTGTATGAGCCGATGATCTTAAATGTTTACCTGAAATATGATATCGATTAAATGTCTTAGAATTTTGAAATATAATATAATCAGTTCTAAGTTAAAGTCTTTTTGGGGTTAAAAGTTAAATCCTAACTACAGGCGGTAACTAAGAATGACTTAATAATTAACACTTCTACTCAGTCATGGCTGATGGAACAAGAATAATCTGCCCCCAAGTCATAAAATAAAGAGTTCAGTTCAAAATTCTACGAGTTCAACATTAAAAACCCCAAGTTGAAAAAACTGTACCTGAAGAAGGTTTGAGGTTAAGTTGTGTGCACAAACTATTTATGATGATGATGGTGGTGGTGGTGATGATGGTATGATGATGATGGTGGTGGTGGTAAAAGCCAGAAAAATTGATAATCAAATGTTGCTTATGTGAACGCATCTAAAAAAATTTTATTTCCAACTTAAGTCTGGCTTGAGTTTTACTTGCCATGTGCATACTCCAGAGAGATTCGCCACATGTTTGAGACCAAAATCGAATTGCACTCGACTCTCTTTCCACCAAATATTGTCATCGTACAGCTTATTTCAGTTTTTCGTTAATAGCAGACATTTTGAAAAAGGTTTTTTTTTTTTCAAAATAAAGACCATGGAAATAATTCATCTAACTGCTATGAAATTTTTATTTTTTTTTTTTTTTTAAATAAACACCATGGAAATAATTCATCTAACTGCTATGAAAATGATGAAATTCCGAAAAAGTATCAGTACCCGGATGTAAATCTCACAAGACTAGTGAGCAGAGTTTCTGAGTCGGAGGGAGTCGGGTTTTGGAAGGAGTCCGAGTCAAGACTCCTACCATTCTTATGAGTCTAGTTCGCCTGTTTTGTTTTAAGGCATATCAACCCTTTTCGGGTTATTTAATACTGAATCCGGTCACTTTCGTAAAAATATTTTATACTTCAAATTCTTTATATCTTCAAATATTTATTCATGGTGTTTGGTTTGGTTTGGTTTGGTTGTTTTGTAGAGGAAAATTGTTGTTTTTGTTTTGGCTTTGCAGAACATGATTGAGTTTTGCAAAAGGAAAGGAAAAAACAATAACATCAATGTTTGGTGCATTTTAGGTCAGGAAGCCAGTAGCTTCAGACAGCCTGATCTGGTAGCGCCAGAATGCTAGGAGTCAGAGTTTGATTTTTTGGCTGAGCTAAAAATGTAGCATCTTTTCTGATAGTACGCTTCATCTGTTCTGTCTTCAGTCCATGAAGGGAAATCCTTCTAGATTGAGGAAATTTTAATTTTTCTCCTAATCCAGACTGCTCCTTTTTGGAGAGCTGGCTTTTTCCCGCATTAAAAACCGACCTTGTGTCTAACTCTGCCCTGTTTAGGAGGCAAGTAAATTGGAACGGTTTAAATATTAGAAGACTTTAAAATAAGGAATCAGAGGCAGATATTTTGGAATTCTAGGAGTCGGAACTTATACCTTCCGACTTCACAACCCTGCCAGTAAGTGTTATTTCTCTTCCATTGGTAACTTGTAAATGTATTTAAAAACAAATTTAAACAAAGGGTAATAATTTCATGCATTGTCGAACGATTTGGGAATATGAACATAATTTTCAGCCAATGCGGTTTTGGGGCGATATCGAATGCTAACCGTTAAGAAAATGACTTGTTTATTTTCGTCCGACTGTTGGGATTTGACATTTTTGTTACTTCATTTATCAATTCAAGACAAATCGTGATAATAGCATTTTATTTCCGCAACCTCCAAGGAATTACTTCTGCTCACAAACTAGATACCATCGCTTTTTCTCCGTCTTCAACAAGCGTTTTCTAATTATTCTCGTGTTTTTCTGACGATGAGAATAACATTTTCTCGACAGACATAAAAAAAAAAATTCTAATAATAAGAACTGACTTGTTGGATATCTGAAATAAAATTTTGATTGAAGGTGCGTGATTTTAAAAAAATACGTATTTGAACACAGGGTTACGGAGTCGAAATGTATGACGTCCGAATCCAACTCAACCTCGTGGGATTCAAAAGAGTCCATCTCTGACAACTATAATTCTAAAATATCTTACTGTAATTCCTTAGTTTGAAATGTTCTAGTATTCAGAATGACTGTTGATTAAAAAAAATCCGACTCCTAGCATTCTCGCGAGTCCGACTTTGACTCCTTTCAAAACCTCAGACGCCACAATCCTGTGTGAGCCAGTGTCTTAGATGTTTACCTGAAGTAGGCTTTTCGATTAAATGTCTCAAAATTTTTAAAATAAAACATACTAGGTGACCCAAAATAAATGCACCCTACAAAATCGGTAATAAAATTCACAATAATTTCTAAAACCCAACCATATTTGGTACAAATAAACTTCAGTCTATACCTGACTTGTCCACCAAGTTTCAGTCATTAATGTCTAACAGTTTTTGTTTTATCGTTGTTCAATGATAAGCAAACCTGGATATGATATTCAGAATTGTTAATAGCTTCGGGTCTGGATTTACGCCGGTCTATCGGTTGTCCTGCCTGTGCAGTTCTAGGAGGTCCACCCTCCCAGGCTTTGCCTCCCCTCTTTGGGAAGGAGTAAGTTTATTGCTTACTGTCTGAGGCGCCCCTACTGGGGAATGCCGACGGGGCTGCCCAGGCAATTTTTAAACCCCACTTTCCCGACCCGACCTTGGGTCACATTTTACTTGTGAGAGTAAGATAAAAACTGGCCTTGTGCCTAACTCCTGGAGAGGAGTAAATCAATACTCGTATGTTCTTGGCCTTTTGGTTAAGATCAAAGTGTAGTATCTGTTCCGATGGATACTGCACCCCCATAGACTGGTATCGTCTTGGCCTTCGGGGCTTGATTCACGCCGGTCTATGGGTCTGTCCTGTGCAGTTCTAGGAGGTCCACCCTCCCAGGTTTCGTCTCCTCTCTTTGGGGAGGAGTAAGTTTATTGCTTACTGCCTGAGGCGCCCATACCGGGGAATGCCGATGGGGCTGCCCAGGCAATTTAAAAAAAAAAACAGAATGTTCTTTCCCACTTTCCCGACCTTGTGTCACATCTTACCTTGTGAGGAAGATAACTAGAAGCTCTGACGCAGTCCTTTCTTGGCATTGCCCTGATTTGGGCTGCGATTGCCATTTTCAGCTCAGGAATAGCCAGGAGATAGTTTTTATAGATATTATCTTTGAGATAACACCAGCGATAAGAATCAGGGGGATCAAGGCCCGGTGAGTGTGAAGTTACTTCCGGATCACATCTCCATCTGATGAGACGATCTTCAAAGTGCTCCAGCATATAATTAGGATAAAGGGGTTCGCAGAGGAGTAGTACCTCTCCGAGTTGCCTCCAGAGGTGCCCTTGATTGGTCCCCCATGCATCCCAGTACTATGCAACAGTCTCTCTATAGTAAATAATGTCTTATCTACCACACGCTATATGGCCGGGGACCATTGTATACGTAAATAGGCTTTCGATTAAAGGTCTGTGACAAAACTCGACAATCTACTAAATCCCATCCATTCACTGTGGAGGTCCCCATGCCCGAGGACCTTTCTACTCAAATAGCTTCTTTCCTCGTGCTGCTGGCCTCTGGAACTCCCTCCCTGCCCCCTGTTTCCCCGACAGTACTGACATGCAGAAATTTAAAATTAATGTAAACAGACATCTCGCTGTGCAGATCCCAATTTAGGTTGACCCCCCCCCCCTCCCAACCTTCTCCCCTTTTCTCTCTTCTCAGTAGCCCCTTACGTCTACAGTGGCGGCCTGCCTTGTTTGGGGTGAACTACATTAAAAAAAAAATTTTTAAAAAGAAGTAAAGTGCTCGTAGCTTGATAAACTAGGTTTTCTGAGACATGTGAAGCGACTCCCGTTTATACCGTTTATCTGTCCGTCGTCTCATTTTATTGACACTTCCTCCCTTCTTTTATAGTGTGGTAGTTTGGTGTGGGTCAGCGCATGTAGAATGATGTCGGCCTGATTTTTCAGACCATCATTGATGGCGCTTAGCAAGAATGGAAATGGCGTTTGTGGCAACTCCAATTTCAAAGAATATAGAAATGGTAAATTTAGTGTCAGGAAGAGGAAATCCTCGGGTGTAATTCTACAAAATAGACTCCAAACAAATCAGAAATTGTTATGTTGCTTTGGGATATGCTTAAACAGGAAATGCAATTCAACAAAAGTTATTACTTTGGCAGGAAATATATACAGGGTGGCGCAAAAGTCACGCATTAGTTTGAATCAGTAACAACTGATTCAAACTAATGCGTGACTTTTGCGGGATTGTTTGGCGAGCGCTTAATTAGCAGATTTTCTGATTTTAACTGGCCTTCACGTTCACCGGATTTAACAGCCCCTGACTTTTTCCTTTGGGTTTATCTTAAAGAAAGGGTATATGTGAACAAGCCTACAACGATTCAAGAGCTTAAAAACAATATCAGACATGAAATCCAAGAACTAGAGCCAGTTATTCTAAGGAGTGTAATGGAAAATGCCCTAACTAGAGCCCGTCTTTGTGAGGCCGACAATGGTGCCCATTTAAAGGATATTATTTTAAAAACATACTGCAACAAAATTACTAAGTAAATGTATTATTTATCAGAAAAGCCTAGTAAATTACTTGAAATGTTGTAGTTTCTATCACTTAAACAAACCAATGCACGACTTTTGCGCCACTCTGTATATATATATATATATATATATATATATATGTGTGTATGTGTGTTTAATATTAATTAAATATTTATAGCTAAAAGCCCCTTTTAAAGATGTAATAGTCTTAAAAGTAGAGCACCGTTTGAAATTGAAAAGTTTGTTGTCATCTGCGATAAGCTAGTTCCGCTTGAGCGTTGAACACTGTAGACAGCAATGGCACATGCCCTGCCTCCTGGATAAGTGTATCTTAATTTCAATTACTGTCTGTGTCGATTTTTCGCGGCCGCGTAGTCCTGAGCGTTTGTCTTGTGATTCTAGCCCATGCGACCGCTTGCAACTGCCACTTCTACACTGATGAGGGTAAGAGAGTCCGAAACGATGTCGTCTGTAGGTGAAAACACTTTAGTATTAAATAAATATTTATAGTATATATATATATATATATATATATATATATATATATAGATATATGTGTGTGTGTGTGTGCATATGTGGATGGAAATTTTTTTTTTTTTACCTGCAGGGACTCGGAAATACCTTACTAGTACACAGGCGCAGGCTATCCTCTCTCAGTGTTGGACCCGTAGACCTTGTCAGGTCATCCATCTAAGAGAAGGAAAACTCTGATAATAAAACCATGCTACTAACCACTAATGTCTTGGCAGCAAACCGTTCGGGAGGGAGGCTTCCTTAGTCTTGATCGACAACCTTTCTAGAGGTCTTTGTTTCACGATTAAACAGGAAGTCACAAAAAATTAAAAATCTTGGATTTACCCAAAAGATTAAAAGAAAAAGAGAGCTTGAATGCCTAGTAGACACCATCCTCTAGTGTGTTCGGCCTCTCTGTACAGGGGTTTGTCAAGACAACCTGACATGAAGATACTTCACTATACGAGTAAACACTGACCAAATATTCAAAATAACATAGTATTCAAAGCCCAAATAAGATCCCTTCAACACGGTTATAAACTGGCTTATATGAGGAATGGTGCACTTTCTCCTACTGATGTTACCTTAAGTAACAGTACTTAGCTGAATATTCCACCAGACCAGATGAATTGGGTAGAGGAAAATTAATGGTCTTCACTGAGTTACTAACTCAACGTTTGGGATATAAAGGACAACTTTAATTGAACTTTCGGATATCTATGTATCTCATATAGAAAGCAAGTGTTAGCCCTAAGAAGGGGGCAGACCCCATGATTTCTGAGAACTTCGACTGAAGTAAAATGAAATAAGGATTTGTGTTATTGAATTTGGGTGCTTGTCAAAACAAAACATAAAACTGATTTCTATTTACAGAGAAATTTTATTCATTGCTTGAGAAGTTATTTTTGAAACAATGCTGACATTGAAAACAGATTAAATTATGTCATCTGGCCTGAATGCCAAAAACTCAGATTTCTCAATAAATAAATTACATTTCTATGCTAATATTGTATGTGCGTGACTTGTGCATGACTTTATCATTTATATATATATATATATATATATATATGTAGAATCAAATATGAAACTAAAAGTGTACTTTTAGTAGATCGAACCTATAGTGAAATAATTTAAGCTCAATATACGAGTAGGAGCAATTATAAACATAGGAGAAATAAGAGTGATAAACATGTAGGAATGACACATTTATTTCAATTTCGATTGTTCAATGCAAGGTATACTCGGTAATAGAATTATGTTTATTATTCTTTCCTTAAGCCAAGGCTTTTCAAAGATCAAAATCTTATCAATCGAAATTGAAATAAATTTGTCATTTGTACATGTTTATCCCTCTTATTTCATCTATCTGTATATATATATATATATATATATATATATATATATATATATATATATATATATGATGATCTCCGTGTTAATATTAGACGCTTTAGGTCTCCTGTTTTTGTTTTACTCTCAGATAATTAACCCCCCTTTTTTTTTTTTTCTTTTTTTTTTTTTTACTTATATTTTTTCATTTATTAATTTTCCAACGTATGTTAAGTCTGCAATATCTTGGATTTAGTTAGTTTGTCTGGGAATTTAAACTGCATTTTACATATTTTCATTTTTTTTTTTTTTTTTTTTTTTTTTTTAATGACTCAAAGCTTCTTTAGACTATATATATATATATATATATATATATATATATATATATATATATATATAATTACATATGACTCACTTTCTCTTTATCAATTTATCTATATATCTATCTCTACCTCTCTCTCTCTCTTTATATATATATTATATTAAATTAATTTTTAATATTTTACCTACGTACAGCATCGTTTCGAGCTTATGGCTCTCATCAGCGCAGGGAAATAAAAATCTCAGACGTCATAGGGCGCGAACCCGGTTCACAGAGACACCTTGAATCTGTAAGTGTTCACTTAGTCCCTTAGGCCACAGGTGATTGTCACGTGATAACGGAGAAATTAAGTTATATTTACACTGAAAGCAGCGAGTATAAGCATCTAAATATTCGATAGCACCCAACAATAGAGTCAGAGCATTTCACTGAAGCTTTTAGGTGAATGTTTATTTTTAACCTTTCCGACAATGCTCTACTTTCATATATATATATATATATATATATATATATATATATAGTCATTCAGACACAAACTGTGTCGCTGTATCACAGCTCTTCAGTGCAGCTAGAGCAGTTAGTGCTTCAAGCCGGGATTGAAACTGAACTCTTGAGCTGACAGGTGGTGTCTTTTCCTTTGCGCTATCATATGACACTGACTGAATGTAAGTGATATCTCAATGTAAACATTGTCAAGTGCCAGAAGCTCAAATAAGTTTTACCCAATGAGTTATGCCTTAAAGCTAATCGCAGTTGGTGATATCCTTACAAATAAGCTCTACATAAGAAGGGAGCTTCATATAGTCATCCACATACAGACTGTTTCGCTGTATCACAGCTCTTTAGTGCGACTAGACCAGTTAGTGCTTCAAGCCGGGATTGAAACTCAACCGTCGAACTGACAGTCAGTCCGCGCCTCTTCCGCTGCATTATCATGTGACACTGACTGATTGTAAGTGATATATATATATATATATATATATAATACATCTATTATTTTTGTTTCCTAAATGTAAATCCAATGAAACTCCAATGTTTATAAAAAGTGCTCAATAACAAGTAGAGCTGTTTTTTAGTATACATTTTTTTTATACAAACATTATTGGCTACACATGTGCATATATGTTTCAGCTGCGATTTCTTGAGAGAGTCAGTTTCTTCAGACCTCTAGAAAAAATAAAATGAGAAATAACAAGCTTCTTTATTATGTGTATTCTCCCGTTTGTGGGGGTTGATTAACTATTCTGTTTTTGAATTTGTTAGGTGAAAGTACAGACTAGTTAATACACCCACCACCTCCCCGTGTTAAGAATGGCTTTCTGAATTATAACGTTATTATTTCAGTGTGGTCCATAAACTGCATAAGTACCCTTTTTTAAAATTTATTTTTTTACTAATTCTCTGGATTTTCCTCATGGGTTATGGTTACAACAACAACAACAAACAGTTTGAATTATCTCCCCTTTCAACTGACTCTTCTAAAATAAAAATGAAAATTTAATCGATCCCAATAATACAGAAACATCGAAATTGGCTCTGTTTTTCTTTTTTGAAACTATACCATTTTTTTTCTTCTATTTTTTACCCCCTAAAGAATATGAAGTAAGTCTGTAATGGACGAATACAGAGTGACCTCTTTTTCTTTTGTTTTTTCAAAAATATTATTTTTCTCTTTCTTTTTCAAACAAAGGGAAGTAAATCTGTAATGGGCGAATACAGATTTACCTCGCCTTTTTAAAAAAAAAAGAAAAGGGCTGCTATATGAAAATAAATCCAACTGGATAAATTATTATATGGAAGAAATTAACTCAAATTATATTTTATTCTTCTTAACAACATAGATCAACGTTCAACAAAATAAAATGGCTATTCAGAATTAAATATTGATTTTATAGGAAGGAATGTATCGATTACTTTATTATATATATATATGTGTGTGTATGCCTAGGTTTCCTTGCTCTTATCTACTTCTCTATCTGGTGTCTCCAGCATTGTTTATATTTTAGCTGACATTGGATTACACCGAATACCCCAATCAGTGAGCTGACATTTTTGTGCAGCGAATCCACTTCATTTGTAACTCAAGTCTGGCGCAAGGGTTATGAATGTAACGGGAATCACTTAGCTCCCCAAAAGATTACACATTGTGCCACAGCACTGTTAGATTTAGCAGGTGCTTTACTGAACTCTAATTCCTAGTTAAACATTCACAGCAAAAACTCATCTAACTCAACTACAGCTAAGAAATGTCCTTTCTCTCTCGCTTTACCAAAAAAAATGGAAACTTCCATGAACAGAGTTTCTTTCCGTGAATATCAAGATATCACGAGTTTGCTTCCTAATTGACTAAAGCATGGTCGTCTTCAAGTCTAATGTGAACAAACACTTTTTGAGCCGTTTTCTTGGATAACAAATTGTTTTACAAAAAAGGCATCGAATTGTTAAAGAAGCGTTTGAATCAGTTTATCACCCGGGAAGGAGACTATGTTGATGAATAAAGTCTAAAATATGTTGTTTTATTAGTTAGGCCTGGGATTTATTAGGTGATATGTTACCATATGTTAATTTGAAATGATATGCCATCATCATGATCATCATCATTATCAGCATCATCATTATCATCAGTATAATCATCAGCATCATCATCGTCATCATCATTATCATCATTATCATAATCATAATCATTAGCATCATTATCATAATCATCATCATTATCATCATCATCATCATTAGCATCATTATCATTATCATCATTATCATCATCATTGTTATTATCATCATCATCATTATCATCATCATCATTAGCATCATCATCCTCATCATCATTATCATCATCATCAGCATCATCATCATCATTAGCATCATCATCATCATAATCATTAGCATCATAATCATTATCATCATCATCATCATTAGCATCATTATCATCATCATCATCATTAGCATCATTAGCATCATCATCATCATTAGCATCATTATCATCATCATCATTATCATCATTATCATCATCATCATCATTATCATCATTATAATCATCATCATCATCATCATCATCATTATTTAGCTTTTGCAAGCACTGAATGGTGGAGAGCCGAAGATATAATTAGAAGAGAATCGATAGAGAACGTTCATTTTTGTGAGGACCCTGTGACTGAGGACAGTGCTGATTTTTTTTTTGTACATTTTTATTAATTTTTTATTATTTTTATTATTTTATCAGTTTTTTTTTTTTTGTACATTGTTATTAATTTTTTATTATTTTTATTATTTTATCAGTTTTTTTTTATTTTCGCTTCTCTCCATTGCAGGAGCAACAAAAAACTGTTTGACATTTATTCCATAACGAATCTGATCCAAGACCTGAGCCGCTCCATGAACACATCCGGCAACCACGACCATTCTTTTCTGGATCTCAACTTAAGATCCATTCTTGTCAACCTGAGCACCCCGACACCGCAGTGTGACTACAGCTGACAATAAACGGCTTTTCTTTTTTTGTCTATCGATTTTGTCTTCACTTCTCTACAGCCACGGAAAATCTTCCACCTGTTGACCACAGTGTTTCTGCTCCCTGGCCCGATTGGGGGAAGGGGGGGGAGGGGTCAACCATATGAATAATAAAGAATCGTCCATGCTACTGGTTTGTAAGAATTGCTAAAACCTATTTTAGTGCGAATCCTGGATTTATCCGGATTTCTTTTCTTGAACCGCGGTTAGTCACACAGCCTGAAAAAAGTATTTGCATGTTTCTGTAAATTAGGCTGTCCATCCAAGTGTAATTCGCCGTTCGATTTCAGGGTCACTTCTCACTATCTCCCTTGTGTAGATGTAGTTAACAACATATAAATATAGTATGCGTAGTTAATAAAATTAGATCAGATTTCAGGCTTGTACTATGACTGTGAATACGTGGTATGCGCGTTTGCTCATACTTGGCCGTAATCGTCCCACACGTTGTGCCGGTCCAAAGATGTTGTTTGATGTCACTCAGTGCTGTAACAAATACTCTTTGGCTAAGATCAAAGTGTAGTATCTGTTCCGATGGATACTGCACGCCTGTTCTGTGCAGTTCTAGGAGGTCCACCCTCCCAGGCTTTGCCTCCCCACTTTGGGGAGGAGTAAGTTTATTGCTTACTGTCTGAGGCGCCCCTACCGGGGAATGCCGACGGGGCTGCCCAGGCAATTTTTAAATGGCCAGAGTGCTCACCTCTCGAGCGCTGGCTTTTACAAACCCCACTTTCTCGACCCGATCTTGGGTCACATCTTACTTGTGGGAGTAAGATAAAACTGGCCTTGTGCCTAACTCCTGGGGAGGAGTAAATAAAACTCTCATACCAAATAAAATCCATGAGTCCAATTTATGAAACAAGTAACAAATTTATTTTCTGAATGTTACAAAAGATACCCGTGTCTCGAAGTGGAATGGCACAGTTGCAAAATGAGATCTCTCTATCCTGGCGAGATAGAAACAAGTCCCCCACAGTCCTTTGGCGAAGAGACCCAGACGGGCCATCCTGCTTCCACGGGCCCCAAGTTTCAACTGTCCTAGCTATCCCAGCAAACTTCAAAACTTCCTGTCATGCCCGGAGGAAGGGGTCAACTCTGCCCCCTCCTTCCTGTTAACCTGGTCTTTTCACTGCTCATCGGTGGGCCAACCAAACACTTAGCCATTTAAGATCTCAATCTAAGATAACTGTCACATAAATTTTATTTGCCGCAGGAGGAAAGTTCTTACTCTTTATCCCAACGAAAATTTGCCCGTGAAAAAAAAAATGCTCCTTTGCATAAGTGAACTCTCGTCATCGCACAAAAGTAACAAGATTCTATCTTGTTAGCGGAACACTCTGGGTTCAATCCCCGATTGACAACACATGGCGCGACCCTCAATCTTTTTCCTCATGGACCCGCATGATAGCTGCTACACTCCCCCCTGATCGCTTGATCACACATGATGGCCTTTCGATTCTAGTTTTTCTACCTGTTTTCACAGTAGTTTTCATTAATTATCTTTTTTTTTTTAATTGAACCAATTGTGGTCTTAATAATTTTCATGGGTCAACAGGTTTATCTTAATATGGGTTTCACAGCACCCCCACGGAGATGCACATGACTCCTATCGGTACACTCTTCCACTCCGACATTGACAACTCGATGATGTTAAATGTGTGTGATCACCATAGTCTATAAACGCTATCGATTTTTTTATTGATTTCAATGAATAATTAATTCGAACACCCCTTATTTCTTTTATCGCCCATTACAAGCGTTTAATGTCCTGATTCTGTTTTTCAAAATAACCACTTGTCTGCAATCCGGCATTTAACAATATCGACCCAGACACTCGGTGTCCGAATTCTTGGCTGATGTCAATTTTTTTTATTCATTTTGCTATTTTTGACCCAGCTGGTAATCTTAACGAATCTTGTTAATGATTTTTTCTTAAATTTTAAATCTTCAGTGTTTGCACAGTTAAAAATCATCTGGCCTTCTCAAAGCACAACCGTCTGGTACCTCGTGGCTATCTTTGTGCCTGAGTTAGCCTTCCCCTCAAGGGATCACACTGTTGGCAGGGATAGACAACATACATAAAAAACTCTGTCTGTGCAGTGCCAAGAGTATTTATTTACTCCTCTCCAGGAGTTAGGCACAAGGCCAGTTTTTATCTTACTCCTACAAGTAAGATGTGACCCGAGGTCGGGTCGGGGAAAGTGTTGTTTGAAAAGCCAACGCCCGAGAGGTGAGCACTCTGGTCATTAAAAATTGCCTGGGCAGCCCCGTCGGCATTCCCCGGTAGGGGCGCCTCAAGCAGTAAGCAATAAACTTACTCCTCCCCAAAGAGGGGAGGGGAGGCCTGGGATGGTGGGCCTCCTAGAACTGCATAGGACAGACCCATAGACCGGCGTAAATCAAGGCCCGAAGGCCAAGACATTACCAGTTTATGGGGTGCAGTATCCATCGGAACAGATACTACACTTTGATGTTGACAGTTTTACAGGTTGTATCCAGGCGTGTTTATCATTGAACGGCAATAAAAAAAGACTGTTGAACATTCGTGATTGAAACTTGGTGGACAAGTCAGGTATAAACAGAAGATTTATTTCGATCAAATATGGTTAAATTTCAAAAAGGAGCATGGATTTTATTTCCGATTCGATGGGTAGCATTTTTGGGGGATCACCTCGTGTGATTGTGCATTTGTGTACGTTCCCTACACGCCGTGATCATCTTCTCATTGTAATTTGTCCCGATTCACAGCTTAATTTCAACACTGGCCTTAGTGTCAATCGTGCGGTCTCGGTCAGATAAAACAAAGATTCTCGCTCCAAACACAACCAGATACAAGAGTTTATTTGCCCCAAATATTATTTACCATTTTATGGGTGGCATTTATGGAGGTCAGCCTGAAAGAATCTGGAGGGTTACGGTTCGGTGAGTCAGATGAATCCCATTCAGGATCACACCTCAACTATAATCAAAGTATCCTCCATATATTATCAAACCACAATAAAACAAAGACTGTTGGAGATTCATGATTGAAACATGGTGGGCAAGTCAGGCATAGACTGAAGTTTATTTAAGAAAAGAGTGTGACAGAGTTATAGACAATTCTGCATGCAGTATCTAGGCGTGCTCATCATTGAACAGTGACAAAACAAAGACTGTTGGACTTACATGACTGAAACTTGATGGACAAGTCAGGCAGAGGCTAACGTTTGGTAAGAAAAGCAACGTAAACTTAAATGCTACAGATGGATTCTCCCTCCAAACACAACTCCAGTTTAAAACAACTAAAAATGTTTTAGTTTGTGAAGCTACACATATATTGGGTTTCTCGATTGAACAACAGGCCCACAAATCAAGGTAAACATATCTTCAATTCAGGAAGCCGGTATCTTCAGACAGCCTGATCCAGGGAAATCAAGCATGGAATGAGTATGAGGACAGTGAGCGGACGATCACGGCCTGTGCACACAAACAAGTTCACACAGTAAAACACACAAACAAGTTCACGCAGTAAAACATACAAACTAGTTCGAGGGAAGGGTTGGTTTGCTCACCTGTAGTAGATGATCTGTGGTAATTGTCCTCGCATGTGGTTGGTGCCGTTACTACTGAGTGAGCACGAAGTATAGGTAAAAGTTGTTCCATCTGGACATTTTACTCGACTCAGGCCGCCATCACCATTTAGGGTACGGGGGCCGTGGTTTCGTAAAAGAACTGCATATTTCATTCCCTCCTGAAAAGAAAAAATAGAGTTTGTTTTTTAGGGGTTTTTTTTTTAGAAAAAAAAAAAAAAGAAAAGAAAAGAAAAGAAAAAAAAATGGTTATCCGTTCTGAAAATATCAAGTTTACATGCAGCATAAGATTTATTTGAAAAATTTAGAGATGGGCCAAATTAAGAGATGGGCCAAATTTTTAGTATATTTTTAAAATTATTTTTCATTATGGAAGTCGCTCCAGATGTTAGGAGCTAAAAAAAAGAAATACTACTTCAAGGTCATAAACTAGCCAACGATAAGTGTTAGATGGATAGATTCTGACCCCGAAAACAGCCATTCTTCCCCCTTTGTCAGAAACATTGCACATGGAATGTGAGGACAAAATAAGGGAAGTGAGAGTTACGAGGCTGTTGAGAGTGAATCCATGGTCCATTTTCTACTTTCCTAGAAGTATTGTAACCCCCCCCCCCAAAAAAAAATGCCACCAACGTAATTATTAATAAAATCCGCAATCCTTCCTGTAATCCAACCATATTTGGTACAAATAAACTTCAGTCTATGCCTGACTTGTCCACCAAGTTAGAGTCATGAATCTCCAACAGTCTTTGTTACATAGTCTTTAATTTCTCGTACCGTTTCTTTCTCGTCGCGTAGGGGATGTCGTCTAGTGGTTGAGTTCTTTTTTCGTTTCTGTACTGCCGTGAACATCGCCGTCCGCTGTGTCTGAAATAAAAACCTTCATAACACGATTCACGAGGCAAACATTCTTTTAAATTTTGATTAGTTTTATTCAGGTGTCAGTCTACCGTCGATCTTGGAGATGTTTCAACAACGTTAAGGGAGAGACCAAATTACTACTCTATCGTAGTTAATTCCTTAGCCATTCGAGGAGGGGGAAGAAGGAATCTCATGCCTGTATTCTCATAGGGAATTTAATTCCTATTATTCATTTCGGACTACATAGAGAAATACGTCTGTTTGGCTTGCTTCCAAAACCCAGACTGACAAAACTCTGTTTCCCACACAAAAGCGTGTGACGTCACAGATCCCCTATGCGCAGGTGCACCTTGACCCTTGACCTGAGGTTTCGTCAACGTGGTGGCCCTGTCAACGTCTGTGAGCTCCGACTGTGAGAACCAGTTTATTTTGCACTCGGTTGTACGGGTTCATCCGCACTAAATCGCGCAAGCCAAACCAAACGATCCCCTACACATACGTCCACTTCAACATGCGTCCGGCCTCACAGGGCCATTATCCAACAACTTTATTTAAGACAAACATATCTTCCAATCGAACACCAATAGTCCATCAAGTTAGATCTCAGGGGCCCATCTCTCTCTGATAACCATAGAAACTCAATTGACCCCATCTGCCCCTCTACTGGAATATATAGATATCACTTGGACCACACTGTGAGACCATTCGAAATTATCAGCTGTTTATCTATGGACATGAAAACTGACTGATTATAAGGTCCATCATCTGTTATGAACATTACTTTTGCAAAGTCTCAAGTGGGTCATAATAACAGCATGGAACCTCGTATCCAAGATGACATTGCAGGCCCGTCATCTGCATGTAATGCAACTGTGCACTCCACTAAACATGCAGTATTGCCCACGTTTATACTTGTAAATATAATAGGTGGGCAACATCAGGCAGCTTCGCTCGTCTCAAATAAATGTTAGAAATGAGAGACAATGGATTTGATTAAAAAAAGGAATTGTTACTATAATTTTTATTTTTAGTTTTTTTTTTTTGTCTGGCAGAGTTATAGACAATTTTGTACGCAGTATCCAGGCGTGCTTATCATTGAACAGCAATAAAACAAAGACTGTTAGACATTTGTGCCTGTAACTTGATGGGCAAGTCAGGCTGGATTGTAAAAAAGATCGTGAATATTATTAACGATTTCATGGTTAGCATTTTTTTGGGGGGGGATGGGGATTACCTTGTATATAATGTACGGGCAACATCGGATAGCCGTCTTATTCTCAAATAAATGTTAGAAATGACAGACAATGGTGTCATTTAAAGAAGGAATTGTTACTATTATTTTTATTTTTCTGTTTGGTTCCGTTTCTTGTGTTCTCAGACATTTGAGCTTGGTTAAGAAAATGGGCACCAAAAGTAAGAAGAAACCATTTTCATAAAGTTCTGTCGAAAGCGGCAACGAGATGAAAGTACAAATAAATCACAGACATTTCTATGACATCGCTAAGTTACGAGGCGGAAGGGGGAAAAGATAATCCTCGTGATCGCTCTATTGATTTTTGGCTGCTTCTTTAGAAACATGGCCGAGATTCGAAAGGGGGAAGATAATTCAAACAACGAAATATGAAAGGGGCAGATAGGTCAAACTTTGGGGGGAGGGCGAAAAAAAGAGGGGGGATCAAATCTGATTTCTTACAAAATGGATGCAAACGCTTTGAACTTAGGAGACCTGTTGTTTTTACTCCTTGCAAAATAATCGATTTTTATGGCATGTGTTATTCATAGTTATGTGAGCTATTCCCTGCTTCTTTTGTTCCAGCTCGCTTGACTCGTTGGTCTAGTGGTCTCCATCAATTCGCTGTTTTCATACCTCATTGTAATACGGCTTCCTATTCCAGTAGCTTTTTTCCAAGAACTGCAGGCTTGTAGAACTCTCTTCCTGCTGACGTTTTCAAGGCGAATAGGCATTTCCTGTCTTTGTGATAATCATATTTCGTTTTTGTTAGCTCCTTAGATCAAGTGGCTTCATGCCTTGTCTGGAGTGATTTCGCTTTAAAAAAAAAATTATTTACTCTCTTGGAAGTTTATTCCAAGGTCCAGGGATCCTGATTAAAAAAAGCTGTTAAATCGAAATTGGCGGTGAAATAGTTTCCTGTGGTGCCCGCGTAGACCTCTTTCTGGTGCAGGAGTGAACAATAGGCAATGAGGTATCTCGTAATGACAATTGAAGAGATTGTAGGCCAAAATGATCGTCGGCGTTCAAGGTTTTTATTAAATATCAAAATCTCTTCCGGATTAATTATAAGATCATAATTTCTTCGGCGAGGTAAGTATATAATATACGGGTAAACCAACCTATTTTCCGAAACAAGGAAGCGCGGAAAATATAGCTCGCTCACTGACCGTTTTGTCTTCCAACCAATTTCAGTGGTAACGTCGGGTGTGCTTGGCCCCGAGACTGTTAAATTTTTTCAGGACATTGGACGGAGGATGTCAACGTCTAGGCACGAGCCCCGTGAGTCAGCCTAGTTGTTCTAACGCATCTCCCTGGCTATCGTTCGTGGCAACGCTATGTCAGTAACGGCGGCGTCACTTCCGTTCTAATCATCATCTGTTGACTCTCTCTTTCTTTCTCTGACAATTGTTTGGGCAACACCTATGAAATTGCTGGTATTGGCAAATAAATAAAAGACAAAACACAAAAAAATATGACAAACTTTGAAAAAAAAAAATATATATATATATTTTCGAATAAATATTAGAAATGAGAGACAATGATGGGATTTAAAGAAAAAAACTTTTACTATCATTTTTATTTTTTTTATATTTTGGTTCCAGTTTTCTGTTGTCGGACGTTTGAGTCTGGCTAAAAAGATTGTCTGAAAAGCGAGAAGCAACCTTAGCGCTGCCATTTTTGTAAAGTTCTGTTGAAAGCTGAAAAAGGATGAAAGTACGAATAAATCACAGACATTTCCATGACATCGCTAAGTTACGAGACGGAAGGAAAAAAAAATACTTATAATCACTCTACTGATTTTTGTGTATCTTGATAACCCAGACGTATAACGACTTTTCCGACGATGATACATCCGAATAACAACTAAAAAGAAAATTATCAATAATATGTCTGCCCAGTGCCGTTTGAGCGCTGGGTGATGAGAATAACGAATGAATGGATTTAATATGCGGCAATCGTGATGTCAGATCTTGCCTCGACATTCGTTAGTTGCTTTTTTTTATATCATAGCAAGATTCCCCGGTGAAAAGTACAAATTCCGGTGAACAGTCTTTTTCCCCCTTTTAATTTAAGGTCCGTCTGGGGCCAAACTTTTCTAGACTTAGTTCATTTACTTTCTCCATAGAAGCTTGGGTTTCTACCCCAAAATCTAATATCTATAAGTCCAATAAACCAAACTGCTTTATGGATTAAATAGAATTAATCAGTTGCAAACTGTTAATTCACAAAATATACACATACGAAATGATAAAAAAGAAGAGTTATCTTCCCTTTTCTACTAAACAGTAAAAAATAAGGAACAAATATATTACACTGATCCATTCGGTGAAAAAGTAAACTATAAGATTAATAATTCAATAAATAATTAATAAATCCCTTATTCGTCACTCGGACATTGTTAAGTTCAATATCGAGAAATCCTGATTCCTTATATATTACACTGATCCATTCGGTGAAAAAGTAAACTATAAGATTAATAATTCAATAAATAATTAAAAAATCCCTTATTCGTCGCTTGGACATTGTTTAGTTCAATATCGAGAAATCCTGATTCCTTATATATTACACTGATCCATTCGGTGAAAAAGTAAACTATAAGATTAATTATTCAATAAATAATTAATAAATCCCTTATTCGTCACTCGGACATTGTTTAGTTCAATATCGAGAAATCCTGATTCCTTATATATTACACTGATCCATTTGGTGAAAAAGTAAACTATAAGATTAATAATTCAATAAATAATTAATAAATCCCTTATTCGTCACTCGGACATTGTTTAGTTTAATATCGAGAAATCCTGATTCCTTATATATTACACTGATCCATTCGGTGAAAAAGTAAACTATAAGATTAATAATTCAATAAATAATTAATAAATACCTTATTCGTCACTCGGACATTGTTAAGTTCAATATCGAGAAATCCTGATTCCTTATATATTACACTGATCCATTCGGTGAAAAAGTAAACTATAAGATTAATAATTCAATAAATAATTAATAAATCCCTTATTCGTCACTCGGACATTGTTAAGTTCAATATCGAGAAATCCTGATTCCTTATATATTACACTGATCAATTCGATGAAAAAGTAAACTATAAGATTAATAATTCAATAAATAATTAATAAATCCCTTATTCGTCACTCATACATTGTTTAGTTCAATATCGAGAAATCCTGATTCCTTATATATTACACTGATCAATTCGATGAAAAAGTAAACTATAAGATTAATAATTCAATAAATAATTAATAAATCCCTTATTCGTCACTCGGACATTGTTAAGTTCAATATCGAGAAATCCTGATTCCTTATATATTACACTGATCAATTCGATGAAAAAGTAAACTATAAGATTAATAATTCAATAAATAATTAATAAATCCCTTATTCGTCACTCATACATTGTTTAGTTCAATATCGAGAAATCCTGATTCCTTATATATTACACTGATCAATTCGATGAAAAAGTAAACTATAAGATTAATAATTCAATAAATAATTAATAAATCCCTTATTCGTCACTCATACATTGTTTAGTTCAATATCGAGAAATCCTGATTCCTTATATATTACACTGATCAATTCGATGAAAAAGTAAACTATAAGATTAATAATTCAATAAATAATTAATAAATCCCTTATTCGTCACTCGGACATTGTTTAGTTCAATATCGAGAAATCCTGATTCCTTATATATTACACTGATCCATTTGGTGAAAAAGTAAACTATAAGATTAATAATTCAATAAATAATTAATAAATCCCTTATTCGTCACTCGGACATTGTTTAGTTTAATATCGAGAAATCCTGATTCCTTATATATTACACTGATCCATTCGGTGAAAAAGTAAACTATAAGATTAATAATTCAATAAATAATTAATAAATACCTTATTCGTCACTCGGACATTGTTAAGTTCAATATCGAGAAATCCTGATTCCTTATATATTACACTGATCCATTCGGTGAAAAAGTAAACTATAAGATTAATAATTCAATAAATAATTAATAAATCCCTTATTCGTCACTCGGACATTGTTAAGTTCAATATCGAGAAATCCTGATTCCTTATATATTACACTGATCAATTCGATGAAAAAGTAAACTATAAGATTAATAATTCAATAAATAATTAATAAATCCCTTATTCGTCACTCGGACATTGTTAAGTTCAATATCGAGAAATCCTGATTCCTTATATATTACACTGATCCATTCGGTGAAAAAGTAAACTATAAGATTAATAATTCAATAAATAATTAATAAATCCCTTATTCGTCACTCGGACATTGTTTAGTTCAATATCGAGAAATCCTGATTCCTTATATATTACACTGATCCATTCGGTGAAAAAGTAAACTATAAGATTAATAATTCAATAAATAATTAATAAATCCCTTATTCGTCACTCGGACATTGTTAAGTTCAATATCGAGAAATCCTGATTCCTTATATATTACACTGATCGATTCGGTGAAAAAGTAAACTATAAGATTAATTATTCAATAAATAATTAATAAATCCCTTATTCGTCACTCGGACATTGTTAAGTTCAATATCGAGAAATCCTGATTCCTTATATATTACACTGATCCATTCGGTGAAAAAGTAAACTATAAGATTAATAATTCAATAAATAATTAATAAATCCCTTATTCGTCACTCGGACATTGTTAAGTTCAATATCGAGAAATCGTGATTCCTTATATATTACACTGATCCATTCGGTGAAAAAGGAAACTATAAGATTAATAATTCAATAAATAATTAATAAATCCCTTATTCGTCACTCGGACATTGTTTAGTTCAATATCAAGAAATCCCGATTCCTTATATATAATTGTATCACAGTCAATAGTTTTCTTTGAATGTCCGGCTGGCTTGGCAGGCTGAGAGCAGACTCAAGGCGTTTCCACGAATAATGATAGTTGGTTGCTTTGTTTTACGGTATATCAACCCTTTTTAGGTTATTTAATTCTGAATCTAGCCATTTTGGTAAAGGCAGGATTACCCCCCTTTTCTGAAAAATGAAAATACCATGAAATAGTTAATAAAATTCACAATAATTTCTACAATCAAACCATATTTGGTACAAATAAACGTCACTCTGACTTGTCATTCCAGTGTCAGTCACGAATCTCCAACAGTCTTTGTTTTATTTATTTATTTTTTTTTTGAACATAGTTCACCCCAAACAAGGCAGGCCGCCACTGTAGAAGTAAGGGGCTACTGAGAATTAGGGTGAACGTTTAGAGGGTCATCCTAAATTTGGAGCTGTGCAGCGAGATGTTTGTTCACATTAGTTTTAAATTTCTGCATGTCGGTAGAGTCCAGGGAGCAGGGAGGGAGTTTCAAAGACCGATAGCTCAGGGAAAGAAGCTATTGGAGTAGAAGGCTCTCCGGTATCTGGGGACCTCCACAGTGAATGGATGGGATTTAGCTGATTGTCGGGTTGGTCGAGGGAGGACCAGAGCAGAAAGTTTATCAGAGCAGATTCCATTGAAGTACTTGTAAAACAAGCACAAGGATGCAACATTGCGGCGATAGGACAGGGGCTGGAGCTTGGTGGATAGTGAGGGACCTATTAAGTTAGAGACTCTTTTTTTGGATCTTGTCTAAGAGGGAGAGACTGGTGGATGGTTCACCAGCCCATATGTGGCAACAATACTCCATGCATGGGAGGATGGTGGCTTTGTAGAGATATAGAATACTGTCAGGTGTGAGAAGTTTTCAAGCATGGTAGAGGGATCATGTATTACGGACTTTAGTTTTGTAACCATTAGGCCACTGACCCGATCATGCTTTAAACACGGGAGAAATGCGCCTTGTATTAATGCAAACACAAGTAGTGTGGTTCAAAATAAGGTTCTATCTCCTAAGGGAGAGAATCATCCAACTGCTAATTTTTATGAATCGTCAGTTTATTTACTCTCGAAAGTGCACAAGTAATTGGAGCTTGATAATTATTAATGGCCGTTTTTAGTAACATAAATGATAATTATTTATGGCCGTTATTAGTAACATAAATGATAATTATTTATGGCCGTTTTTAGTAACATAAATGATAATTATTTATGGCCGTTTTTAGTAACATAAATGATAATTATTAATGGCCGTTATTAGTAACAAATGATAATTATTTATGGCCGTTTTTAATAACATAAATGATAATTATTTATGGCCGTTATTAGTAACATAAATGATAATTATTTATGGCCGTTTTTAGTAACATAAATGATAATTATTTATGGCCGTTTTTAATAACATAAATGATAATTATTTATGGCCGTTATTAGTAACATAAATGATAATTATTTATGGCCGTTTTTAGTAACATAAATGATAATTATTTATGGCCGTTTTTAGTAACATAAATGATAATTATTTATGGCCGTTTTTAGTAACATGAATGATAATTATTAATGGCCGTTATTAGTAACAAATGATAATTATTTATGGCCGTTTTTAATAACATAAATGATAATTATTTATGGCCGTTATTAGTAACATAAATGATCATTATTTATGGCCGTTTTTAGTAACATAAATGATAATTATTTATGGCCGTTTTTAGTAACATAAATGATAATTATTTATGGCCGTTATTAGTAACATAAATGATCATTATTTATGGCCGTTTTTAGTAACATAAATGATCATTATTTATGGCCGTTTTTAGTAACATAAATGATAATTATTTATGGCCGTTTTTAGTAACATAAATGATAATTATTTATGGCCGTTTTTAGTAACATAAATGATAATTATTAATGGCCGTTATTAGTAACATAAATGATAATTATTTATGGCCGTTTTTAGTAACATAAATGATAATTATTAATGGCCGTTTTTAGTAACATAAATGATAATTATTTATGGCCGTTTTTAGTAACATAAATGATCATTATTTATGGCCGTTTTTAGTAACATAAATGATAATTATTAATGGCCGTTATTAGTAACATAAATGATAATTATTTATGGCCGTTTTTAATAACATAAATGATAATTATTAATGGCCGTTATTAGTAACAAATGATAATTATTTATGGCCGTTTTTAGTAACATAAATGATAATTATTTATGGCCGTTTTTAGTAACATGAATGATAATTATTAATGGCCGTTATTAGTAACATAAATGATAATTATTTATGGCCGTTTTTAGTAACATAAATGATAATTATTTATAGCCGTTTTTAGTAACATAAATGATAATTATTTATGGCCGTTTTTAGTAACATAAATGATAATTATTAATGGCCGTTATTAGTAACAAATGATAATTATTTATGGCCGTTTTTAATAACATAAATGATAATTATTTATGGCCGTTATTAGTAACATAAATGATAATTATTTATGGCCGTTTTTAGTAACATAAATGATAATTATTTATGGCCGTTTTTAGTAACATAAATGATAATTATTTATGGCCGTTTTTAGTAACATAAATGATCATTATTTATGGCCGTTTTTAGTAACATAAATGATCATTATTTATGGCCGTTTTTAGTAACATAAATGATAATTATTTATGGCCGTTATTAGTAACATAAATGATCATTATTTATGGCCGTTTTTAGTAACATAAATGATAATTATTTATGGCCGTTTTTAGTAACATAAATGATAATTATTTATGGCCGTTATTAGTAACATAAATGATCATTATTTATGGCCGTTTTTAGTAACATAAATGATCATTATTTATGGCCGTTTTTAGTAACATAAATGATAATTATTTATGGCCGTTTTTAGTAACATAAATGATAATTATTTATGGCCGTTTTTAGTAACATAAATGATAATTATTAATGGCCGTTATTAGTAACATAAATGATAATTATTTATGGCCGTTTTTAGTAACATAAATGATAATTATTAATGGCCGTTTTTAGTAACATAAATGATCATTATTTATGGCCGTTTTTAGTAACATAAATGATAATTATTAATGGCCGTTTTTAGTAACATAAATGATAATTATTAATGGCCGTTTTTAGTAACATAAATGATAATTATTTATGGCCGTTTTTAGTAACATAAATGATAATTATTTATGGCCGTTTTTAGTAACATAAATGATAATTATTAATGGCCGTTATTAGTAACATAAATGATAATTATTTATGGCCGTTTTTAGTAACATAAATGATAATTATTAATGGCCGTTTTTAGTAACATAAATGATAATTATTAATGGCCGTTTTTAGTAACATAAATGATAATTATTAATGGCCGTTTTTAGTAACATAAATGATAATTATTTATGGCCGTTTTTAGTAACATAAATGATAATTATTAATGGCCGTTATTAGTAACATAAATGATAATTATTTATGGCCGTTTTTAGTAACATAAATGATAATTATTAATGGCCGTTTTTAGTAACATAAATGATAATTATTTATGGCCGTTTTTAGTAACATAAATGATAATTATTAATGGCCGTTTTTAGTAACATAAATGATAATTATTTATGGCCGTTTTTAGTAACATAAATGATAATTATTTATGGCCGTTATTAGTAACATAAATGATCATTATTTATGGCCGTTTTTAGTAACATAAATGATAATTATTTATGGCCGTTTTTAGTAACATAAATGATAATTATTTATGGCCGTTATTAGTAACATAAATGATCATTATTTATGGCCGTTTTTAGTAACATAAATGATCATTATTTATGGCCGTTTTTAGTAACATAAATGATAATTATTTATGGCCGTTTTTAGTAACATAAATGATAATTATTTATGGCCGTTTTTAGTAACATAAATGATAATTATTAATGGCCGTTATTAGTAACATAAATGATAATTATTTATGGCCGTTTTTAGTAACATAAATGATAATTATTAATGGCCGTTTTTAGTAACATAAATGATCATTATTTATGGCCGTTTTTAGTAACATAAATGATAATTATTAATGGCCGTTTTTAGTAACATAAATGATAATTATTAATGGCCGTTTTTAGTAACATAAATGATAATTATTTATGGCCGTTTTTAGTAACATAAATGATAATTATTTATGGCCGTTTTTAGTAACATAAATGATAATTATTAATGGCCGTTATTAGTAACATAAATGATAATTATTTATGGCCGTTTTTAGTAACATAAATGATAATTATTAATGGCCGTTATTAGTAACATAAATGATAATTATTTATGGCCGTTTTTAGTAACATAAATGATAATTATTAATGGCCGTTTTTAGTAACATAAATGATCATTATTTATGGCCGTTTTTAGTAACATAAATGATAATTATTTATGGCCGTTTTTAGTAACATAAATGATAATTATTAATGGCCGTTTTTAGTAACATAAATGATAATTATTTATGGCCGTTTTTAGTAACATAAATGATAATTATTAATGGCCGTTTTTAGTAACATAAATGATAATTATTTATGGCCGTTTTTAGTAACATAAATGATAATTATTTATGGCCGTTATTAGTAACATAAATGATCATTATTTATGGCCGTTTTTAGTAACATAAATGATAATTATTTATGGCCGTTTTTAGTAACATAAATGATAATTATTTATGGCCGTTATTAGTAACATAAATGATCATTATTTATGGCCGTTTTTAGTAACATAAATGATAATTATTTATAGCCGTTTTTAGTAACATAAATGATAATTATTTATAGCCGTTTTTAGTAACATAAATGATAATTATTTATAGCCTTTTTAGTAACATAAATGATAATTATTTATAGCCGTTTTTAGTAACATAAATGATAATTATTTATGGCCGTTTTTAGTAACATAAATGATCATTATTTATGGCCGTTTTTAGTAACATAAATGATAATTATTTATGGCCGTTTTTAGTAACATAAATGATAATTATTAATGGCCGTTATTAGTAACATAAATGATCATTATTTATGGCCGTTTTTAGTAACATAAATGATCATTATTTATGGCTGTTTTTAGTAACATAAATGATAATTATTTATGGCCGTTATTAGTAACATAAATGATCATTATTTATGGCCGTTTTTAGTAACATAAATGATAATTATTTATGGCCGTTTTTAGTAACATAAATGATAATTATTTATGGCCGTTATTAGTAACATAAATGATCATTATTTATGGCCGTTTTTAGTAACATAAATGATAATTATTTATAGCCGTTTTTAGTAACATAAATGATAATTATTTATAGCCGTTTTTAGTAACATAAATGATAATTATTTATAGCCGTTTTTAGTAACATAAATGATAATTATTTATAGCCGTTTTTAGTAACATAAATGATAATTATTTATGGCCGTTTTTAGTAACATAAATGATCATTATTTATGGCCGTTTTTAGTAACATAAATGATAATTATTTATGGCCGTTTTTAGTAACATAAATGATAATTATTAATGGCCGTTATTAGTAACATAAATGATCATTATTTATGGCCGTTTTTAGTAACATAAATGATAATTATTTATGGCCGTTTTTAGTAACATAAATGATAATTATTAATGGCCGTTATTAGTAACATAAATGATAATTATTTATAGCCGTTTTTAGTAACATAAATGATAATTATTTATGGCCGTTTTTAGTAACATAAATGATAATTATTAATGGCCGTTATTAGTAACATAAATGATCATTATTTATGGCCGTTTTTAGTAACATAAATGATAATTATTTATGGCCGTTTTTAGTAACATAAATGATAATTATTAATGGCCGTTTTTAGTAACATAAATGATCATTATTTATGGCCGTTTTTAGTAACATAAATGATCATTATTTATGGCCGTTTTTAGTAACATAAATGATAATTATTAATGGCCGTTTTTAGTAACATAAATGATAATTATTTATGGCCGTTTTTAGTAACATAAATGATAATTATTTATGGCCGTTATTAGTAACATAAATGATAATTATTTATAGCCGTTTTTAGTAACATAAATGATAATTATTTATAGCCGTTTTTAGTAACATAAATGATAATTATTTATGGCCGTTTTTAGTAACATAAATGATCATTATTTATAGCCGTTTTTAGTAACATAAATGATAATTATTTATAGCCGTTTTTAGTAACATAAATGATAATTATTTATAGCCGTTTTTAGTAACATAAATGATAATTATTTATAGCCGTTTTTAGTAACATAAATGATAATTATTTATGGCCGTTTTTAGTAACATAAATGATCATTATTTATGGCCGTTTTTAGTAACATAAATGATAATTATTTATGGCCGTTTTTAGTAACATAAATGATAATTATTAATGGCCGTTATTAGTAACATAAATGATCATTATTTATGGCCGTTTTTAGTAACATAAATGATAATTATTTATGGCCGTTTTTAGTAACATAAATGATAATTATTAATGGCCGTTATTAGTAACATAAATGATAATTATTTATAGCCGTTTTTAGTAACATAAATGATAATTATTTATGGCCGTTTTTAGTAACATAAATGATAATTATTAATGGCCGTTATTAGTAACATAAATGATAATTATTTATGGCCGTTTTTAGTAACATAAATGATAATTATTAATGGCCGTTTTTAGTAACATAAATGATAATTATTAATGGCCGTTTTTAGTAACATAAATGATCATTATTTATGGCCGTTTTTAGTAACATAAATGATCATTATTTATGGCCGTTTTTAGTAACATAAATGATAATTATTAATGGCCGTTTTTAGTAACATAAATGATAATTATTTATGGCCGTTTTTAGTAACATAAATGATAATTATTTATGGCCGTTATTAGTAACATAAATGATAATTATTTATAGCCGTTTTTAGTAACATAAATGATAATTATTTATAGCCGTTTTTAGTAACATAAATGATAATTATTTATGGCCGTTTTTAGTAACATAAATGATCATTATTTATGGCCGTTTTTAGTAACATAAATGATAATTATTTATGGCCGTTTTTAGTAACATAAATGATAATTATTTATGGCCGTTTTTAGTAACATAAATGATAATTATTAATGGCCGTTTTTAGTAACATAAATGATAATTATTAATGGCCGTTTTTAGTAACATAAATGATAATTATTAATGGCCGTTTTTAGTAACATAAATGATCATTATTTATGGCCGTTTTTAGTAACATAAATGATAATTATTAATGGCCGTTTTTAGTAACATAAATGATAATTATTAATGGCCGTTTTTAGTAACATAAATGATAATTATTAATGGCCGTTTTTAGTAACATAAATGATCATTATTTATGGCCGTTTTTAGTAACATAAATGATAATTATTATTGGCCGTTTTTAGTAACATAAATGATAATTATTAATGGCCGTTTTTAGTAACATAAATGATCATTATTTATGGCCGTTTTTAGTAACATAAATGATAATTATTATTGGCCGTTTTTAGTAACATAAATGATAATTATTAATGGCCGTTTTTAGTAACATAAATGATAATTATTAATGGCCGTTTTTAGTAACATAAATGATCATTATTTATGGCCGTTTTTAGTAACATAAATGATAATTATTATTGGCCGTTATTAGTAACATAAATGATAATTATTAATGGCCGTTATTAGTAACATAAATGATCATTATTTATGGCCGTTTTTAGTAACATAAATGATAATTATTAATGGCCGTTTTTAGTAACATAAATGATAATTATTAATGGCCGTTTTTAGTAACATAAATGATCATTATTTATGGCCGTTTTTAGTAACATAAATGATAATTATTAATGGCCGTTTTTAGTAACATAAATGATAATTATTAATGGCCGTTTTTAGTAACATAAATGATCATTATTTATGGCCGTTTTTAGTAACATAAATGATCATTATTTATGGCCGTTTTTAGTAACATAAATGATAATTATTATTGGCCGTTATTAGTAACATAAATGATAATTATTTATGGCCGTTTTTAGTAACATAAATGATAATTATTAATGGCCGTTTTTAGTAACATAAATGATAATTATTTATGGCCGTTTTTAGTAACATAAATGATAATTATTAATGGCCGTTTTTAGTAACATAAATGATAATTATTTATGGCCGTTTTTAGTAACATAAATGATAATTATTAATGGCCGTTTTTAGTAACATAAATGATAATTATTAATGGCCGTTTTTAGTAACATAAATGATCATTATTTATGGCCGTTTTTAGTAACATAAATGATAATTATTAATGGCCGTTTTTAGTAACATAAATGATAATTATTATTGGCCGTTTTTAGTAACATAAATGATAATTATTAATGGCCGTTTTTAGTAACATAAATGATAATTATTTATGGCCGTTTTTAGTAACATAAATGATAATTATTAATGGCCGTTTTTAGTAACATAAATGATAATTATTTATGGCCGTTTTTAGTAACATAAATGATAATTATTATTGGCCGTTTTTAGTAACATAAATGATAATTATTAATGGCCGTTTTTAGTAACATAAATGATAATTATTAATGGCCGTTTTTAGTAACATAAATGATAATTATTAATGGCCGTTTTTAGTAACATAAATGATCATTATTTATGGCCGTTTTTAGTAACATAAATGATAATTATTTATGGCCGTTTTTAGTAACATAAATGATAATTATTATTGGCCGTTTTTAGTAACATAAATGATAATTATTAATGGCCGTTTTTAGTAACATAAATGATAATTATTAATGGCCGTTTTTAGTAACATAAATGATCATTATTTATGGCCGTTTTTAGTAACATAAATGATAATTATTAATGGCCGTTTTTAGTAACATAAATGATCATTATTTATGGCCGTTTTTAGTAACATTAATGATAATTATTTATTACCGTTTTTAGTAACATAAATGATAATTATTTATGGCCGTTTTTAGTAACATAAAGGATAATTATTTATGGCCGTTTTTAGTAACATAAATGATAATTATTAATGGCCGTTTTTAGTAACATAAATTATAATTATTAATGGCCGTTTTTAGTAACATAAATTATAATTATTAATGGCCTTTTTAGTAACATAAATGATAATTATTTATGGCCGTTTTTAGTAACATAAATGATAATTATTTATGGCCGTTTTTAGTAACATGAATGATAATTATTAATGGCCGTTTTTAGTAATATAAATGATAATTATTAATGGCCGTTTTTAGTAAAATAAATGATAATTATTTATGGCCGCTTTTAGTAAAATAAATGATAATTATTTATGGCCGTTTTTAGTAACATAAATGATAATTATTTATGGCCGTTTTTAGTAAAATAAATGATAATTATTAATGGCCGTTTTTAGTAACATAAATGATAATTATTTATGGCCGTTTTTAGTAACATAAATGATAATTATTTATGGCCGTTTTTAGTAACATAAATGATAATTATTAATGGCCGTTTTTAGTAACATAAATGATAATTATTTATGGCCGTTTTTAGTAAAATAAATGATAATTATTTATGGCCGTTTTTAGTAACATAAATGATAATTATTTATGGCCGTTTTTAGTAACATAAATGATAATTATTTATGGCCGTTTTTAGTAAAATAAATGATAATTATTTATGGCCGTTTTTAGTAACATAAATGATAATTATTTATGGCCGTTTTTAGTAAAATAAATGATAATTATTTATGGCCGTTTTTAGTAACATAAATAATAATTATTTATGGCCGTTTTTAGTAACATAAATGATAATTATTTATGGCCGTTTTTAGTAACATAAATGATAATTATTTATGGCCGTTTTTAGTAACATGAATGATAATTATTAATGGCCGTTTTTAGTATTATAAATGATAATTATTAATGGCCGTTTTTAGTAAAATAAATGATAATTATTTATGGCCGTTTTTAGTAAAATAAATGATAATTATTTATGGCCGTTTTTAGTAAAATAAATGATAATTATTTATGGCCGTTTTTAGTAAAATAAATGATAATTATTAATGGCCGTTTTTAGTAACATAAATGATAATTATTTATGGCCGTTTTTAGTAACATAAATGATAATTATTTATGGCCGTTTTTAGTAAAATAAATGATAATTATTTATGGCCGTTTTTAGTAACATGAATGATAATTATTAATGGCCGTTTTTAGTAACATAAATGATAATTATTTATGGCCGTTTTTAGTAAAATAAATGATAATTATTAATGGCCGTTTTTAGTAACATAAATGATAATTATTTATGGCCGTTTTTAGTAACATAAATGATAATTATTAATGGCCGTTTTTAGTAACATAAATGATAATTATTTATGGCCGTTTTTAGTAACATAAATGATAATTATTTATGGCCGTTTTTAGTAAAATAAATGATAATTATTTATGGCCGTTTTTAGTAACATAAATGATAATTATTTATGGCCGTTTTTAGTAACATAAATGATAATTATTTATGGCCGTTTTTAGTAACATAAATGATAATTATTTATGGCCGTTTTTAGTAACATAAATGATAATTATTTATGGCCGTTTTTAGTAAAATAAATGATAATTATTAATGGCCTTTTTTTAGTAACATAAATGATAATTATTTATGGCCGTTTTTAGTAACATAAATGATAATTATTAATGGCCGTTTTTAGTAACATAAATGATAATTATTTATGGCCGTTTTTAGTAACATAAATGATAATTATTAATGGCCGTTTTTAGTAAAATAAATGATAATTATTTATGGCCGTTTTTAGTAACATAAATGATAATTATTTATGGCCGTTTTTAGTAAAATAAATGATAATTATTAATGGCCGTTTTTAGTAACATAAATGATAATTATTTATGGCCGTTTTTAGTAACATAAATGATAATTATTAATGGCCGTTTTTAGTAACATAAATGATAATTATTTATGGCCGTTTTTAGTAACATAAATGATAATTATTTATGGCCGTTTTTAGTAAAATAAATGATAATTATTAATGGCCGTTTTTAGTAACATAAATGATAATTATTTATGGCCGTTTTTAGTAACATAAATGATAATTATTAATGGCCGTTTTTAGTAACATAAATGATAATTATTTATGGCCGTTTTTAGTAACATAAATGATAATTATTTATGGCCGTTTTTAGTAAAATAAATGATAATTATTTATGGCCGTTTTTAGTAACATAAATGATAATTATTTATGGCCGTTTTTAGTAACATAAATGATAATTATTTATGGCCGTTTTTAGTAACATAAATGATAATTATTTATGGCCGTTTTTAGTAACATGAATGATAATTATTAATGGCCGTTTTTAGTAATATAAATGATAATTATTAATGGCCGTTTTTAGTAACATGAATGATAATTATTTATGGCCGTTTTTAGTAACATAAATGATAATTATTAATGGCCGTTTTTAGTAACATAAATGATAATTATTTATGGCCGTTTTTAGTAAAATAAATGATAATTATTAATGGCCGTTTTTAGTAACATAAATGATAATTATTTATGGCCGTTTTTAGTAACATAAATGATAATTATTTATGGCCGTTTTTAGTAAAATAAATGATAATTATTTATGGCCGTTTTTAGTAACATAAATGATAATTATTTATGGCCGTTTTTAGTAACATAAATGATAATTATTTATGGCCGTTTTTAGTAACATAAATGATAATTATTTATGGCCGTTTTTAGTAACATAAATGATAATTATTTATGGCCGTTTTTAGTAACATGAATGATAATTATTAATGGCCGTTTTTAGTAATATAAATGATAATTATTAATGGCCGTTTTTAGTAACATGAATGATAATTATTTATGGCCGTTTTTAGTAACATAAATGATAATTATTAATGGCCGTTTTTAGTAACATAAATGATAATTATTTATGGCCGTTTTTAGTAAAATAAATGATAATTATTAATGGCCGTTTTTAGTAACATAAATGATAATTATTTATGGCCGTTTTTAGTAACATAAATGATAATTATTTATGGCCGTTTTTAGTAAAATAAATGATAATTATTTATGGCCGTTTTTAGTAACATAAATGATAATTATTTATGGCCGTTTTTAGTAACATAAATGATAATTATTTATGGCCGTTTTTAGTAACATAAATGATAATTATTTATGGCCGTTTTTAGTAACATGAATGATAATTATTAATGGCCGTTTTTAGTAATATAAATGATAATTATTAATGGCCGTTTTTAGTAAAATAAATGATAATTATTTATGGCCGTTTTTAGTAAAATAAATGATAATTATTTATGGCCGTTTTTAGTAAAATAAATGATAATTATTTATGGCCGTTTTTAGTAAAATAAATGATAATTATTAATGGCCGTTTTTAGTAACATAAATGATAATTATTTATGGCCGTTTTTAGTAACATAAATGATAATTATTTATGGCCGTTTTTAGTAAAATAAATGATAATTATTTATGGCCGTTTTTAGTAACATGAATGATAATTATTAATGGCCGTTTTTAGTAACATAAATGATAATTATTTATGGCCGTTTTTAGTAAAATAAATGATAATTATTAATGGCCGTTTTTAATAACATGAATGATAATTATTAATGGCCGTTTTTAGTAACATAAATGATAATTATTTATGGCCGTTTTTAGTAATATAAATGATAATTATTAATGGCCGTTTTTAATAACATGAATGATAATTATTAATGGCCGTTTTTAGTAACATAAATGATAATTATTTATGGCCGTTTTTAGTAACGTAAATGATAATTATTAATGGCCGTTTTTAGTAACATAAAGGATAATTATTAATGGCCGTTTTTAGTAACATAAATGATAATTATTTATGGCCGTTTTTAGTAACATAAAGGATAATTATTTATGGCCGTTTTTAGTAACATAAATGATAATTATTTATGGCCGTTTTTAGTAATATAAATGATAATTATTAATGGCCGTTTTTAATAACATAAATGATAATTATTAATGGCCGTTTTTAGTAACATAAAGGATAATTATTTATGGCCGTTTTTAGTAACATAAATGATAATTATTTATGGCCGTTTTTAGTAATATAAATGATAATTATTAATGGCCGTTTTTAGTAACATAAATGATAATTATTAATGGCCGTTTTTAGTAACATAAATGATAATTATTAATGGCCGTTTTTAGTAACATAAATGATAATTATTAATGGCCGTTTTTAGTAACATAAATGATAATTATTTATGGCCGTTTTTAGTAACATAAATGATAATTATTTATGGCCGTTTTTAGTAACATAAATGATAATTATTTATGGCCGTTTTTAGTAACATAAATGATAATTATTAATGGCCGTTTTTAGTAACATAAATGATAATTATTTATGGCCGTTTTTAGTAACATAAATGATAATTATTTATGGCCGTTTTTAGTAACATGAATGATAATTATTAATGGCCGTTTTTAGTAACATAAATGATAATTATTTATGGCCGTTTTTAGTAAAATAAATGATAATTATTTATGGCCGTTTTTAGTAACATAAATGATAATTATTTATGGTCGTTTTTAGAAACATAAATGATAATTATTTATGGCCGTTTTTAGTAACATAAATGATAATTATTTATGGTCGTTTTTAGTAACATAAATGATAATTATTTATGGCCGTTTTTAGTAACATAAATGATAATTATTTATGGCCGTTTTTAGTAACATAAATGATAATTATTTATGGCCGTTTTTAGTAACATAAATGATAATTATTTATGGCCGTTTATAGTAACAAATGATAATTATTAATGGCCGTTTTTAGTAACATAAATGATAATTATTAATGGCCGTTTATAGTAACAAATGATAATTATTAATGGCCGATTTTAGTAACATAAATGATAATTATTTATGGCCGTTTTTAGTAACATAAATGATAATTATTAATGGCCGTTTTTAGTAACATAACTGATAATTATTAATGGCCGTTTATAGTAACAAATGATAATTATTAATGGCCGTTTTTAGTAACATAAATGATAATTATTAATGGCCGTTTTTAGTAACATAAATGATAATTATTAATGGCCGTTTTTAGTAACATAAATGATAATTATTTATGACCGTTTTTAGTAACATAAATGATAAATATAAAATATCTAAACAAAATGAGATGGATTTATATATTGTTATGCCCCTGTTTAGGGGCCGGAATGAGAACATGAACACACGGTTTAGATAAAACAAATATATTGGAAAAAAGTATATACAACAGACAGAACAAAAGAAGTAGTCTGTCAGTCCTGACTGCCAGTGTAGACTGGAGTTGGTCCCAGGTATTTAACCGCTTCCCACCGCAGCAATATGTGACACAAGGTTGGAATGTGGAGAAAGAATCAGGCCAGCGCCCCTTAAAGAAGGAGCACTCTGGCCTCGCAAAAATAGCCTGGGCAACCCCGTCGGTATTTCCCGGTCAGGGCGCCTCAGGCAGTAAGCAATAAACATACTCCACCCCAAAGAGGGGAGGCAACGCCTGGGAGGGTGCACCTCCTAGGACAACTCAGAGCAGTATACATCAGCCCGACAGATAAAAGGTCACCGAAATGACCCAGTTCCTGTCGGACTGATTTTTTTATTTACTCCTTCGCTAGGAGTTAGGCACAAGGCCAGTTTTATCTTACTCCCACAAGTAAGATATGACCACAGCTTGGGTCGAGTAAGTGGGGTTAAAAGCCAGCGCTCGAGAGGTGAGCACTCTGGCCATTTAAAAATTGCCTGGGCAGCCCCGTCGGCATTCCCCGGTAGGGGCGCCTCAGGCAGTAAGCAATAAACTTACTCCTCCCCAAAGAGGGGAGGCGAAGCCTGGGAGGGTGGACCTCCTAGAACTGCACAGGACAGGCGTGCAGTATCCATCGGAACAGATACTACACTTTGATCCCAGCCAAAAGGCCGAGGGACTGATTGTCGAGAACAAATCGTTGACTGGTATTACCTTACCGCATCCCGAAGTCATCAATCAACCGAAGTTAATGGGAGACTGAACGGGTTGGGGTTGGCCTCAGGTATTTAATTGATTCCCACCGCAGCAATATGTGACACAAGGTCGGAAGGGGGGGGGAGAGTCAAGCCAGCACCCTTAAAGGAGGATCACTCTGGCCCAGCAAAAATAGTCTGGGCAGCCCCGTCGGCATTCTCCGGTCAAGATGCTCCAGGCAGTAAGCAATAAACTTATTCCACCCCAAAAAGGGAAGGTGAGGCCTGGGTGGGTTCACCTTCTAGGACAAGCAAGGACCTAATACCTCAGCTTGATAGATAGAAGGCCACTGAAATGGCCCAGTTTCTGTGGGACCGATTGTCGAGAACAGAATTCTCGACTGGTATTAACCCATCCCGAAGTCTTCAATCAACCGAAGTTGCTGAGAGACTGAACGGGCTTGGGTTGGCTTCAGGTATTTAATCGCTTCCCACAAAGCAATATGTGACACAAGGTCGGAAAGTGGGGAGATCAAGCCAGCCAGCGCCCCTAAAGAAGGAGCACTCTGGCCTATCAAAAATAGCCTGGGCAACCCCGTCGGCATTCCCCGGTAAGGGCGCCTCAGGCAGCAAGCAATAAACTTACCCCTCCCCAAAGAGGGAAGGCAAGGCCTGGGAGGGTGCACCTCATAGGAAAACCCAGGACAATATACCTCAGCCCGGCAGATAAAAGGCCAACTAAATGGCCCAGTTCCTGCCGGACTGATTGTCGAGAACGAATCCTCGACTGGTATTACCCCATCCCGACGTCCTCAATCAACCGAAGTTGCTGAGAGACTGAACGGGCTTGGGTTGGCTTCAATGCTGAGAAGCCTATGCTTCCAGCACTTATTGAGAATGGACGAGTCCAAATGTCTGTTATCGGTACGGCACCATACCATATATATACTCGAAGAATACTTGTCCCAGGATAAAATGAATTCCCAGAACAGTTTTGCACCACTTTTATGTCCCCTTATGAAGATTAAAATCAAGATTTAATGATACTAAACCTTAGAATCCTTATTCTAATTTTGATCAAAATTCATTTTTTTCTATTTTGATTCTTGAAAAGATCTCAAATTTAAGGGTTAAGCTTAAGGCAGGGGCGGGCAACCTCCGGCCCGCGAAGGCTTAGCGTCCGGCCCGTCACACTGCTATGCTTTATTATTGCAATCCCTGCCCGCGGACCTCCCAGTAAAGCTCATATCATTTTGTGACATAGACGTAAAAGTAGGTTTCGATTAAGATTTACAATGGGTTAAAAATGTATAAATATCAGAGATGAATGTATATTTCATTTTTCTTTAACTATTAATTTCAAATCCTTGGCCTGAGATAAAAATAGAAAAAGAGAAAGAGAGAGGCAAAGAAGAAACGAGAGACGAAGAAAGGGCATGAATCATAGAACTTATGTGCGGTGTGTCAAAACGAATGCTGGATCAACTTGCTACTTCCCCGTCATTATTTTTTATGATTCCAAAATGGCTCTTCGTCGGCGCCTTTTATAACATTGCATACAGAAGTCTCCTGAAAAAAAATATCACATTTGTAGAGCGTTCAATGCAATTTTTGTACAATTTATTCATGTAAACAAAATATAGTAATTCTGAGATTTCGTTTTTCACTCCGGCCTGCGATCTCCTTTCAAAAGTCTCGTCTGGCCCTCACTCTGAAAAGGTTGCCCGCCCCTGGCTTAAGGGGTCTTTAGAAGAAACTAAACCTCAAGAAATTAAAATTCAAGTAATCTTGCTTATAATTGGTGTCAAATGACTATGAATCAAATTCAGTGGAAATGTGATATGTATTTAAATTTTCAAATGGGAGTTTGTAATAATACTAAACCTTATGTCTAGAATCCTTATTTCAATTTTGATCAAAATTCATTACATGATATTGACTCTAGAAAATGTCTAAAATTTAAGGATTAAGCTTAAGGAGTCTTAAGAAGAAATTAAAATTCAAGTAATCTTGCTGGATTGGCGTCGAATGACTATGAATCAAATTTAATGCAAATCTGAAATATTTGAACTTTCAAATGGGAAGTTGTGTTCATATTATGCCCCCTAAAATCCCTTTAAAATCCCCTACAGAAATTGAAATTTGGGGAATATTTATTAATTGATGTCTTATACTTTCTGTTAAAATTTCACAAAAATCGAAGGTATGTGAATTTTCACAAAAATCGAAGGTATGTGAATTTTCACAAAAATCGAAGGTATGTGAATTTTCACAAAAATCGAAGGTATGTGAATTTTCACAAAAATCGAAGGTATGTGAAATTTCACAAAAATCAAAGGTATGTGAATTTTCACAAAAATCAAAGGTATGTGAAATTTCACAAAAATCAAAGGTATGTGAATTTTCACAAAAATCAAAGGTATGTGAATTTTCACAAAAGGCTTTCGCTACCTCTTTGCCCCCTTTGCATACAACTGAATTAAACTAAATATAGCCCATATTACGCTCCTGTACGCCTAGCAACTGTTCCAAAATTCATAATGATCGGTTTAGGAGTGAATCCTGTAAATACAAATATATAAACACATACACATACTTCACTTTATAAAGACAGATAGATATGAACAGATTGATAGATGGTTTTTACTATCCGAATCTAAAGTAATCTTATATTAGCGAAGCGATCTTTCTTTTTTTTTTTGGTAAGAGGTTCCAGGCTGTGTGAGTGCATGTATGTATGTATGTATGTATGTATGTATGTATGTATGTATGTATGTGTGTATGTATATGTGTTTGTGTGCCGATTTTCCGAACATGTGAAGCACTCTATCTAAATCTTCTGATGTGTCAATCAGCATTGCTTGTTGGTTAGAAGATGAAGATGAAGATGAAGAAGAAAAAAGAAAGCGAAGAAGCAGAAGATGAGAAGGAGGGGGAAAAAGAGGAAGAGGAGGAATAATAAGAAGGAAAGAATAAGAAGAAATAGAGAAGAAGTCAAAGTAATGACGAAGAGGAGAAGGAAAAGAAATAATGAAAAGTGAAAAAAAAGACGATGAAGAGAAGGAAGAAGAAGAAGAAGAAATAATAGAAAGGCAAGATGAAGTATGAGGAGAAAAAGGAAGGAGGAAGAAGAAGAAGAAGAAGAAATAATAGGAAAAAAGAGAAGAGGGAGGAAAACGTAGAAGAAGGCAAAGTGAGGAAATGGGAGAAGAAGAAGAAATAATATAAAGGAAAGGGGAAGAGGCGAGAAAAAAAAAGAAAAAATAATAGAAAGGAAGTGGAGGGGAAAGAAGAAGGACAAATAGAAAGAGAAGTAGAAGAACAACAAAAAGTCAGAGGAAAAAAAAAGAAGAAGGATGAAGAAATAAAAGAAAATGTAGAAGAAGAAAAGAAAGAAGAAAAAAGGAAGAAGAAAAGACGTCATGGTGAGGAGGAGGAGGAGGAGAATGAAGAAATTAAATAAAAGGAAGCAAAAGAGAGAAGTAAACGTCGAAAAAGAAGAAGTCAAAAGAAAGGAGGAGAAAAAAAAGGATGAAGAAAAAAAAAGAAGGATGAAGAAATAAAAAAAAGGATGAAGAAATAAAAAAAAAGGATGAAGAAATTGAAAATTAAAAACAAGGATGAAGAAATAAAAAAAAGGATGAAGAAATTGAAAATTAAAAACAAGGATGAAGAAATAAAAAAAAAAGAAGGATGAAGAAATAAAAAAAAAAGAAGGATGAAGAAATAAAAAAAAGAATGATGAATAAATTTTTAAAAAAGGATGAAGAAATTGAAAATTAAAAAAAAGGATGAAGAAATAAAAAAAGAAGGATGAAGAGATAAAAAAAAGAAGGATGAAGAAATAAAAAAAAAGAAGGATGAAGAAATAAAAAAAAGGATGAAGAAATAAAAAAAAATCGTCGAAGAAGAACAAAAAAGTGTCATGATAAGGAGGAGGAGAAGAAAAAAAAGAAAGAGAAAAAGGATTAAAAAATAAAATAAAATGTAGAAAAAGAAGAAAAGAAAGAAGACGGAAATGTAGATAAACAATAAAAAATGGTCCGTTGGCAATATGCCACCGAATATGCGGCTAAAAACATCGGATGTTCGGCTGTCAATAAAACTTTAGAGCGATGTGCATTACCGAACCGAAGGCAGATTTGTCATTATCTGTTCAAAATTGGAGTGACCGGAACTGACGTATGATAAACACATTAGCGGAGGGAAGAGATTGGACGTGGAGGGCAAGATAGAGAACATGCAGACAGAATATTTCTATTTTTTAGCTAAGGTATAATTTATACGTTTTGGACTGTTGTCCTCAGCTTTGTGGTTATTAAGTTCACAACGTTTCGACCGTTGTATTCTCCTGTAAAAATGCATGCGAATGGCAGACAGTGAAGATGATAGATGCTCGGCCAAATAAAAAAAAGGGAGAGGCACAGACGAATGTGAAAATATCTCTGATTTTGTATTTGGACCACACAGAATCTTACTAATCTTTAAAACGAAATAAGTGTCTTATAAAAACAGAGAATCATGTTGAGATCCCAAAATAATGTTCATAGATTGTCTTCATGATGATCTTCTTTGAGTGGACTGTCTTGCAGTTATATCTATGGGATATCTCCAGCAGTCAGCCTAGGTGGTCTAATGGTGACCAGTGAGAAAGATTGGAATCCAAGATTTCCGGCTAGGAGGAAAGAATCCCAGGAGATGGGAAAGAGGGGGGGGGGGTGAGGCCTGGTCCTCTGGTCATGACAGGCGAGTTTGGGTTTCAGTGGGCTGACAATCAGTTGGAGCTGTATGCCTCTTCAGGCAAGATGGATCCATTGGGACTCTTAGCTACAAGATTGTTCTGATTGGACTTATCTGTTTTGGTCAGGCAAAAATCTTGTTTTGCAAGTCTGCCATTCAACCTGGGGACCCGAGTTTCATTTGTAACCTCCAACAGATACACATGTTACTTTTTTATAACCCCGACTTGTGGCTTTACTTAGGATGAAAATTCTTTGTTGCAGCGCTGACTAGATCGAACAACAACCATGGACAGGCATAATGAGTGGAGACAATCGCGGCCGTTGCAGTGAATGCCCTCATGCAGGTTCACACTTCAACCTTTTTCTTCCTGTATCTTTTATGTTTATCAGTTATTAAATTTTGATGGGGGTACGTTTACTAGCATATATATAAGTTAGGATATATCTTCTTCTTCTTCTTCTTAAAACTGTGTTCTGCAGCTACAGTAGTCAAATGACATCCCATAACTGCAATCAGTCCTCCATGCTAGTCGCAGGCCATCTGGCCTTGTCCTGCGCAAGTTGTTGTAGGCAATGGAGTTGTTTTGCTGTACGTAGTGGTCCTAGTCCCGCCTGCTTGAGGTCAGCACGTAGTGTGCCCAGCAGATTTGTGCAGTGCCGTCCTAGTCGCGGTTGGTAGGCTTGCGAGCCAGTAATGGCAAAGTCTAGTGCCCTAGGATATATAGCTGAGATATATGTATGGAGTCAACAGGAATCGTTTTAGATAAGGGTCAAGAAGGAGTTCAAGTGATCGACCCAGCCGATGAAGCGGACAGATATGACCAACAGAGAGAATGGCAGTCAAAGGTCAGCCAGTATTGGTGAGAGTCTTCGTTGAGACCAGACGCGTTTTTAAAATGGTAAACAAATTAGCAGAATGAAGTGATTGGACGGGGAGGGAGGGAGATAAAGATAAAGAACAATCGCATGAGATACAGACAGTTATTTGCTTTTTTCTTAGCAGTTCTATAGGACCACCCTCCCAGGCTTTACCTTCTTATTTTGTAAGTGGTTAGTTTACTGCTAATCGCACAAGAGAATGCCGACAGGGTTGGTCAAGCATAGTTTGTAGGCCAGAGTGGCTTTTCTCTTCGGCACTGGCTTTTCAATCCCCACCTTTCGACCTTGTGTCACATCTTCCCGTTGTGGGAGGGAAGTAAATACTAGTTCCTTGGCCTACAAAGTGTAGTATCTGTTCTGATATTACATTTAATCTTTTCTGTCGTCGGTCAGTAAGGAAGAAATCCTTCTAGACTGATACAATTTTTTTATTTTTATTTTTGTCCCAGTTCACAGTGCCTCTTTTTGGGGAGCTGGATTTTCCACACATTGTGTCTGGCTCTGTACTCATAAGGTGGCAAGTAAATAGGGGCAAAATATTTAAATATTTTTAGATGAGGTATGATTAGTCGGGTTAGGGTTAGGGTATGATTAGGGTTAGGGTTAGTTACAGTTGTCTGACGAGGGAGACATAAAGTGGTAGAAATATTTCAAGAGTGAGTTTGCAGAAAGAACGTCGAATGAGAAATAGAGTGCGCCTTGCTTTGTTTGCAGCCTGAATGTAATGTTTAGATGGTTCGAAGGACGAGTCGACCAGAAGGCCAAGATCTTTTGTCTCGTTCGCTTTCTTGAGCAGAGCCGAGTCACCTTGATAGAAGGTAGAGGTTAACACCTTGTCTATAAGTGTCCCAGAGAGTTTTTTTTTTTTTTTGGTTCGTATCCGGTGCAAATTCTATTTACTTCGTAGACGGGATGCTGTACAATAATACCACTCAGGCCAGAGTGAACATGGGAGTACTGTTAATTAATGATGTCAAATATGAGCCTCACTACCAAATGTACCCTAAGCCCCTACCAATGATCTATGGAACTTGATTTTATGACCTCGGCAAAGGATTTTATTGTTTACCCGGTGGCTGTCCCCTATCAGTCATTTCACTTCATAACTTTTCATCAGATCCTCAAGACGACTTTAGTGGAAATTTATCACCGGAGAGGCAAGCATCCATTAAAATCTTGGAAATTATCCGGATCTCAGCAAGAGCGGATATTTTTTAAGATGCGTTCAGTGAATTTGCAGGTTTAGTGATGAAAATCTTATTGAACCCTTAAATGATTTTTGTTTCAAAACATAACTCAATCCCAAAACCAAGAAATATCTTAACCCTTAAATGATTTTTGTTTCAAATATGACACATTCCAACAAAATGCAGCTTAAATATAATATCCAACGAAAATGTGTAAAACTGCAGCTTGTTTCACATCTGCAACGAGCCTGTTGGCAAGTGTGAGTAGGTATTTGTATGATGTTGCATAAACATACCCATCAATTTAGGTAATCAGTATGTTCGATGTCAAACTAATATAAAAAAGAAAGCATTTAAGGGTTAAACGGAAATTATATTTAAACTTTATCATGATAAACCAACGAACTAAGCTATTTCAAACTTTATCATGACAGACCAAGGGAAAATACTATTTTAAACCTTATCATGACAGACCAACAAACATTTTATTTCGTACTTTATCATAACAGACCAACGAAAATACTATTTCAAATTTTATCATGACAGACTAACGAACATTTTATTTCGTACTTTACCATGACAGACCAACAAACTGTTATTTGACACTAACAGACTCACCAATAGTCTCTTATAAAGGTAGTTGGATGCAACAAAAGTTTTCTTCAGTAGGCATTTAAGTTTTCTTCAGTAGGCATTTAAGTTTTCTCCAGTAGGCATCTAAGTTTTCTTCAGTTGGCATTCAAGTCTTCTCCAGTAGGCATTCAAGTTTTCTTCAGTAGGCATTTAAGTTTTCTTCAGTAGGCATTCAAGTTTTCTTCAGTAGGCATTCAAGTTTTCTTCAGTAGGCATTCAAGTTTTCTTCAGTAGGCATTCAAGTTTTCTTCAGTAGGCATTCAAGTTTTCTTCAGTAGGCATTCAAGTTTTCTTCAGTAGGCATTCAAGTTTTCTTCAGTAGGCATTCAAGTTTTCTTCAGTAGGCATTCAAGTTTTCTCCAGTAGGCATCTAAGTTTTCTCCAGTAGGCATCTAAGTTTTCTCCAGTAGGCATCTAAGTTTTCTCCAGTAGGCATCTAAGTTTTCTTCAGTAGGCATTCAAGTTTTCTTCAGTAGGCATTCAAGTTTTCTCCAGTAGGCATTCAAGTTTTCTTCAGTAGGCATCCAAGCTTTCTCCAGTAGGCATCTAAGTTTTCTCCAGTAGGCATCTAAGTTTTCTTCAGTAGGCATCTAAGTTTTCTTCAGTAGGCATCTAAGTTTTCTTCAGTAGGCATCTAAGTTTTCTCCAGTAGGCATCTAAGTTTTCTTCAGTAAGCAATCAAGTCTTCCCCAGTAGGCATTCAAGATTTCTTCAGTAGGCATCTAAGTTTTCTTCAGTAGGCATCTAAGTTTTCTCCAGTAGGCATCTAAGTTTTCTTCAGTAGACATCTAAGTTTTCTCCAGTAGGCATCTAAGTTTTCTTCAGTAAGCATTCAAGTTTTCTCCAGTAGGCATTCAAGTTTTCTCCAGTAGGCATCTAAGTTTTCTTCAGTAAGCATTCAAGTTTTCTTCAGTAGGCATTCAAGTTTTCTTCAGTAGGCATACTAGTTTTCTTCAGTAGGCATTCAAGTCTTCCCCAGTAGGCATTCAAGTCTTCTCCAGTAGGCATCTAAGTTTTCTCCAGTAGGCATCTAAGTTTTCTCCAGTAGGCATCTAAGTTTTCTCCAGTAGGCATCTAAGTTTTCTCCAGTAGGCATTCAAGTTTTCTTCATATAGTTTAAACATTTGTGTGTGTGTTACACTTTTGTCCGTGTGCGTACACAGGTGAATGTTTGTGTTCGACTGTATTTTAAAAACGGATGAAAAACGTGTAAGCTTACAAGTGTCCAGTGTCAATGAGGAAGAAAAGAGAGAGTCCGATGATTAGTTGGACGTAAAGAACCAGCAGGCAGCTTGATAAATCTCGCTGGCTTGAGCTGTGTAATGCTTTTTATATTTTATCACGCTTGGTCGCACAGACGTAGTAGGAAGCAGACCACGTGACAAACATTTTTAGTTTTTTTTTTGTAAAAAGGACTAAGTAGGTCCTGGGAGCTGATTTTTTGGAAACAAAATTCTGATTTCGTTTTTAATTGGAATTTGTGGGCGTGGCTTGTGTTTTTCACACACGCCATTGGTCAGTTAATATTATGAAGATGTGTGTTTTTTGTTTGTTTACGCTTTTGATTGAAAATATTTTAGTTGCATAATCTTAACACTGCCAGCAAATTGCAGACGTGATTTCGTTTTTAACTGGAATTTGTGGGCGTGGCTTGTGTTTTTAGCACACGCCATTGGTCAGTTAATATTATGAAGATTCGTGTTTTTGTTTTTTTATGCTTTTGATTGAAAATGTAGTCCCATGAAGCATATACAGACACATAACTTTATATAAATAGAGGTGACTAAGGGATAAGCAGACGGACAGACAGTTGTGGTTTGTGACATTGCTTCATTGGTTGAGGTCATAAAATCAAGTTCGTTCACTGCTTGCGTGATGTTTGCCTTATTTTTACAGAACGCGAAACTCATCAGTGGTAAGAAAAAAAAAGATTTGCTTTTGATGTCAAAATCTCAGCGAGAATTAAAATCTCGTATGCGTGATTCACGTGTGAGTTGTTTGCAATCGCGTGTTTTTGTGTTGGTTTTTTTTTTTTTGAGTGGATTGAACGTGTCGGAATCGACGGAACAGAAACAGAAAGTTCTCATCTGACCTTCATTTTTAAGTGGTTGTCTTTTATTGGGTTGAGTATTTCATGTTTTTTGTTTTGTTTTTTTTTCTGCTTTTTTTCTGTTTCTTTTTTATTGTTTTTTATGTTTTTATGTTTTTTAAAATCTAATTCATCTGAGGAAGTTTTTTTTCGTTCCTCTTGTCTTGTTTTATTATCTTTACTGTTTTTATTCGAAAGAAAGTAAATATAAAAGAGAGTGTAAAAAGAAAGAAAGAAAAAAAGAAAGAAAAAGAGATGTAAGAAAAGAAAAGAAAAAAAGAGGAAAATGAATTTAAAAAAAGGTGATAGACGTATGAGAGAAATATAGAAAGAAAAATAGATGGAAAGAAGAAAGTTAAAAAAAAACAGAAAGAAAGGGAGATGTGAGAAAAGAAAAGAAAGAAAAAAAGAAAAGGAATAAAAAAGAAAGGCGATAGACGTATGAGAGAAAGAAGGAAAGAAAAATAGCTATAAAGCAGAAAGTAAAAAAGGAATAAAAGAAAAGAGAAGAAAAGGAATAAAAATAAATAGTGGTAGGCCTATGGAAGAAAAAAGAAAGGAAAAATAGAAAAGAAGATAGAAAGAAAAAAGAAAGAAAGAAAAGGGAGGAAAAGAAATAAAAGAAATAAATAAAGAATAAAAGAATAAAATGAAAATATAAAAATAAATAATAAATAATAAAAATAAAATAAAAATATAAAAATATAAAAATTTTATATATGTATTAAAAATTAATTAAAATTTTTAAAAATTTATAAATAAAAATATTATATATATAAAATATTATATATATATAATATATTAAAATATTATAATATTATATAATTATAATATATATAATAATATATTATAATATTATATAATATTATAAAATATTATATATATAAAATATTATATATATAAAATATTATATATATAAAATATTATAAAAATTTATTTTAAAAATTAAAAAAATTTAATATATGTATATAAAATTAATATATTTAATAATAAATAATAAATAATAAAAAATAAAAATAAAATAAATAAATAAAAAATAAAATATAAAAACATAAAAATAAAAAAAGAATAAAAGAAAGAAAAAAGAAAGAAAGAAAAGGGATGAAAAGAACTAAAAAGAAAGCTGATAGACGTATGAAAGAAATAAGGAAATATACGCCAAAAAAGCAACAGAAAAAGCGACAAAAAAAAGAAAGTCAGAACGAACGAAAGAAAATGTGAAAGTGAGTAAGAAAAAAAGGGGAGAAAGAAAAAAGAAAAAAAAAGAAATGTCAGAAAAATAAAGAAAAGAGAGGAAAAGAAATAAAGAAGAAAGGTGATAGACGTATGAAAGAAAAGGAAATAAAACAGCAAAAGAAAGAGAGAACAAAGAAAGTAAGAACGAGAGAAAGCAAGTAAAAAGGAAGATGTCAGAAAGAGAAAAAAGTAAAAGATTCAGGGAAGAAAAACGGAAAGAAAAAAAAAACGAAGAAAATAAATAAAAAAAGAAAGATGTTAAGAACGAAAGAAAATGGGAAGAAAGACGAAAAGAGAGATAAAGAATGAAAGAAAAAAGATGCCAACGTTAAAACTCTTCGACCTGACAATCTTGGGCAACATGAGTTGAAATAAATGCATAGAAGATGCTGCCAAGTCTGCCGCAAAACGGTAGGCTCCCTCTACCGGGCTAGAAAAAGTTCTCACCTCTGCTAGTATCCTATATCTTTATAAAACTACGATTCGTGCATGGAATATTGTTGTCACATCTCGACTGGTGCGTTGTGCCGGTCTTGTTTATGACTCGGCACTCCTGACAAAAACAGATTTTTAATCCTTGAAAACCTTAGCTTGTATGACAGAAACCAACATAGTTTCTTTCTTTCTGGGTATATCGTCAACCGAGCCGACCAATCAGATCCCACCAAAGCGTCGTATTAGCAGCGACCGAAAAGCAGTATAAAAAAGGTCCGTTTCTTCACTCAGCCCCTAATTATGGGGCCTTGACCCCTTGGCCTCGACGTCCGACGAGACGCCGCCTCCTCCGTCTCCACCGTACGCACCTGCTTCACGAATCTTTACTACAAATTACGGCACCATTTTATCACTGCGACGAGGACGACATCCAGCAGCTGCAACCTTTTCCTCTCGAATCCCTGCTGGATGGAACAGCATTTTTAACTTATGACAGGTTTGGCAGCATCAGCCCCCCTATCCCCCACAGCACGTAAACAAGAACGGCCATTGAAATCAGCACCTCGTTTCTAACCAACAAACTGACGATAGCTTATGTCGGGCATCAGCATCAGCATCATCATCATCATCATCATCATCATCATCATCATCATCATCATCATCATCATCATCATCATCATCTGCAGCTTGTTTTCCGGTCAGCTAAAGTTCTACAGCGGCCTCTGATTGGTGCCTTCCCGACGTCACACAGATGTCGTTACAAAATGAGAAGGCGGTGTAAAATCATTAGTTTCGCTGTTGTAGACAGAGACTTCTGGAGGAGGCCACGAAGAAGCTGCCGTAATCTAGCTCGTCACAGAGACCCCTCCACGAGTTCGCCTGAAGGCACGACGCCCATTCGTGGAGCATGCCAACCAGCTCCTGCTTTCATCACCCGGTGACGTCACAAAACAAACCTGGCTCAAACGTCGCTGGACGGAAGAATGGCAGGCAGCATATTAATCAAGACTTCACAGATTCGTGGAGGAGCCGGGCGAACTACCGGACATGGATCTCCCTCGCCGGCAGTGGACAATGCTCAACCACCTCAGGACCGGTACCAGCCGTTTCGTCGCAACCATGAAAGGATGGGGACTGTGGTCACCCTGAACAGACGGTCGACCACATCATCGAGTCATGTCTAAAACACCGACCACCCAACGACGAAGCCGGCATAACTGCTCTAGACGACGAAACGCTAGCATGGCGATGCCAACGAAAAAAAGAAATGAGGTCTGTTCAAAGAGATATGACATCCATACCGTTTCCATACACCACTTGACCATCGACTGATCGATCATGACGACGAACATAAACATGGCCTCGACGCCCGACGAGACGCCGCCTCCTCCGTCTCCACCGTACGCACCTGCTCCACGAATCTTTACTACAGATTACGGCACCATTTTACCACTGCGACGACGACATCCAGAAGCAGCAACCTTTTCCTCTCGAATCCCTGCTGGATGGAACAGCATTTTCACTAGCGACAGGTTTTACAGCAGAATATTTCTTAATATTTTTCATATGAGTTTTCAACATCCACACCGTTTCCATACACCACTAGACCATCGATCCGTGGCTTTCTATGCACGTGCTGAACCTCTCTAGTCGGCAGAAGGAGATTGCTGGAAGCTTCTTAGTTCGATGAATACCTGGACAAGAAGAGGATTATTTCGTAAGACGCACGTGCTTCGTCGACCGAACTGTTTTTGCTAGGC
>OY744548.1:64046874-64049374 GCA_963556195.1 Sepiola atlantica
TTTAACAGTTTTATTTTGGTTTAAATTTTCGCAAAGCGGAAAACAATTCCGAGATACAAGACTATTTTAAGAATTATTTGTCTCGTCTTTTTTTTTTCATAATTCATCTCGGGCAGCGGTGTATGTCTGTGTCAGGTGGTCGAACTTGTTATTGGTTTTCTTATTACGTCCCTCTTACCCTTCGCCACTTGAAAGTGTTTTCTTCTTAGCGGGTGGGGGGGGGGGGGGTGAATGCTGTGCGCTGAGAAGACACGATTTTACTATCTCGGCAGATTTGGAATTACGAGATTTAAAGATTAATTAGTTTTAGTATTTAAGGTTAGGGTTAGGGTAAGGGTAAGGGTTAGGGTTAGGGTTAGTATTTAGGACTGATTAGTTTAGTTTTGTTCTCATTTGATTAGTTTTTCTGTTATATTGATATCTACGTGCATTGATATGTATATGCACATAGATGGGCGTGTGTTGTTTTGAAAAGGAAGCAGTAGCAATACGCTGTATGCAATGGTTTTTTAAATTATCATCAGTGTATATATATATATATATATATATATATATATATATATATATATATATATATATATCATATATATGAAAAATATTTGTTGTTGTTTATTATCTACGGACGTATACGTTTCGTTTCTTTTCAATCAAGACTCTTCAGCGTAGAAGTATGACTATTCACTACCGGTCACTTGGATTATAAGTATTTTTCAACTTCAATCCAACGTCTTAAACCTCGCGGCCAATATCCGAACAGCTGATAAACTGTGGTAGTTTAAATACATTTATAAGCGGCGATGAGCGACACAGGCATTCTACTTATATTAAGGAATGATGCATTATAAAGCAAATGACGTCACGCTGTATTTGCACTACTACTATATCATATATATATATATATATCATATATATATATAAGAAAAAAGAGTGATAAACATGCGACGATTGTCCAAATTTATTTCAAATTTCAATTATTCAATGCAAGGTGTATTCAGTAATAAACTAGTGTTTATTATTCTTTCCATATATATATATATATATATATATATATATATATATATATTTATAAATAAATATTAATTATTGATTACCTACAGACATCGATGTTTCATGCTAACGCAATCTTCAGTGCAGGACGTTAATTTCCAACGGTCGGCGGGCTCGAACTCCGATCACAAATCGCCACTGATTCGTAGTCAAGAGCGTTCCCCGTTGGCCACCGCAAATTAGCTAATAATTAAGGAGGAATTTAACTTTGTAAATACCGAGTCGGCGGGTATTTTACAACGAGCAGCGAAAGTTATCTACAAACTGTGTTGGATCTAGCAATGAAGCTATTAGTACTGCTTGTTATTAAACTCACTCAGAGTGCCCGGCCTTTAGTAGAGGGGGCTTATAATAATATTTATAAATAAATATTAATTATTTATTACCTACAGACATCGACGTTTACTGCTAACGCAATCTTCAGTACAGTAAGTTAATTTTCGACGGTCGGCGGGCTCGAACTCCGATCACAAATCGCCACTGATTCGTAGTCAAGAGCGTCCCCCCCCCCGTTGAAAAAAGGTTGGGATTAAATGATCCGACGTAATTTACATATATATATATATATATATATATATATATATATATATATATATATATATGCGCGTGTGTGTGAAAAAGACAAACGGAAAACAGATTTAAATAAAGAAGAAAAACAAAAAACGAGAGATTTGACCGGTTTCGTTCGTATCAACGAACGTTCTCAGAAAATCTTTTCCTGAAGACGTTCGTTTATACGAACGAAACCGGTCAAATCAGTTCGTTTCTTGTTTTTCTTCTTTATTTAAATCTGTTTTCTGTTTTCTGTTTATTTTTTTTTCACACATTTTGTCTATCACGGCATTTCATTTTCATGACAAATCGTGTATTTTACTTTGTGTTGAACACTTTTGGAAAAATATTGGTTTTAAGTTCATTTTATCAATATTTTTACTTACTGGATTAACTCTTTTTCTGTCTGTCTGTCTGTCTGTCTGTCTGTCTGTCTGTCTGTCTGTCTGTCTGTCTCTCTCTCTCTCTCTCTCTCTCTCTCTATATATATATATATATATATATATATATATATATATATATGGTTTTTCAAATATTATTTGAAATAATTGTGGTATGGGTTGTATTGAATTGTTGAGCTAATTTTCTGCTGGTTAACTTAGAATTGGCTTCCACGGCGTCTTTAATGGCGTCTTTATCAATTGATATTGGCCTTCCCGAACGTCGCCGATCTGACAGGTTAAAGTCTCCAGAAGAAAATTTTGCAAACCATCGTCGACATTTTCGATCATTCAGAACAATTGTCCCATAGACAGTTCCAATATTCCTTGTAGTTTCTGCAGCTGCGTTTCCTTTTTTGAATTCATAGAACATGCAATGTCTTAGATGCTCCACACTAATATCCATTTTTTAACGGCTTTATATATATACTAGCGGTACCCGTCGCCCGGCGTTGCACGGG
>OY744548.1:64054374-64096874 GCA_963556195.1 Sepiola atlantica
CTTATTTCGACCCCTTTAATTAGGTCTCCTCAGATGTATAGACAACCACGTGGTTGTCTATACATCTGAGGATACCTAATTAAAGGGGTCGAAATAAGTTATTATGTGTACAACCTTAATGTGTGTATAGTTTTTCTTTTTATAAGTCTATTTTGCTCTGTTTAAATTACATTGAGCTCTGTTATTCAGATTCTCTACACAAAATTGAAATCTACACACTATATATATATATATATATATATATATATATAGCACACGTATTGTATTAGTTTCTGTAGATGTAAATCCGTTGAAACTCAATGTAGGCTCCTTGTGTTTGCACACACTTAGTCCACCGATCCATCCACTGCCGGAAACACCCCTGGAAGTCTTCTTTTAGAATGGTGTTCATCTCCGCCGTCGCGTTAGATTCAGTAGGTGTTTAGAGAAGACACGATGACTGTAACACAAATTAAGGAGTGGTTCAATATGATTAATTTTTCCATTGAAGTCGATTCTCTTTGCTCAAAATCTTTGCATATTTTTTTTATTTTTGTATATTTTTTTTTAATATTTTCAAATATGTGCTAACAGTAATATCATTTTACTGTTTCATCCCTATGATGATAAAAGCTTGCATTTTTGAAAATCCATGGGCTAAGGAAATGAAAAAAAGTTTATTTATATATTCCTTGTTTAAACTACAAGAGGATTAAATAAGTATTATTCTTTTTCCAATTTTTATTCTCATCACTCATTTCATTATATATATATATATATATATATATATATATATATATATATATATATATATATATATATAATGAAATGAGAGAGTTCCACAAGCCCGCGGTTCTTGGAAAGAACCCACTGGAATAAGAAGCTGTATTACAATGAGATATAAAAACGGCGAATTGATGAAGACCACTAGATCAACGAGTCCATCGAGTCAAATGAGCTGGAACAAAAGAAGCAGGGAAATAGATAATAAAATTCTGAAGAACACATGGCATAATAGTATTTATAGAAAAGACTGAGACTAACAACATCACGTATGTGAGAGTGAGGATGAAGAGAAGAAGACAGGGTAGGACCAATCAGATTACAGATACGTTTCTGCACCTTCAACTGTGACAGAGATTCACCAGCCCAAATATAACAACAGTGCACCATACACAGTCTGATTGTAGATTTGTAGAGATAGGGAATAGCCTCAGGTGTGACAAAGCGATCGAGAGAACCGACTTTACGAGAAGTTCTTTATAAAGTCCTTTGTGTTATCATTGAACTCTGCGAGATCATTTCAGCTGCACTGGTTGGCCAGTAAAGGACAAACAAGGCAGTATTGTACTATCCTCCTCTTCTCTGCATCCGCACTTGGGTGTGTCAGCGTTGTAACCCTATCCGGCCATAGTAGCTTTTGATCGTCTCATTCCTTTTATCGTGTGATTGTGTGTCGTTCACTTGACTCGTGGTGCTTCCGGGCTCGGGGAGAGTGCTTCAGAATGGGGGATCTCTGTATGAATAGGTGGGTTCATTCTCTAGCTTTATGGTCAAATAGCTGTATTCTGGTTTCTTCCTGAGATATTGTTAGTGGCTTGAAAGAGTTAAAAATAGTCATCATTTCAAAGGGGGTTAGGGTTATGGTTAGGGTAAGGGTAAGGGTAAGGGTAAGGGTAAGGGTAAGGTTAAGGGTAAGGGTAAGGGTTAGGGTTAGGCTTAAGGTTAGGGTTAGGGTTAGGGTTAAGGTTAGGGTTAAGGTTAGAGTATTGCACGTATCCTCCTCTTCTCCTCTTATCCGCATCCGCACTTGGGTGTGTCAGCGTTGTAACCCTATTCGACCATAGTAGCTTTTGATCGCCTCATTCCTTTTATCGTCCGATTTTGTGTCTTTTACTGGACTCGTGATGCTTCCGGGCTCGGGGAGAGTGCTTCAGAATGGCGGGTTTCTGTATGAATAGGTGGCGTCCAGTCTCTAGCTTTATGGTCAAATAGCTGTTAAAAGGTAGTTATAATTAAACCAGGGGTATTTTTTACCCCGCCTAATAAACTGGTATCGTCCGGGCCTTTGGGTCTGGATTTACGCCGGTCTATTGGGGGTTGTCTAGTCCTGTGCAGTTCTAGGAGGTGCACCCTCCCATGCTTTGCCTCGCCTCTTTGGGGAGGAGTAAGTTTATTGCTTACTGTCTGAGGCGCACTACCGGGAATGCCGACGGGGCTGCCCAGGCAATTTTTAAATGGCCAGAGTGCTCACCTCTCGAGCGCTGGCTTATCTAATCCCACTTTCCCGACCTTGTGTCACATCTTACCTTGTGGGAGGTAGATAAATATAGGTAGTCATAATTTCAAAGGGGGTTAGGGTTAGAGTTAGGTCTAAGGTTAGGGTTACGGTTAGGGTTAAGGTTAGGGTAAGGGTTATAACTGTATCATCATTGAACTATGCGAGATCTTTTCAGCTGCACTGGTTGGCCAGTAAACGACAGACAAGGCAGTATTGCACGTATCTTCCCCTTCTCTGCATCCGCTCTTGGGTGTGTCTGCGTTGTAGCCCTATCTGGCTGTAGTAGCTTTTGATCGCCTCATTCCTTTTATCGTGCGATTTTGTGTCGTTCACTGGACTCGTGATGCTTCCGGGCTCGGGGAGAGTGCTACAGAATGGGGGGGGGGGATTTCTGTATTCTGGTCGAGATGATAACGCGTCTTTCAGAATTGTTAACATATTTTGAAAGGGGCATCTTATTCCAGCAACAAATCTTCATTCGTCTGTATTAATGAATAAATCTGCAAATTGTCGCTAATGTTTATCCCCTAAACCCCCAAGGTCAACAACTTCATGACGTCAGCAATTGTTCCACGAGGGCAAAACTGCATTGCGAGTGGAACTTTGGCGCGATTATTAGACCGATTACGTTACGCGAATGTTTTCTGCGGCGATAGGCAATTTGTCAGGATCTAATGGGAAAATTATTTCTTTTATTGCGATTATTGTATGGGAATCCACAACAAATATGTCTCTGATTCTTTCTCTCTTGTTTCCACGTGAACTAATATATCTTTCTAGCCCCTTTACTAAGGCTGGACACTCTGAGTATAATATAAATATAAATATATATATATATATATATATATAATATGTGTGTAGGTATGTATAAGGATCTTATACATACATACACACATTATATATATATATATATATATATATATATATTAGGGTAGGTCGATTTTACACTTTTTTTTAAATATTAAAAAAAGGCACGTTCCGAAAGTTGTATATAGACCTATTAAATACTCATGCAAAAAATTAGATCAAAAACTTCAGCGGTTTTTTGAGCGTTTGGTATCAAAGATCGTAGACAAGAATATACTGAAAATTCCTCGTTTTTGCAAGATTTGCTTGAATATTGGTGTGAAAACCAAATAATTTTAGCATTTAAAAGCAGGGAATGTCCTTTTATTTTATAAAAATGATATGAATTAAAGAAATCTTCAAATTGAAAATTTGCCCCCCCCCCCTCATTTTCAGTATCTGCTTTTGTAAACTACCTTTTAACGTTATGAATTAAACAGTAATATTTGAATACCTAAAAAAATGATTTTTTCTGTTATTAGTGAAAATATAACAAGCAAAGAAATAAGGAAAAACCTAACACTATTTTAATGAAGCTTAATATAGAGAGTCAAATTGCTCCATATAAGACCCCTTAGACAAAAATGCTGGTCTCAATTTCTGACTCAAAACTTTGGCTGTAATGTGTTGATGCCTTGCTTCAAAACCATATACAGTTTGTGAAGCTTCTGTTATTAACTTAACTGCCCGTTCCACACCCTGAAAATGTGAGGGCAAATCTGGCAAGTCAAGCTTGGTTCCATTCATCAACGATTCTCGAAGTTCAGATTCAGTAAAATCTTCCGTCATTGGTGGTTTAAAAATGCCGCATAATTTTAAATCTATTAATTGTGTCCAATGTGTGGCATTAAAATTAATAGGTAGTATTCTTTTTAATCTTTTTCTGCTTGACTCCTCACTCCTGAAAGAACAAATTAATTAATTGAATTATTAAAAAATTCCAATCTGTACTGCTTTAATAATTATGGTGAAATTAGATAAAATCTTTAAAAATCATTCTATAAATTGGAATAAATAATTGAGTCAGAGATATATGAATAAATATTACTTACCTAATGGCCAAAATTCTTTTTAAAGCTTCTTCTCTTACTTCAATCTCCTCAGATTTAACCATGGAATATAGAAAGTTTTCAGGCAGTAAACAAAATGTATTACCTTGTATATTTCTAAATGTGATATCTTGGATTTCCTGAGGCTTCTCCTTAATCCTCTGGGTCATATTAAAAATGTGCACTTACTGATTGTGGAATTTACTATTTCTTTTAATTTCAAACCAAAAAGTGGCATACACATTTACAATAAAATTTACTACATAGTGTAGTTTTGTTGTGTGCCTTTGTGGGTATGCACCACGAGTCCATAAACACATAAGCCTGATGGCCAAAGTTAACCATCTTGCTTGGTTTAAAGGACCAATTTTCCAGGAGGCATATCTAGAGTCAACCTTACCTCTAGAAATACCTACTGTGTATTCATAAAGGAGTCTTTGGTCAGAACTAAGATCATGTATTTCATCAATTTTGGAAAATGATATTTGGGGTAAATCATATCAATCATTTGAGCATAATTTCCCCAGAGGGCTACTGAATGTTGTAGGGCCCTTTGCGCAACCATCTATGTTTTTAAAAAGGGCTCTGAAAGGTAGTTCATTATGATGCAAAGAGCAACCAATTGTGTGAAGAGTTTTAAAAAGTTTTTTTTCTAAAATTGCAACCATTCCACCATCGCAACTTGTGTTGGTATTAGTGTTGTCAACAAGTATAGCCTTGATACTGTTCTCACTGTGGAATTCATGCAAAACATCCACCACTTGATCTGCATGAACAGCACCTGTTGCACCACTATTCGGAAGAACTCTATGTGTCAGATATTTACTTTCACATGGTGTTTCTTTTGTAAAAGTTAAATGGTGTTCTGGTCCCTTAGTTTTTTTCATAATTCTCTGTCTATTTTCATCCACAATTTCCTTATACATCAATGTGTCCTTATCCATTCTCCCATCAACTCCAATACATATATTTTAGGTGGGGTAAAAACTCCTGGCTGAAATAGTTTTATTTATCTACCTCCAACAAGGTAAGATGTGACACAAGGTCAGGAAAGTGGGATTAGATAACCCTGCGCTATAGAGGTGAGCACTCTGGCCATTAAAAAATTGACTGGGCAGCCCCGTCGGCATTCCCCTGTAGGGGCGCCTCAGACAGTTAGCAATAAACTTACTCCTCCCCAAAGAGGAAAGGCAAAGCCTGGGAGGATGCACCTCCTAGAATTGCACAGGACGGACAAGCCTCAATAGACGGGCGTAAATCCAGACCCAAAGGCCCGGACGATACCGGTTTATTTGGTGGGGTAAAACCCCCTGGCTGAACTAGATTTTATTTATCTACCCCCAACAAGGTAAGATTGACAAAAGGTCAGGAAAGTGGGATGAGAAAGCCAGTGCTCGAGAGGTGAGCACTCTGGCCATTTAAAAATTGCCTGGGCAGCTTCGTCGGCATTCCCCGGTAGGGCCGCCTCAGACAGTAAGCAATAAACTTACTCCTCCCCAAAGAGGGAAGGCAAAACCTGGGAGATGCACCTCCTAGAACTGCACAGGACGGACAAGCCCCAATAGATCCAGACCCAAAGGCCCGGACGATACCGGTTTATTTGGTGGGGTAAAAACCCCTGGCTGAACTAGTTTTTATTTATCTAACTCTCACAAGGTAAGGTGTGACAAAAGGTCGGGAAAGTGGGATTAGATAAGCCAGCGCTCGACAATTCAATATATATGTGTGATAATTAAACAGACAATCAACACGGGAAGTCAAATTCGCCCGATGAATTTTCAACCGGTGAATACCATAAAAAATATCCAATAAATAAAACGCCTATGTAAACAAATAATTATTTATATATAACATTAAATATCATAGTGTTTTATTCCTTTTTAATTTGAATATGTACATTTAATTTCTTAAGAAAAATAATAATAAACTTTAAAATATTTATTATTAAGTAATGTATTACTTTTTTTTGTTAAAACCCGGGTTTAATTTAAGGCGACACATCTGCCGGTGAAATCTCGGCAGTGAGAAAAAATCTCGATTTATTTGATGTTAAAGTTGCAATGCTCAAATAAATACAAAATTTTGAAGAAAAATATTTCTTGTGGTAACTTTTGACAATATTTGGCAACTTTCTTCGAGTGCGATAATTTACAGTTTCAAAATCGACCTCCCCTAATTTATATATATATATATATTATTCAAACGTGTACAAAAGCGACACTGCCATGGCGATGTTTTGATCGGTAGCAATTACAACCACAATCTCATCTGGATAAGAAAACAGATCAGTTTAGTTTGTTTTTTAATGGAGATTGCTCCAGACAAGGCATGAAGCCACTTGATGTAAGAAGCTAACAAGAACAAATATGATAATCTCACATACAGGGGATGCCTATTAGCCTTAGTTTTGAAAAGACCAAGGCTATAGGTAGATGGAAAGAGTCAGCAGTAAGAGAGTTCCACAAGCCTGCAGTTCTTGGAAAGAACCTACTGGAATAGGGAGCTGTATTTCAATGAGGTATCAAAACAGCGAATTGATGGAGAATAATAGACCAACGAGTCAAACGAGCTGGAACAAAAGAAGCAGGGAATAGATCACAATTCCGAAGAACACATGCTATAATAGTATTTATAGAAAAGACTGAGACTAGCAAGATCACGTCTGTGAGAGAGATGGTGCAGAGAAGAAGAAAGGGTAGAGTACATCAAATTACAGATACATTTCTTATCAAGAACCCTCAAATGGGACAGAACCACTATTACTTCTACCAATAATAATAATAATAATATAATAACAATAATAATAACAATAATAATATTAGTAATAATAATAGTTATGATAGTGATAGTAATAATAATAATAATAATATTAGTAATAATAATAGTTATTATAGTGATAGTAATGGTAATAATAAAAATAACAATAATAATATTAGTAATAATAATAGTTATTATAGTGATAGTAATAATAATAATAATAATAGTAAAGAATAACGTTTATTATAATGATAATAAAAGTAATGGTAATAATACTAGTGATAATAATAATAGTAATAATAATGATGATGATGATGATGATGATGATGATGATGATGATGATGATGATGATGATGATATATAAAATAATGATAATAATAGTAATCTAATAAATAAAAATCTAGCCATACAATTATAATATACACATAATGTGGGTAGCCTATTAAGACCACTGTCAATCAGTATCGTAAAAATAAATTAACAAGTTACAGAATTCATATACCAAAGGAATATACTATGTTGTAGGAAAAGAGGTTACATGGGTAGAGGAGGAGAATGAGAAGGCCATCTATGCTAGAAGGTAAGATAGCGATTATAGGTTAATAGATTAGATTAAGGTGTTTTACTTATATATGAGTACTATAGATCCAAGAGGTTATATATTGGTTGCTAAGATGTGACAATCTGCTTACAATTAATCGAAGTTTCATGTTTTTATAAAGAAGTTTTCCCTTATCACTAAATCTAATTGTTTCAAGCTTTTCGTTTAGTCAGAGGTAACATGATGTGTTTAGTGATCTACGGGTGTTAATTTTTCTAATGATATTCCATTTAACTAATGTTGTTTTATGGCTTGCGGTAACCCGTTCCACGACGGGTGAAATTAATTTACCTATATATATATATACATACTAGAAGTAATAATTCCCCTAACAGACCAGTTTTGCACCACTGTTATGTAAAAGATCAACATTAAGATATAATGATACTAAACCTTATGTCTTGAATTTTTTTTATAATTTTGAATTTTATACATACAAATATATAAGCATATAAAACACTTAATTATATATATATATATATATATATATATATATATATATATATATATATATATATATATATATATATATATGAAAATATAGATATATATATATAATTTAGGAAAATTTTAGATAACAATCAATTAGTTTTTTTAAATTGTTTTTGTTTTTAAAAATCAATTATTTATTTATTATATTTTAAATAATTGAGATCTTTCAACGAAAAACGTCCTTGTCAATAATATATAGACATTTACTTCTTTTTTTCCTTCTTTTTAAGCCTTCTTGAAATATTCTCGCTGCAAAGATAGGAATCCATTCTGATGTTTCGACCGTTGGAATTTAAATGCCGATGTGTGTCACGTGGGTCCGTATTATGAAATAATGGAGAAAATCATACTTGAATAAATAAATAAATAAGTTAAAGATAAAAACACCCAGATTAATTGGCTTTCATTATATATATATATATATATATATATATATATATATATATATATATATATATATATATATATATATATATACTTTATTACCTACAGACATCGATGTTTCATGCTTACGCAATCTTCAATGCAGGAAGCTAATTTCCGACAGTCGACGGGCGTGAACTCCGATTACAAATCGCCACTGATTCGCAGTCAGGAGAGTCTCCAGTTGGCCACCGGAAATTAGCTTAGAATTTAGGAGGAATTTAACTTTGTAAATACCAAGTCGGCGAGTATTCACAGCAAGCGGCGAAGAGTGATCGACAACAACAACAAATCGTGTTGGAACTCGCAATGAAGCTAGTAGTACTGCTTGTTATTAAATTCACTCAGAGTGTCCGGCCTTTGTAAAGGGGGCTATACAATAATATTTATGAATAAATATTAATTATTTATTACCTACAGACATCGATGTTTCATGCTTACGCAATCTTCAGTATATATATATATATATATATATATATATATATATATATATATATATATATATATATATATATATATATATATTATTTTATTAACAAATCCAGCAATGATTTAACTGGACGACCAACCCATATTACTTTAGTTACACGAGCGAGCCACGCCCTTCGTTCCGGAATTTGAATCATGACCGCCAACACCACCAGCGCGGAGAGACGTTTATCAAGTAACAAAGAAATAAGTTTGGTTATTCTTGTTTTTTGATAATAAAAAAATGACTCAATACTGGTCACCTCTGATGATGGAATTTTATTCCGAAATTAATAAGATTAATGTGAAAAAAAAATTAATCTTGCATTGTTAATGGCTTATGTTTTCAATTTTATTAACAAATCCATGAATTAAATGAACGATCAACCCATATTACTTATATATACGTCAGGGAAGGGTAGGGTCCTTGTGTTACCCCTCCTCTAATTCTTTGGACTCTGCTATTGGCCAGCATTTGGTTGAAAACCCTAGCTGTGCCAGTGGCTATAAAATAGACCGTTTTGAGGTCTTGCATCGAGCAGATTCCAAGAACCATTTGAAAATATTGGAATCTGTCTCTATTGCTATGCGAAAACCTTCCTTGTGCCGGCAGAAGGAATTTGTAAGATCGCTTAATCTCTTTGGGGAACTTTGAACTCCTTCCCAATTTTTTTTTTTTTTTCCCCTAACGTAGTGCCTTTTAATCGACTTTTAACGAAATAATTAAATTGAATTTTAATCGCTTCGACGTTAATTTTGGCACACTCAATTTCCCCATTTGCTCTTTCTTTCTACGTTATTATTAATTAAAACTATCGATTTTCTCCTGACGAGATGATAGTCGAAAGGGCCTTAGAGAGATTTCCGCGTATTCTTTTTAAATGTATCTATAAATTTTGTACCTCAAAACATTTATTTATATATATATATATATATATATATATATATATATATATATATATATATATATATATATATATATATATATATATGTGTGTGTATACTGGAGGAATACTCGTCCGAGGTTAGGATATGATCAATATGTATAGCATTAGTTATTAATTTTATTTTTTATCCATTGTGGGGGAGGTTTGTAAGAGGTTCTTCTCTAAATAGCAAAGTTTATGAAAAAATAAAAAATGTGCCCACGTTGCTTACCGTTTTACCTAGAATACGTCTCCTTGAATTCCTAATGATAAATTCATTCGTTTAGGAGTTTACCCCGCACATACATGATATTAACGCTCTTGCGTGAGTGCACCGGTCCGGATGTGAAGCCATTGTTATATTTCAATATTTATAGAATACACTCCTAAACTGCTTAACCGATCATTATGAATTTTAAAACACAGCGTAAAGGTTTAAATGTCGGCTGTATTTAGTTTAATTTAGTTTTCTGCAAAGCAGATAAAAAGAACGTGGGAGCCGTTGTTGTTGTTATAATGGTCTATCTGAAAAGATATTGAGCGCTTCATCATGTACAAAGTCTAATCTCTTGATTCGGCTCAGTTCACGTGGTCATGTCTCAGCGACGATTTCTTTTTTATTTTGGTGGTATTAAAGAACAGAAATCATTTTTTAAGAAAGAAGAATCAAAACGATTGGTCGTCCTCGAGTCCCGTTTGTGATATATATATATATATATATATATATATATATTAAAAAATTGCTCTCATCAGTGCAGGAAAGTAACAATTACAGACGGTCGGGAGGGGTGAACCCTGTTCACAGAGTCAACTTAGAATCTGCAAGCAGTCGCCATATCCACTCGGCCACCGGGAACTGTCACGTAATAAAGGGAAGTTAAGATCTATATGTACCTAGAAGCGGCCACATATAGAAGACTAGTCGAGAGTGTTCGACGAACGTATTCGGAACTTTGCATTATATATATATATATATATATATATATATATATATATATATATATATATATAGAGAGAGAGAGAGAGAGAGAGAGAGGGGGGGGAGGCGATATTTCTGAAATTTAAACAATAGGCAAATACAATATATAGTAGCAGAAATTGTTTTTGACGCCAACCTTTCTGGGATTTACTGCCTTTGAACCTTTGAACCTTTGACCTTTGAACCTTTGAACCTTTGAACCTTTGAGCCTTTGAACCTTTGAACCTTTGAACCTTTGAGCCTTTGAACCTTTGAGCCTTTGAACCTTTGAACCTTTGACCTTTGAACCTTTGAACCTTTGAGCCTTTGAACCTTTGACCTTTGAACCTTTGAACCTTTGAGCCTTTCAACCTTTGAACCTTTGAACCTTTGAGCCTTTGAATCTTTGAACCTTTGTAACCTTTGAACCTTTGAACCTTTGAGCCTTTGAACCTTTGAACCTTTGACCCTTTGAACCTTTGACCTTTGACCTTTGAACCTTTGAACATTTGAACCTTTGAACCTTTGACCTTTGAGCCTTTGAACATTTTAACTTTTGAACCTTTGAACCTTTTAGCCTTTGAGCCTTTGAGCATTTGAACCTTTGAGCCTTTGAACCTTTGAACCTTTGAACCTTTGAGCCTTTGAACCTTTGACCCTTTGACCTTTGAACCTGCTTCTACAATTGTACATGACGCCTTCAACGGTTACATTTTTTCATATATTTTCAGTCTCTTCTCTTTGCATTCGACATTTTCTATACGTTCTATATTTGTAATTATCTTATATTATATTTATATCTTTTAAAATTATGACTTTTGGTAATCCCCCTAGCCAATTTATCTCCATGTATTCCTCTGATGATTAGATTTTATTATTTGAAAAGCCATGGCTTAAGTAAGTAAAATCAATCTCTTTTATTTGAAACACTTAGTGTTGAGCAACTAATGACGTAATAGATATTGTCATTTTACAATCTTTATTCTCGTCTTTTAACTGTCTATACAATTGCTCTATCTCGTATATTGAGCATCACTTCTTTCACGATAAGTTCTAATTTTAAGGTATACATTATATCTTAATTTTCCTATGCTTTACTTATATATATATATATATATATATATATATATATATATATATATATATATATATATATTAATAATGGAGGTTATGTATCTGTCTGTCTGTCTGAAGCCAAAACAATACTATTTAAGACTATTGTACTTATGAAATAGTATAGTATATACTATTTCAGACAAATGTACTATCTTTAAATGCTCAATTCAAGGGCATAGTGTAGTGTAATATCTGCTCTGTTGTCATGATATCATCATCCAAAGCATTACCTCCTCCTATTTTTGAGAGGTGTGGAGGTAGTGTAGTATCTGTTCTGTTGTCATTATACCATAGTCCCAGGAATTACCTCCTACTTTTTGGGGAGGTGTGGAGGTAGTGTTGTGTCTGTTTTGTTGTCATTATACCAAACTCCTAGGCATTACTTCCTCCTTTTTTGAGAGGTGTGGAGGTAGTGTAGTATCAGTTCTGTTGTCATGATACCATCCTCCTAGGCATTACCTCCTCCATTTTTAATGGTGTGGGCGTCGTGTAGTATCTGTTCTGTTTCTAACTTGCAAAAATATGCGACCGGAGGGAGCATATATTTGCTAGTAATTATAATGGAGATTATGTATCTGTCTGTCTATCTGTCTGTCTGACGCCGAAACTATACTACTTATCTACTTATCAGCTCCCATATACCCATTCCAAAACTTCCCCAAACACCGCGCGTCTGTCAAATTTACATAATTAATTTGTTTTAAAGCTTCTAATAAATCAATATTCACAAATATACACTCATGATTGGTTTTTTTTCAGATTTCCAGATGTATTTAAAATATTTTCCTCCTCTTAATAAAAAAATATAAATCGAATTAATTAAAGACATTGTTTTTTTGAATCTATATAATTGAGTTACGTAATTAAATTAGATTGTAATTTATTTATTTGTTGTGTCTCCTTGGGCATCTTCCCTTTAATAATCTTCTCAATTCAACTGTTAAAAAAAACTCTTAGTAAACTATCGATATTCAGATCAAATTCTGTTAAATATTTCATTCGACAACTCCCAAAAGTGCCTCCTCAATTTCTCTCTCCTACCACTTTCTTTGAATTCATCCAACCTCATCTTAAACTGATCCACGCTATTGCTGTTTTTAATCTGATCTGGCAACTTATTCCAAAAACATGTTACTCTGTGAGCAAAACAACTTAACTGGTTAACAGATCTAGTTTTTGAAAACTTCCCTTGACAATAACCTTCCCGATCTAGGAGAAATACTAAAAAAATCCCCACCATAGTTAGAAATGCCATTTATTATCTTGAAAGTCTCAATCATATCACCTCTCATCGATCTCTCCAGCAAAGTAGTCAATCCCAATTTGTCTAATCTCTCCCTGTAACTGCACTCCTTTACTTTACTTATTAGTTTTGTCACCCTTCTTTGTAGGCCTTCCAGTTTCAATATTACATTCCAATTTCCATATCTAGTCGCTGGAGCCCATGCCTGGGTGCAGTAATGGAATATGATAGAAAAGCCGGCGGCTATTCCACCATCTGGTTACTCGCCCTCTGATTATTCGAACGCACAGAAAGTTCTATTTCAAGAAAGGAGGAAAGAGAGAAATATATAGAGAGAAACATATATAGAGAGAGAAAGAGAAAGAGAAAGAGAAAGAGAGCAGTTAAATGAAACAACTAGCAAAAATTATGAAGATATGTATGTCTGTCTGAAGCCGAAACTATACTATTACCACATTTTAATGTTCAATTCAATTTACTATACTATTTCAGAATAATGTACTTTCAATGCTCAATTAATGGGTGTAGTGTAGTATGTGTTGTGTTGCCATGATATCATCCTCCCGGGCATTACCTCTTCGTTTGAGGGCAGTGTAGTATCTGTTCTGTTGTCAGGAGACCATATTCACAAGTATTAGCCCCTAATTTTAGAGAGTAGTGTGATATTTTTTCGTTCGTCATGATACAACACTCCTAGGCATTATCTCCTTTTTTGGTGGTTGTGATGGTGGTGTGAGGTAGGTAGTGCAGTATATGCTCTGTTGTCATGATACAACCCTCCTAGGCATCATCTCCTTATTTGGTGCTGGTGGTGGTGTGAGGTAGGTAATGTACTATATGCTTTGCTGTCATGATACAATCCTCCTAGGCATTATCTCCTTTTTTGGTGGTGATGGTGGTGTGAGGTAGGTAGTGCAGTATATGCTCTGTTGTCATGATACAACCGTTCCTAGGCATTATCTCCTTTTTTGTGGTGATGGTGGTGTGAAGTAGGTAGTGTATTATCTACTCTGTTGCCATGAGACCATCCCCCTCATTTTCTATACAATTACACGCATCTCCCGATGCGTGACAACTTCCTTATACAAAAAACGAAAATGAAACCGACATAAAAATGGAAGAAAAAGGTCCCGGGCAACGTCGAGTATGTACAGCTAGTCGACAATGAAACTATGATATAACTCCACGAAATGTTTGTCAGCTGAAAATATTAATACGATAGTAAGATGAAAAGAAGTGCGTCTGAAAAGAAATTGATATTTCGTACAATAAACGGCCTTAACTGGATTGACGCAGCGGCCATATTGGAAATTGAACGAATCATCCCAACAGGAAAAGCAGATGCATTTGACATATTGAAAAAGAAGAGGAAAAAAGAAAAATGGAGGATGTTCATCCTCATCCTTTCTTTCTCTATTTACAAAGAAGATCCAATTGTACGGTTAACGTATCGATATTCAGAGCAAGTTGCATCACAAGCGACGAGTGCACGATGCTGTTAACTTAGATGTCACATCAAACGAGCTCGAGCCGCATGGGAGGATGTATCTAATAAAAACACACACACACACACACACACACACACACATATATATATATATATATATATATATATATATATATATATATATATATATATATATATATATATATGTGATTTTATGAAGGCTTACCAAAGCATTCCTTTCAGGACACCAATGATCACCATTAAAGATATTTTTTCTTACAAATATTATTTAAATAAATAATATTTGTAAGAAAAAATATCTTTAATGGTGATCATTGGTGTCCTGAAAGGAATGCTTTGGTAAGCCTTCATAAAATCACATATAAATGCTCTGTACTCTGTAATCGAGTGCCATCGAGCTTGTTTTTATTGGAACAACCCCGGTCTTCACTGAATGATCTATTTTATAAGTGAAAAATCTAAATATATATATATATATATATATATATTTATATATATATATATATATATATATATATATATATATATATATATATATATATATATATATATATATATATATATATATATATATAGTATCATTTTTCATTCATACGAACATTCTTGGCTACATATATGCATGCCTATTTTAGCTGGGAATTTATTCAAGGCCCAGCTTTCTCAGACCGCAGTAGAGGAAGCTGGAATAAAGTTGCAGCTGAAACTTGTATGCACATACGTAGCCAAAACTATTTGTACAAATAATAATTCATACAAAAATACAGCTTCATCTGTTATTGAACACTACCTTATAAACACTATATATATATATATATATATATATATATATATATATATATATATATATATATATATATATATATATTATAATATAAAATTTATTTATTTATCATTAACATTGAATATGGACACATTTCGCGACTGGATAACTTTGCCGGCCCCTTCAATTTCACGTATTTGGACTGCTGTTTGTATCTTGGAGTAATGTCCTTCCTGATTATGCTTCTAAACTTGTATGGCCTGGATGGACTGTATGGATTCAACAAAAAAGTATGTTTTTGGATTGATATGTTTGATGTTATGTATTTTTATGTATTTGTGTATATAATTTTATATATTTTCAAAGCGTAATTTTATTACCTGTAGTAGTATAACTGCGGTAATGGTCCTCTAAAGAGAAGAATTATCTTTGAAAACTCATGAGCTAAGGACTTAAGGACGCTTTGCATGAACTTTGAATTCTAATAAAATTTGATTGGCACCTTATTTTATTACTTCATTTTATATTATAATATTAATGCTCTATCCAGTATATTGAGCTTCAGTTTTTTATCCGGATGTTTCACTAATTATAAGATATTAGTTGACGCTTATATCTTTTGTTGGATTGCTTCATATATATATATATATATATATATATATATATATATATATATATATATATATATATATATGTATATTCAAATTCAAATGGAAAAATGTGTCTCTACAAATAAAACACATATTGATATGACTAGAATAAGTATCTCACGCCATCTAACATGTCACAACACCTCACCTCCCCCACAACTCTATCTACCAACATCTAATCGCACACGACATTTCCAAAAAGACTTCCGTCCTCACTCTCTCAAATTGTAACCTTATCTAAGTAATAAAAATTAAATTTTGAAAATATATAAAAAAATATATATAAAAATACATAAAGGTATATAAAAAATCAAATATATCAGCCCAAAACATACTTTTTTGTAAACCTATACAGTTCATCCAAGTCAAAAGGTTTTAAATAGCTCCAGGAAAGATATCAAAGAGGTTGATTAAAGAATAATCCAAATGGTGAATGGTGGTCCAAAAACGAAAAAAGTTATCCAGGCGGGAAATTTGTTTGCTATCAATGCAGTAGATAACAGTGAAAATTGTATTCAAGGTGTATGCAAATTAATAAAACGATAGAAAAAGACGATAGATCAAACAAATCATATGAAAAGTTCAGAAAACTAACTTGGTGAATATTATCATGTCCAAATTCAGGATTCTTATGAGTTGATAGGAGTAATACAAACCATAACTTCCTGGTTATATGCAAACTCTGCTGAATCCAATTCGAATGAAATGAAACTGACCTGATATATTCGGCCATTTGGGCCGATATATTTGATGTTTTATATACCTTTATGTATTTTTATATATATTTTTTATATATTTTCAATGTTTAATTTTTATTAGCTGCAGTAATGTCATTGTGGTAATGGTCCTCTGAGGAGCAGATTTTCTTTGAAACCTCATGAGTTAAGGACTTTAAAGTACTTTGCCTGAACTTTGAACTGTAATAAAATTTGATTCGCACCTTATTTTATTCTTTCATTTTATCTATTGCTATTAATGCTCTATCCAGTATATTGAGCTTCATTTTTATCCGGATGTTCACTAATTAAAGATATTAGTTGCCTCTTATATCTTTTGTTGGATTAACCTTATATATATATATATATATATATATATATATATATATATATATATATATATATATATATATATATATATATATATATGACGTTGCCGTTTTTTTGTTGTTGTTTGGGATAGACTAGGAAATACAGATATTAAGGCCTCTTCTGAGAAATGGGGGATGAATGTGAAGCCAGACAAATGCCAAATCTTTTCTTCTTCTGTCATTTTTTCTTCGCCATTGCGTTGGTATTTGTCTTGCGTCCATAACAATTTGTAAAAACCGACTACCATCACCGCCCCTTCAAGTTGTGATAAAATCTAAATTAAATTAAAGAGAATTCTTGATTCGAATTCATGGTGAAAGTTACGGCTTTGTTAACAGGCGAGAAGCAATTATACCTAATTCTGTTGTAACTGTTATATAGAGAATTCTGTAAAATTCTTCGAATTATGCAGAAGACTTCTTTATTCTTTATTGTAAACATCGAAAACGTACAATGTCTGATGGTGCATTGTTATGTCTACATATATGATAGATAAGCACGATGCTTGTAACAGGGTCACAGTAAAATAAGCCTGGGTCTGGTATTGCCATATACACAACCAAACTATGAAATAATGACACCAACCAAATCGAAACGTTTTGGAGATTAGAAGAAAGATCAAAACGTTATAATCGCCAGGAACTCCTTTGATTAACCGCATGAGAGACCCGGTCGGTATCCTGCGAATGTTGTCTCATCTTGTTTCAGGTAACACAATACAGAAGACAAAATATAGATATAGTAAGTACCAACAACCTTAGCAACCTTGAGTATGACCAGTATGAAATGAGTGACCATTTGGGAAGACCGGGTGTTACAAAATTCTCTTCAAAATTACTCTACAAATCAATCAGATAATGATTCGAATTTTTTAGATGAGGATTGATAATATGTATTATTTGGATTATTCGGATTACTATTCTCATCTTGCGAACAGACCTAACCTTTTCAGGGCAACATTTCTACTTACTACAATTTAATGCAAACAACCTGCTCTTTTCAGAGTAACCCGTTTTCTACTTACTACCATTTTTATGCAATCAGACCAACCCTTTTCAGGGCAACTTTTCTACTTACTATAATTTTATGCCAACCAACCTGCTATTTTCAGGGCAACCCGCTTTCTACTTACTACCATTTTTATTTGAAGAGACCTACCATTTTCAGGGCAACATTTCTACTTACTACAATTTAATGCAAACAACCTGCTCTTTTCAGAGTAACTCGTTTTCTACTTACTACCATTTTTATGCAATCAGACCAACCCTTTTCAGAGCAACTTTTCTACTTACTATAATTTTATGCCAACCAACCTGCTATTTTCAGGGCAACCCGCTTTCTACTTACTACCATTTTTATTCGAAGAGACCTACCATTTTCAGGGCAACTTTTCTACTTACTATAATTTTATGCCAACCAACCTGATCTTTTCTTTTATTTTCCTTTCTCTCATTGTCATATTCTCCACACATTTCAACACTTTCCTTCTAACTTACTTGTATCTACACATTCCTGACATAGCCAGCTGGTCAAATACTCCTACTCTCCAAAAATTTCCCACCTAACCACAACAAAATTTCCCCTCCCCCTTCACCCATTTCACCCTTTCGGCTACTTCTTTCACACTCTTACCCCCACCCCCCACTTTCAAATCACCTTCATTTCTTCAAATCTTTTCTAAAACTATGACACAACCTACACACTAAAAACACAGAACCTCCCCCTCCCCTCTTCTTTCCCCACCCCTCTACTTTTTCACTCACAGCCATCCACATTAACTTCATTCACTCCTATCCCTCCACTTCTTCACTCACAGCCATCCACATTAATTTAATTAACTTCTACTGACTTCTCTTAGCCCGGACCTCAGTCCTGCGCTCCCAGTAGTGGCTACTACTTCTCATCAACCCTATCATGTTAACCCAATATTTTCATGTACTTGCATGACATTTTTCTTAAAATTATCATCCTGAGGAAGTCTTGCAAATAAAGACGAAACGTTGATGAATACATAAAAAAACATCTTTTCGTTTTTCCTTTTTCATTTCCCATTACGTCGGATTACCCTCATCCTTCCTTTCTCATATATATATATATATATATATATATATATATATATATATATATATATATATATATATATATATATATATAAATTAATACACAGACTTCTATCGACTGGGTCTCTGAATTAATTCTCATTCAAGATCTAATTTAGTAACAGCCACAGTTATCCCTATTACACCGGCACTGTCTTACGGTTAAAATCCGAATTTAAATAGATTCAATTAAGCCTTAACTTAATATATAAAATCCTATAATAAGTAACAAATTACATTAATTCGATAAACTAATTTAATGAAACCCACAGTAATAATAAAATTTAATAATAATAAAAATAATTTTTTGATTGATAATATGAATAATTTTAATTATTCGCCCTACTGTTCTCATTTTGAGTGTTATTCTCACAGCGTTCCGACAGCTGTAACCTGTGGCCTTCTTCAGGTGTGTCTTTTCAAATTCGAGAAAATTTCTGTCGAACTCGGGAATCTTGACGAGATTTCGAACGGTACCTTATATTTAATCCATGCTCTAGTTCCGTCAGCCATTTCAGTATTTCGCAATTCTTCGTATCGCCCGCACCGAGGATTGTGGTCAAAATAAGAATAAGGATTCTAGACTTAAGCTTTATTATCATTCTATCTCGATTTTAATCTTACCAAGGGTACATCAAATTTGCTTAAACAATGTTCTGCCCAGGGAAATAATTTTACCTGTCCTGAGATGGGTATTCTTCTAGTATATATATATATATATATATATATATATATATATATATATATATATATATATATATATATATAGTAGAATAAATGTGAAACTAAAAGTAATCTTTTAGTAGAAAGAACCTATAGTGAAATGGTAAAAGCTACATATAGAGCCCGTAAATTGCTTTATATATATATATATATATATATATATATATATATATATATATATATATATATATATATATATATATATATTAATGCTTACGCAATCTTCAGCTAATTCTGCAAGCGCGAACTCCGATCATAAATCGCCACTGATTTGCAGTCAAGAGACTTACCAGTTGGCTACCCAAAAATAGCTTGTAATTTAGGAGGAATTGAACTTTGTAAATACCAAGTCGGCGGGTATTCACAGCAAGCGGCGAAGAGTGATCAACAACAACAAATCGTGTTGGATTTCGCAATGAAGCAAGTAGTACTGCTGTTGCATACCGTCCCGGAACGGGCCGTGGTAGTTCTCGTTTAATCACTCGTCACTTCTAACAACATAAATCATATAGTTTGCATACTTTTAAATTTCTCGCACCTTCAATCTTTCCTCGTCCCTTGGTTGAATTCTTTCTTCTTTCTTTCTGACGTGAACCACGCCGCTGAAACAAAAGCTCCTTGAGCGACTCAGAAGACAAACAATCTTTTAAATTAAAGTTCTGTTTCATTTCAGGCGTTAGTTATCCATCGGCTTGGAGATATTCACTAACGTCGAGAGAGAGCAAATTACTGCTTTCGTAACTACTTATCAATTAAGTCCTTAACCATTAGTGGAGGGGGAAAATAGATCTTCCGCCTGTATTTTCTTAGGGAATTAATTCCCCTAATCGTGTTGCAGACTACATCGTAAAAATCACGTCTAATAGGCTCGCCTCAAAAACCCAGATTTAAAAAACTCTGCTTCCTACGCAAGAGCCCGTGACGTCACAGAGCTTCTATGCGCAGGTGCACATTGACCCTTGATCTGGGGTCTCGTCAACGTGGTGACCCTGTTACGTCTGTGAGCTCCGACTGTGAGAACAGCCACATTCTGCACTTGACTATACGGGTCCACCCGCACTAAATCGCGCAGGTCAAACCAACGATTTCCAACAGATAGGCCCACCTCAAGCTGCGTCCGTTCCCACAGGGCCATTAGATATATATATATATATATATATATATATATATATATATATATATATATATATATATATATATATATATATACGTAGATGGACACGCACAAGTCACATTTAAACATTTCTTCCCCTCATTGGCTATAATTTTCTCCTGCTACCAACAATCACCGTACACACACATATCTCTCAATATACCGTGGAATGCCGAAGGAACTGCCGAAAATTTTGTTGTTTTTGAAAAAAGATTTTATTCAAAGCATATTTTGTATTTCTATACGTCAAAATAAATAGAAAAAAGGTATAAACATTTATATATTTTTCATACTTTTCATATATATATATAATGCATTTAAATTTACACAATGTTGGGTTATTATCTAAATAGTGTATATATTACTAAAGCTAAAAATATGATAATGTAATAAATGTTCTGAATTTATTTTTAAAACATCTTTATTTATACAATTGTTTCTCTCCATTTCAAAATACACCTTTTTCTTTATAATAAATTCAAGCTTCAATTAATTATCAAGAAATTATATGTGTTGAAATGGCAAGAATTAATTGTATGAATAAAAATGTTGTTTTTTTTCAAAACAAATTCGGAATATTTATTAAATTATCATGTACCTATTGATCTAACTATATCAGTCTGTTCTTGGAATTCGCTGTCCAGCTTTCTTGGACAGACCCCATATCTTTTTTACACGAACTTTTTCACTCTCCATTACTTAATATTTTCTCACTGAATGATTTGACAATTACTAGAAACTCGACGCCATTTTATGCCAACGGTAATTCTTACAGAATGTTTACAGTCATCTTAGCAATTAATTCGATTGCAGTTTTAGAGGATTCCCCCACACCCTTCCCGAGACCGCAATATTGTCCACACTGAGTGGCCGCTCCACACGGACAATTCGGGCCCAATTAACTCTCGTCGTCGTCGTCGTCGTCGTCGTCGTCATCATCATCATCATCATCATCATCATCATCATCATCATCATCATCTCTCCCTCTCTCTTTCCCTCTCTCTCTTTCTCTCCCTCTCTCCTTCTATCTCTCTCCGTCTCTCTCCCTTTCTCCTTCTATCTCTCCGCTTTATCTCTCTCTCCCTCTCTCCTTCTATCTCTCTCCCTCTGTCTCTTTCTCCCCCCCTCTCTCTTTCCCTCTCTCTCCTTCTATCTCTCCCCTCTCTCCTTCTATCTCTCTCACTCTCTCTCTCTTTCCCCCCTCTCTCTTTCAATCTCTCTCCCTCTCTTTCTCTTTCTCTCCCTCTCTCCTTCAATCTCTCCCTCTCTCTCTTTCTCTCCCTCTCTCCTTCAATCTCTTTCCCTCTCTCTTTCTCCCCCTCTCTCCTTCAATCTCTCTCCCTCTCTCTCTCTTTCTCCCCCTCTCTCCTTCAATCTCTCTCCCTCTCTCTCTTTCTCTCCCTCTCTCCTTCTATCTCTCTCCCTCTCTCTCTCTTTCTCTCCCTCTCTCCTTCTATCTCTCTCCCCCTCTCTCTCTCTTTCTCTCCCTCTCTCCTTCTATCTCTCTCCCCCTCTCTCTCTTCCTCTCCCTCTCTCCTTCTATCTCTCTCCCTCTCCCTCTCTCTCTCTTTCTCCCCCTCTCTACTTCAATCTCTCTCTCTCTTTCCTTCACTCTATCTCCCTCTCTCTCTCTCTTTCTCTCCCTCTCTCCTTCAATCTCTTTCCCTCTCTCTTTCTCCCCCTCTCTCCTTCAATCTCTCTTCCTCTCTCTCTCTTTCTCCCCCTCTCTCCTTCAATCTTACTCCTTCTCTCTCTCTTTCTCTCCCTCTCCCCTTCTATCTCTCTCCCTCTCTTTCTCTCCCTCTCTCCTTCTATCTCTCTCTCCCTCTCTCTCTCTCTTTCTCCCCCTCTATCCTTCAATCTCTCTCCCTCTCTCTCTTTCTACAAACTTAAAGAAATTCTAATTATAATGCACTACAACTGAAATCTTTGTATTTATCTCCCCCCCTCCCACAGCAGTAAGATGTGACACAAGGTCGGAAAGTGGGATTTGAAAAGCCAGCGCCCGAGAAGATGAGCACTCTGGCCTACAAAAAATGCCTGGGCAACCCTGACGGCATTCCCTGGTAAGGGCGCCGCAGGCGATTAGCAATAAACTAACACCTTATTAAAGGGTGAGAAGGCAAAGCCTGGGAGAGTGGACCACCTAGAATAGTACAGGACAGTCTCTAAGACCGGCGAAATCAAGGCCCGAAGGCCAAGACGGTACCGGTCTGCCGTGGTTATAGCATCTATCGGAACAGATACTACACTTTGATATCAGCCAAAATGCCCCCCCCCCCAAAAAAAAGATATCAACTTTTGAAAATATGATTTGGGACGTTGAATACGTATGCAACACTACTTGTCGATGCTGGGTTTCTATGGAACGACAAATTGTCTTAACGAATTCTTTATTATTTGATTATTCAGTTACTAAATGTCCGTTGATAAGGTGTCCAGTGAAAGGAAGATTTAAATATGGAAAAACATGGAAAAGATGGAAAAGAAGGGTTTTCGTGAAGGCAGCATTGAAAATGTTCAAGAATGAAGTAAATCCAATAGAAAGATGTTTAGTTCAATCGTAGGTGGACATTTACTAATTGGACAGACCCCATATCTTTTTACACGCAGATTTTCACTCTTAATATTTTTTTCAAATTTTGAATTTTGGCTTTTCCACTGCCAACTTATCTATCTATGTAATTCCTCTGATGATAAGTTTTAATCTTTGAAAAGCCTTGGCTTAAGGAAAGAATAATACACATAATTTTATTACCAAGTATACCTTGCATTGAACAATCGAAGTTGAAATAAATTTGTCATTCGTACATGTTTATCCCTCTTCTTTAATCTACCCTTATAATTGCTCTATCTCGTATATTGAGCTTAAACCATTTCACTATAGGTTCTACTACTAAAAGTATACTTTTAATATCATATTATATATATATATATATATATATATATATATATATATATATATATATATATATATATAAGTGTGTGTGTGTGTATGTGTGTGTGTGTGTCAGCTATAATTTCACCGTATTTTATTCCAACTGTAATTCCGCTGGACTCGTTTCAATCGTTCTTTGCAATTTTATGTTCGCCCTTCCTCAATCAAATCTATTAGTTTCCAATCGACTTTCCAGAGACGGCAATATTGTCCAGACTGTTTGGCCTCTCCACACGGACAATTTTAGCCCAATTAATTTTGGACACATCATTATAACTAAATCCCGCACCATTTTGGTCTGGTTGGATATAGTGCGACAGAAATAGGCTCACTTCAAACATTAATAAACGCGCAGATATAAATTGCGCGACCACGAGATCGAATTTTAACTACATAAAAATAAATCATCCCGTGACAGTAAAGAGGCTTCGAAATGTCCATCTGTCTATTCATATAAAGTTAGGTACATGTATATGTTGGTGCGTGTACAGATGACGGCAGATATGAAAAAACGCAGTTCCAAATAAATTAACCGGAAAACTCTTTCATATATGTATGTATCAGGCAAAAATAGGTATCTACACCAAAAATTATGGAAAATTAACGAGTAGAATTTTAATTAAAATTAAAAATCAGTTTTATCGTATTTTACAGATCCGCCAGTAATTTTTGATGAAGATACTTATTTTTGCCTGATATGTGCTCGAAATATATATATACAAAATGTAAATAGATGTAGTTTTGGCAAAAGGAAAGGAGAAAATAAAGAGCAAAAAGGGGATTCAAAGGAAACTAATTTAAAAGCAGGGAATCAACCGGTGTCTAAATATATATTTCTATTTATCTTCCTCCCACAGCGGTAAGATGTGACACAAGGTCGGGAAAGTGAGATTTGAAAAGCAAGCGCCCGTAAAAGGTGAGCACTCTGGCCTATAAAACATGCCTGGGCAGCCCCGTTGGCATTCCCCGGTAGGGACGCCTCAGACAGTAAGCGATAAACTTACTCCCCCCCCCAAGAGGGGAGGCAAAGCCTGGGAGGATGGACCTCCTAGAACTGCGCACAACAAACCCTAAGACCGGCGAAATTCTATGCCCGAAGGCCAAGACGGTACCGGTCTGCCGGGGTTATAGCATCCATCGGAACAGATACTACACTTTGATCTTGGCCAAGTGTCTAAATATATCTTATTTTCATTAATCATAGCTTGAGATAGGTTGGCGGATATATATATATATATATATATATATATATATATATATATATATATATATATATATATGTGTGTGTGTGTGTGTATATATATACATATATATATATGTATATATAGATATGTGTATATATATATATGTATGTATATATATATATATATATATATATATATGTATGTGTGTGTGTGTGTGGTTACGTGCGCTAACCTGTCAGAATTGATTAAATAATTATCTCTACACTGATGATTCCGGAAGGAGGAAACGTATACGTATGTAGATATTTAAATATTTATACTTTATATATATATATATATATATATATATATATATATATATATATATATATATATATATATAGTGCGTGTATTTAGGCAGCATTTTCTCATTAATGCAACCATTGTTAAAGATAACAGAATTCGTCTGTTTAATTATACCTTTTTTTATTTTTTCAATTTTTCTGATGGTCTTTTTTTTTTAATTTAAAAAAATTATCAAAATTTCATCATCTTAAAAATTATCTGGAAGCTATCTACATAAAAACACAACAACCTAAAATTAACGACATCACATATGAAACCAGTGGTAACATCTTAAAATGCTTAACATAATGCGATTTTTTTTCTGAATGACTGAATTAAAATCGTCAAGGACTTCCTGCAACAATGCGAAAACGTTCTATGCGCGTTTCTCCGCCGTCTTTTAAAAATCCTTTTCTTTCTCCAGCTTTTTTTGTTCATTTGCTGTTGACAGCTGAGGATGATTCGAGAAGAATCGAAAACGTTCGTGAAACCTGTGAAACCTATGGAACATTTATTATTATTTTTTTTTAATACAGCAAAGACTATCAGAAAAATTGAAATAATAAAAAAGTATAATAAAACAGACGAATTCTGTTATTTTAACAATGTTTGCATTATATATATATATACATATATATACATATATATATATATATGCATATATATATGTAAATTATAACTAAAAGGTAAACTTTTAGAGAGTTGGACCTATTGTGAAATAAGGAAAGCTCAATATACTGGATAGAGCAAAAATATGGTACGTCAATGAAAATTAATAAGACCTGCAAATGGAAGCAAATCGTCGTTGGATTTTTATACAGATTCCTCTGGATTTACCAATATTTCTGAGCCCCACGTTTTTTGGATTTCGTTATTGGTGATTCCCATGCCCGTTTGAACTTTAAAAAATTTTTTTAATTTTTTTAATTTTTTAATTTTAAAAGAAAACTTTTTCAAATTTGGAACTTTGACAGTCCTATCCTGTCAACTTATCAATCATAATTTTTCCTCTGATGATAAGATTTTAATCTTTGAAAAGCCTGGTTTAAGGAAAGAAAGAGATGAAAAATAAATGTTTTTATTAACTAAACTGCTCCTTGTTTTGAACAACTGAAAATACCGATTTGCTTCCATTTGCAGGTCTTATTAATTTTCATTTACGTACCATATGCATATATATATATATATATATATATATATATATATATATATATATATGAAGCAATCCAACAAAAGATATAAGCGTCAACTAATATCTTATAATTAGTGAAACATCCGGATAAAAAACTGAAGCTCAATATACTGGATAGAGCATTAATATTATAATATAAAATGAAGTAATAAAATAAGGTGTCAATCAAATTTTATTAGAATTCAAAGTTCATGCAAAGCATCCTTAAGTCCTTAGCTCATGAGTTTTCAAAGATAATTCTTCTCTTCAGAGGACCATTACCGCAGTTATACTACTACAGGTAATAAAATTACGCTTTGAAAATATATAAAATTATATACACAAATACATAAAAATAAATAACATCAAACATATCAATCCAAAAACATACTTTTGTTGAATCCATCTAGCCCACCAGGTCATGGATGGATTCAACAAAAGTATGTTTGTGGATTGATATGTTTGATGTTATGTATTTTTATGTATTTGTGTATATAATTTTATATATTTTCAAAGCGTAATTTTATTGCCTGTAGTAGTATAACTGCGGTAATGGTCCTCTGAAGAGAAGAATTATCTTTGAAAACTCATGAGCTAAGGACTTAAGGATGCTTTGCATGAACTTTGAATTCTAATAAAATTTGATTGACACCTTATTTTATTACTTCATTTTATATTATAATATATATATATATATATATATATATATATATATATATATATATATATATATATATATATATATATAATGGTAATAATCCAAGTAAAAATATCCACAGGGTGGTAATCTCCAGGGTCTCTCCAAATATGATCTGAGGTTAAGATCGGATTCTAACTCTGCCTGATGAAATCTCAGTTTATAGTAACTGTTGATCGATAACATCGACATGCCAGTGTCGCAGATTTTGTACATGTCTGTGTAAATAAAAAATTATCATATATATATATATATATATATATATATATATATATATATATATATATATATATATATATATATATCGACGACATATATGTCAATGAGGACGTGGCGTCAGCAGTACCGGTGATTAAGCATATGTCAATGAGGACGTTCTTCATCGGAAATGAATTAATGGTGAAAAAAGCGGAAAGGAAGCCGTCTATTTGCGAGGTGTTAATATGAGAAAAATTTGACGATCATATGTCTACTTTTGGACGAGGGTGGAAGTCGGCTAAGTGCCATCCTTGCTAACGCCACCATTCTGTGACATCATCATTTTGATGACGTCATCAAGTGTGCACAGTGTGAAACAAGATATGAAATAAAATTCACAGAGTTTTAGTAGTGCCTAGGTTGATATAGATATATAATCTGCGAGAGAAGGAGCAAAGTCATGACGTGTCTGTTGTAAGATTCGTATGTCAAAATAATGGCTGAGCGAAGCCGAAATATGGCGCCCGCTTAAATACTGTTGTCAATAATCGATAGCAAAATCTCAACATGGCCACTGAAAAAGTCTTCGACACTTTTAGATCGATAAGAGTAGCGTAGATGGAGAACTGTTCGTGTACGTCGCAGTTACAACCCTAACACTAACCCTTACACTAACCTTAACCCTAACCCTTACCCTAACCCTAACCCTAACACTAACCCTAACCATAAACCTAACCCTAACCCTAACCCTAACCCTAACCCTTACCCTAACCCTAACCCTAACCCTAACCCTAACCCTAAACCTTACACTAACCTTAACCCTAACCCTAACCCTAACCCTAACCCTTACACTAACCCTAACCCTAACCCTAACCCTAACCCTTACACTAACCTTAACCCTAACCCTAACCCTAACCCTAACCCTAACCCTAACCATAAACCTAACCCTAACCCTAACCCTAACCCTAACCCCTAACCCTAACCCTAACCCTAACCATAAACCTAATTCTAACCTTAACCCTAACCTAACCTAACCCTAACCCTAACCCTAACCCTAACCTTAACCCTAACCTTAACCCTAACCCTTAACCTTACCCTTACCCTTACCCTTACCCTAACCATAACCCTAACCCCCTTTGAAATGATGACTATTTTTAACTCTTTCAAGCCACTAACAATATCTCAGGAAGAAACCAGAATACAGCTATTTGACCATAAAGCTAGAGAATGAACCCCCCTATTCATACAGAGATCCCCCATTCTTAAGCACTCTCCCCGAGCCCGGAAGCACCACGAGTCAAGTGAACGACACACAATCGCACGATAAAAGGAATGAGACGATCAAAAGCTACTATGGCCGAATAGGGTTACAACGCAGAAGAGGAGGATAGTGCAATACTGCCTTGTCTGTCCTTTACTGGCCAACCGGTGCAGCTGAAATGATCTCGCAGAGTTCAATGATAACACAAAGGACTTTATGAAGAACTTCTCGTAAAGTCGGTTCTCTCGATCGCTCCGAACAATTTGTCACACCTGAGGCTATTCTCTATCTCTACAAATCTACAATCAGACCATGTATAGTGTACTGTTGTTATATTTGGGCTGGTGAATCTCTGTCACACTTGAAGGTGCAGAAACGTATCTGTAATCTGAATGGTCCTACCCTTTCTTCTACTCTTCATCCTCACTCTAACATACGTGATGTTGTTAGTCTCAGTCTTTTCTATATATACTATTATGCCATGTGTTCTTCAGAATTTTATTATCTATTTCCCTGCTTCTTTTGTTCCAGCTCGTTTGACTCGTTGGTCTAGTGGTCTTCATCAATTCGCCATTTTGATATCTCATTATAATACAGCTTCTTATACCAGTAGCTTCTTTCCAAGAACCGCGGGCTTGTGGAACTCTCTTCCTGCTGACTGTTTTCCTCCTACTTATAAACTTGGTCTTTTCACGACTAAGGCCAATAGGCATCTCCTGTCTGTGAGATTATCATATTTCGTTCCTGTTAGCTCTATATGTCAAAATCTCTTTTAATCAGAGTTAAGCCGTCTTTAAATATTGGTAGATTGGGGAACATGGTCTGTCACGCCACGTGACAGACCATGCTAGTATTGTTTTATTTTTTTTAAACACATAGGTCACCACTTATCAAGACCAAGAGCCACGCGAGGATGACTGTTAATGAGATGGCATTGTGTTCAGCTGAAAGATGATGAACACTATTGGAGTACTAAAATTGACTAACGGTGTGAACTGCGTTTTATTACTTATGGGGCAGTTTATGACAAGTAGTTGTTGATATTGGGTTTGAAGAGGACCATGTTCTAGGTTTCAGGGAAGGCGTCCCGCAGTAATATGTTTCACAGACGGCTGGCCCACGCAAAGAAACTCTGTCCATGCAAATCCTTCTTTTTCATCGGGGAAGATAGAAAAATTTATCTATTATTACATTAGTACCTGGTAATTGAGGTGACGGTATTTGAACGTTTGATTGTGGGCAATTCCCCCGCCTTCCTTTCTTTATGATCAGGATTGTTGATCAGGATTAAATATTAAAATTGATTAAATCAATTAGAATTTTTGTTTTGTTTTTAACAACACGGACCAATATTTGACATAAATCACTGAAGAAACAGATATTTGTATATAGCTTATAGTAAAACACTATTAATTACAAAGTACGGGGTAAAATTGATTTGATTTTGTATTAAAAAGTAAGTGCCGAATAGCACTTAGCGGTGTGATTGATTGATTGATAAATAATCTTTTTGCGTATCTTGTTTTGGTGCTTGTGCAGTTTACGATCCGGGTTATTTTTTAGATAGGATTTTCAATTTAAAATTCAATTTTTACAATATCTTTTCTTTATTAAATTGTTAACTGAAAGTACAGAATAGTTAATGAAGGCCCTACCTCCCCAGTTCAAGAATGGCTTTCTAAATTATTACGTTATTATTTAAACCCGGTCCGTAAACTACACCCATTTTCGGAAAAATATGAATTGAGAAAACAGTTTCAATTATCTCCCCTTTCAACTGACTCTTCTAAAATAAAGATGAAAATGTAATCTGTCTCCAATTATACAGAAGCACCGAGAAATATTATAAGATAGGAATATAGTTTGAATATGATTGGATGCTCCCCCAAAATTGGATGCTCCCCAAAAATTGGATGCCGAGCAGTCACCGACCCGTCGCCTTCACTCCTCTGCACACTGCTGATTTAGGACATTACTCAAATTGCTACATAGAAGTTATATATAGATTTTATTTATCTTCCTCCCACAAGGTAAGATGTGACACAAGGTCGGGAAAGTGGGATTTGAAAAGCCAGCGCCCGAGAAGGTGAGCACTCTGGCCTACAAAAAATGTCTGGGCAGCCCCGTCGGCATTCCCCGGTAGGGGCGCATCAGGCAGTAAGCGATAAACTTACTCCACCCCAAAAAGAGAAGGGAAAGCCTGGGAAAGTGGACCTCCTAGAACTACACAGGACGAACCCACAGACCGGCGGAATCAAGCCCCGAAGGTCAGGACGATACCGGTCTATAGAGTGTAGTATCCATCGGAACAGATACTACACTCGCAGCCAAAAGGCACATGGAACACCAAAGACCAATTTATTTTGTCTGACGTAATTTCATGACGTCAGACAAAAGAAGTTTGTAAACAAACAAACAGACACACGAACAAACAAACGAAAAAAAAAGAAAACATACACTATTCCAGTGAATAACATTGAAAGAGAACAACAACATTTTTTTTTATTAAAAAAATAACTGGAATACAGTTAAGTGTTCAAAATGACATGATATCTATAACAGGGAAAGAGAATATGAGTTAGACGTAAGAGTTATGTCCCCTTTACGCACTCTTCTTTTCCTATTGTGACATCGTCTTATAAACTGTTCAATGTCTCACATTATTAATTTTTTTTTTAAATTTTCTTTTGTAACTGGAATGCAAAGAATGCACAAATATGTTCGACCAGAACTTTCTGTTAGAAACGAAGTCCATTTTCATATAATTTCGTAAAAAAACAATGACAGGAAAAACAGACAAACAAAAAGTTTTGAAAAAGGAATAACAGTTTGTCAAATCTAATTTAAAACAATATGTGCGCAGACATTTTGTTGCAATCAGACAATAACTATTTTTTTTATTACAGTTGTTTATTTTGAATTGTAGACAAAATATGTTTTTCAGATACGAATAAAATTGTAAAATTCTTTTATTTTTTTATTCTAGAGAGAGAGAGACAGAGAAAGAAAAAGAGAAAAAAAAGAGAGAAAGAGTGAGAATATACCACGAAGATTAAGATAATCAATTACGGATATATATATATATATATATATATATATATATATATATATATATATATATATATATATATATATATATATATATATATATATAAGTTTGATACAACAAAAGATATGAGGCAACTAATATCTTTAATTAGTGAACATCCGGATAAAAATGAAGCTCAATATACTGGATAGAGCATTAATAGCTATAGATGAAATGAAATAATCAAATTTATTTATTACAGTTCAATGTTCAGGCAAAGTACTTTATTTTCTTTGAAAACTCGAGTTTAGGATTTAAAGTACTTTGCCTGAACATTGAACTGAAATAAAATTTGCTTCGCACCTTATTTTATTCTTTCACTTTATCTATTACTATATATATATATATATATATATATATATATATATATAGTAAGTTGTGAAAATATATTTATGGCAATTAAGCTACACAGAGGCTCTCGCGTTTCATCCCCGGGGGAATCTTCAGGCTAAAATGCATGGAGTGAGTTTTTCCAGGTCTTTATATACACGGCTAGCTAGTTAACCAATCAGATTCTTTGTTGTTCTCTTAGCCAATCGTTGAGCTTCCCACGAACAAAGGTCTGGTTAGTTTTACTTCCTATATCTGTTCTATTGTTCTGTTTTCTATAGAGTGGCCTATATCCTGTTTCTTTGTTGTGTCAATATAATGGGTGAACTTATTTTAACACGTGGTTCCCTGTATTTCTATTTTAGGTTTTAGTTTTTTAATTGTTAGGTTTTAGTTTACTTTAGTTTTTTACTTATTTGTTTGTTTATTTATTTATTAACCTAAGGTAAATTTAATTCTGTGCAGGCAGCTGTTTGCTATCTTTCTTCTACAGTTTAATAGATTTTGGGGGATGAAACATGGGAGCTTCTGTGTAGTTTAATTGCCATAAATATATTTACATAACTTACTACTAAGCTCTACTTCCGTATCGAGCACTGTTGATTTAAATACTGGAAATTGATACATAAAAAATTATATCTACTTATAAAATTTTATGTGAAATTGTGAAATAGTAATATATATATATATATATATATATATATATATAGAGAGAGAGAGAGAGAGAGAGAGAGAGAGAAAGAGAGTAAGAGAGAGAGAAAGAGAGAAAGAGAGAGAGAGACAGGTAAAGAAGAAAAATAAAAGATGTGAAAATACAAAATCTATTGCATCTTCAGTTTTCAAAACAAGGTATATTCAAATGAAGGAATTTATTTTTCCTTCCTTAAGCCATAGCTTTTCAACAAATTAATTCTTCTCGTCAGAGGAATGCAAAGAGATAAGTTGGCAGAAGAAATATCAAATGACATAATTTGAAAAAGTGTAAATACAAGTATGATAGAAAATTGTAAGGGAAAAGTGCAGAAAATATAAATAAAAGAAAAGGAAAATATTCAAAATGCAGAAAAAAGGACAAAATTATTCAATGATAGGTTCTAATTAAAGAGTATACATCATATCGTGTAATTTCATATCTTATGAATATATATATATATATATATATATATATGAAAAAGGAAAAGATTTAATTATTTATATATTTTCTCACGATGATTGATTTGAAGAAATAACATACAAGTACAATATTTGAAAATATGTGGTGCGTTTGTGACGTGAAAACACACCACATATTTTAAAATATTGTACGTGTATGTTATTTCTTCAAATCAATCATCTTGAAAAAGTCTTCAAATATAGACAAAACGTTGATGAATATATAAACAATTTTGGAGTTTTTCCTTTTTTAATTTTTCATTACGTTAGAATAGTATTTACATAATTTTCTATCATACACAAACACACACACACGCACACACACACACACACATATATATATATATATATATATATATATATATATATATATATATATATATATATATATATATATATGATGATGAAAATTATGGAAATAAAATTTCAACGTGATGAAAAATAAAAAATGAAAAACTGCAAAACTATTGATATTTTTATACCATAGTTCTATTGCCTCACACTATTGAGCTATAAAAAAACTTTTATGTTATTAAAACCTCACAATTTAAAAATGTAGACAGTAAATACACACACACATACACACATATATGTATACACACACATACATACACCCCCCACAACATATATATATATATATATATATATATATATATATATATATATATATATTAATCTCCCATTTAGACGTTAATTTTATCTCCAATTTCTACGGTAATGCGTGATGGACACATCGGTACGCGGCTCGATTACTAAGTGAGATATGACTTTCGTATTGGGGTTCAAACCGTGTGACCAGCAGGGATTGTCTCCTCCCATGCTGATGATTGCAGGTTTGGCATGAAACACATGTGTATATGGGTTTATTTTGAAAATAATATTTAAACTTTTGACTGAAGGTAAAAATAATTTAATATTATTTATTTAATTAATATATATATATATATATATATATATATATATATATATATATATATATATATATATATATATATACTAGCTTACCCGAGCAGGCGTTGCCAGGTAATATTTTTATATGTTAATTTTAAGCAGACTCCACAATATTACTGTAAAACCCTAACGAATAAATAAATACAAATTTAAAACAGAGTAAGAGAGAAAAAGGGAAATAGCTTTAAACAGAGAAAGAGAGAAAAGAATATATATATATATATATATATATATATATATATATATATATATATATATATATATATATATATATATATATATATGTACATTTGTGTCTGTATATGTCTATCTATATGTCCGTGACATGTTCTCTCTTTCTTTCTATCTTTCTTTCTTTTGTCCGGTATTTCTCTCTGCCTATCTCTGACTACTTTTTTTTATATATATATCTCGTTGTCACTCATTCACCCTTTTTATCGATTTCTCCACCACCCTCTCTTTCATTCTATTTCCATCTCATCCTTTATTCTGCTTTTTTCGTTTAGTTCAGTCTCCTCCTTCTTCTCCTCCTCCTCCTCCTCCTCCTCCTCCTCCTCCTCCTCCTCCTCTTCCCCCTGCTCCTCCTTCCCCGCCGTCGCCCCTCTCTCTCTCTTTCTCTATTTATTTTTCTTACACTCTTTATTCCTCTCTCTTCCCTATTTATCTCCTACTCGCACACATACGGTAATAATCGCATTTAAACACCGGTTCCCAAGTTAAGCGACGTTGTATCCTGGTCAGTACTTAGATGGTTGACTTTTCGAAACAATGGCTGCTGTATGTAAACCTAGTCCTAGTGACCTTGCGGACCAAAAAATGGCCACCAATCTGGAACTGCAACAAACGATACCAAGCCGTCTATTGTGATCTGCGTCGACCATGACTCGGGAATCTTTCGAAACTCTGTATAGGTTTTCGAGTCCGATATAAAGATTCCCTAAATTTCCGCTTGTGGACGATTTCGAGCCCGAATAGAAAGTGACTGATGCTAAATGTGGCTTCATAGAATAATTAGATCAAGAACTATCATCAAAGATATTTGTGTCAATTTGATTTAAATATATACATTTTTTTGTTTAAAATATTGTTGTTTATTTAACATACTAAAATGTCCTCAAAGATCCTCTCACCCTATATTAATAAACTATGTAATTCTTATTCAAGGGAGATTATCTCCAACAAGGGAGGTAACTTACGACATTATTTCTTACCACAGTGATATTCATAATTGATCTTCTTGTTAAGCCCTGGGGAGATAAATTATGCAATGGAAGATTATATATCTCTAAACAAGACTCTGCACCTTCTCACCAAGCCATTATAACCCAGTACTGGTTATCGACATCCTGATAGTACCATAGCTTCACTAAAGGCCGCCATTGTCTAGGTGATGTACGAAATTAATACGGACCACTTAATTTCAGCTTGTGGACGGTTTTGAGCCCGCGTCATTGGAGTCAAAGGTGGATTCATAGAATAATTAAATAAAGAAGTATCATCAAAGATATTTGTGTCAATTTGATTTAGATATATACATTTTTTTGTTAAAATATTGTTGTTTATTTAACATACGAAAAATCTCCTCAAATAGCCCCCGCATTCTGTATAATTGTTAGGACACCTAACGAAAACGGAATTACCTCCCTTGAACCATTTCGGGAGTTAAGAGTTATCGCCCTTGGAAAAGGATCGTCTGCTCGGAGAGAAAGAAAACAAAGACCACGGCGTCAGACCGTGAATATATCAATCGCGTCCAGCGGCCAATTAACTCATTAATTCATTCTGTGTTCAGTTTTAATAAATCTGTTAAACGTTTCTCTTGATAGTTCATCCATTTATTTACAAGTTATTATTTATAATTAACCTAAATTACAAGGTTATAAAAATAATGTTTTACATTTTTTTCTTTCCAATGAAGTGATCGATATCGAAGCGTTTGCATTTTTCTTGACTTAAAATCAATCCCAAAACTATCTGGCTTTAGCCATCTGCATAGTCCCATAAAATAAGACACGGTTTACGTCCAACACCCGACCGAATCCGAAATATTATGTTGAATATTGGGAGAAGGATAATGGCACCTGGGTATTTGGAGAAAGTGTGGTCTTCTTAAAGGCGTTAATGGCGACTATTGATGCGTAGATAATCCGATTACGGATAAATGTGCTAATAACTGTAAAATATTAGAAGAAAGATGATTAGATTAAGGGGATTAACGACTTTTTATTTCTATTGCGAAAAGAGCTTTGGATTAAGTGAGCTTAAATATCGAAAAAGGAAGAAAGTCAGTTAGATTAAAAGGATTAACGACTATTAATTAATATAAAGAAAGAAAATTGGTTTAATAGTGACGTAAATATTAAAGTCACTATCCTATTAAGCCAATTTTTTTTCAAAGAATGGCAAATAGATTAATCGAATTAATGAATCTATAATATCGGAAAAAGTCGATTAGATTTAATTGATTAATAACTTTATTAGAAGCAAAACAGGATTAAAAAGGGATTAATATTTGAAGAAAACCAATTAGATTGAGGGAACTAATGACTTTATTTATGAAAAAAAAAGGAATTTAGATCAAGGGATTATCGACTCTTAAATACGGGAAGAAAGACCATTTGAGAAAGGAGATTAATTACTTTGAGGTCGGAAGATAAAAATTAGATTAAAAAGATTTGAGGATCATTATTTATTTAAATATTAAGTTGATTAATACCTTTTTGGGGGGGGATTTATATTCCTTCCACAGCGGTAAGATGTGACACAAGGTCGGGAAAGTGGGATTGTAAAAGCCAACGCTCTCGAGAAAAAAACAGTGCTCTGGCCTACAAAAAATGCATGGGCAGCCTCGTCGGCAGTAAGGGGCGACTCAGGCAGTAAGCGACTCAGACAGTAAGCGATAAACTTACTACTCCCCAAAGAGGGAAGGCAAAGCCTGGGATGGTGGACCTCCTACAACTGCACAGGACAAACCCACAGACCGACGGAATCAAGGCCCGAGGGCCAAGACGGTACCGGTTTATAAGGTGTAGTATCCATCGGAACAGATACTACACTTTCATCTTAGTCAAAACGGCAAGAAGCTTATTCGTTATATGTGATTAATACCTTTTTATTTATTTAAAGACAGACGATAAAATTAAGGGGATTAACGACTCTTAAATATTGGAAGAGTATCAATGAGATTAAGGGGATTCAGAATAATTTGATCACGAGGATTAACGACATTATTTATTCGATTAAGAGATTAATGACCCTTTATTTATTAGAAGAAAGACAATTGGATTAAAATATTCGAAGAAAAACAATTAGATTAAGAGGATTACTGACTATTTATTGGAGGAATAAAAATGGAGTAAGTGGATTAACAGCTTTTTATTTATCGGAATAAATACAATTAAAGTAATAGAGTAAATCGATTATAAGTATTAAGATAAGAGTAATTGGATTAAGGGGATCAATGGCAATACAATATTAGGGGAAACGATTATTAGATAAAAAAAGGTTATTCTTAAGAGTTTAAGGATAATTAGATTCAAGAGATTAATTACTTTTAAATATCGGGAGATAATTACAGGGTTCCGCAGCAAAATACGACACGTGAGTCACCGCCGAGATAAACCAGGAGGTTTCGACGAGCATCGTGAAGCCCCGGATGAACGAAATCGCCGCCGGACGCACCTACGCCTTCCAGCATGACCCCGCTTCTGCACACAAGACCAAGACGACCCAGGTGTGGATGCTCAACAATGTTTATCACCACTGATCGTCCGACTTGTGGAACTACAACCCACTTAACTATTTCTTCTGAAGCGTGATTGAGGCCAAGACAAACAAGCACGCCCACAACACGGTAGACACTCTGAAGGCTGCCATCGTGGAGGCGTCCGCCGCTATAGATCAGGATATGGTCGCCAAAACGTATAACTCATATTGCGGCCACTTTGAGATGGTCGTCTCCGGCGGTGGCGTTTACATTGAAAAATAATGTACTATGCTACTCTAACTGTTGGTAAATAAACTGTCGGGTCTCTGCATATACAACTTTTGTTTTTAGTGCCTATTTCATTTTCTTTCGTGTCCGGTGTCAGATTTTGTTGCAACACTCTGTATATTAAAAATAAAAGTAAATGATTGTAGATATATTATTAATTAGTTAAAGTATGGCGATTTTTCTATAATTCGAAAGCCATTTCGACCATACATTAAGGTCGAACTCACGACCGAAATATCGGTTGGCTTTAGCGATGTGTTTGTGTCATTATTTTTACTAGTTTGTTCACATGCGTATCCACTAATTCCACCTACCAACCATTCCACTTTTCAGATATGTTGGCTTATATTACAAAAAAAATGTGGCTTAAGTTTGCCGCCATTTTATACAGATGTATGTTTTATTTCTTTCAACTTTCAAAATTTAATTTAATTAATTTTTTTTTTTCAACTATCAAAATTTAATTTTATTAATTATTTTTTTCAACTTTCAAAATTTAATTTTATTTATTATTTTTTTCAACTTTCAAAATTTAATTTTATTTATTATTTTTTTCAACTTTCAAAATTTTATTTTATTTATTATTTTTTTCAACTTTCAAACTTTTATTTTGTTTATTTGTTTTACTTTAAAGATAAAAATCGTTAAAAAAAAAACAGCTTTGAATCAGACAACACCGACATTTGCCGACGCAGAAATACCTAAAGAGCCGGAAAAAGCCGAATGAAAACGAAGCGGCGTCAAAATCAGAACGAGACGGCATTCAAAGAGAAAAAAAATCATGAAACAACATTTAAATCAAGAAAAACACTCACCGTAAGTTTACTTTTATAAAAATTATTTCTTTTTTGACAAAAAAAAAATAATTACGTTAATTTAATTTTTTTTGAATCAGAACAAAACCGAACCGTTCTTTTTACCCTAATCCTAACCTAACCTAAACTAACTCTAAACTAACCCTAACCTGACCATAACCTAACCCTAATATACTTTTATTGTCTTTGGTAACAGTTATTTGTTTTTTTTCACCCCTTTTTTCTTTGTTGGAAATTCTTGACAATCGCCAATTTACGATTTAATCAATTTACAATTTAATTGTCGTCTGCTTTTCTCGCCATATGATTGGATAAACGCTTCGCAATATTTCATCTGTTTACGTAAACAGTCGGAAAAGGCCGAACGAAAAGGCTAAACAAAATAAAATTTTGAAAGTTGAAAAAATTAATAAATAAAATAAAATTTTGAAAGTTGAAAAAAATAATAAATAAAATAAAATTTTGAAAGTTGAAAAAATTAATAAATAAAATAAAATTTTGAAAGTTGAAAAAAATAATAAATAACATTGTTGAAAAGCAGTACTAGTAGTGAAAAAAAAACGAAGAGAAAAAAGAATGAAATGAAAGGTGTCTTTTCAGTCTGTACATAAGTAGACAATATTCACATTAATTGTTCTTTTAAATTGATTTACCTGCGTACATACAAAATTTCGGACTTACACTTATATATAGTGCTTGTTATCTTTTCAGGTAGAGCGTTGTGATAATTAACTAAAGTACGGATTCCTAATGAGTTACGCTGTAAGTGACTCGTCAGATGACTCTAAAACGTTTTTGCTGCTTTGTTTACTTCCAGTTTAAATTTTTCTTTCATTTTACTTCAGTGTAATTTCTCATAAATCAAGGGGCCCCTTCATGGGGCTAACACTTGATCTCTACACGAGATTCATAGATATCATAGTATTCCATTAATAATAGTGTGTCATTCATGTAAAGGTACAAACACAACACACATACACATATACATACACACATACACACATACACACTAACACACATACACACAAACACATACACACATACACAGAATGCTTGAAATTGTCAAATTTAATTAGTATATACATATATATATATACTAATTGATTAAGAACTCAAGGGAGAGTACCCAGTATAATTGCACATGATAACTACCCTTTTTGTTTCATTCTACTGTAAATTTCAAAAAAGAAAATAAGTGTGTATATATATATATATATATATATATATATATATATATATATATATATATATATATATATATATATATATATATATTGGTACAGAAAAATTATTACAACATTAGTACAGTCGGTTTCAAGCTCAGAAGGACTTAATCATCCGACTTTCTTCAGCTTAGGGTGTCACCAGGTTACAACATAAGCTGAACAGAGCCGGATGGTTAAGTCCTTCTGAGCTTGAAACCGATGGTACTAATGTTGTATAAATTTTTCTGTACCAAAAAATAAATAAATATTACGCTCTCAATTTTGATTCTCAATTAATCGAGACTTCTGCTTGGATTTTCCCCACCATATTACAAAAAAAATAATTATACATATATATATATATATATATATATATATATATATATATATATATTAGTATTTCATGTATCCACATAAAATTGTATAAGGAGATATAAGTTTTTATGTATTAATTTTCAGTATTTACTTCACAGAGCTCGAAACGTAAGTAGAGCTAGGTAGTAAGCTATGAAAATATATTTATAGAAATTAAGCTACACAGAGGCTTCCGCGTTTCATCACCGGGGGAATCTTCAGGCTAAAATCCATGGAGTTATTTTTGCCGGGTGTTTTTATATACGCGGCTAGCTAGTTAACCAATAAGATTCTTTGTAGTTCTTCCAGCCAATCGTTGGGCTTCCCGCGAACAAAGGTCTTGGTGTTACTTCCTATATCCTGTTCTATTGTTCTGTTTTCTATAGATTGACCTATTGCAGAAAATTGCATTATTAGTCGCCCTTAATTTTATAAGACGTATTGTTCGTTAATATATATAGTTTTATTTATTTTATACGTACATAAAAGTAATCCATGGACACGTGTTTCTGGCTCACAGATGTCATCAGCATGGCTTACTTAGACAAGGATCGAACCTTCGATATTGATGTCTATAGTCCAGCATTGTACCATCTGACCAAGACGCCTTGTCTAGAAATATGTACGAAATATATGTACGAAATATATATATATATATATATATATATATATATATATATATATATATATATATATATATATATATATATATATATAGTGTTACTTTCAAAGTATTCTCTACTTCATATTGGGAAAAACTGTAACTGTTTACTTTTTATATTTCTTCTTTTTTTTTCGGAATTTTTTTGATGAGGATTCATGATTAGTATTACTTTGATTATACGGACTACTATTCTCACCTTGGATATCATTCTTACAACGTTTCGGCCGATGTAACCTCCGACTTTCTTTAGATGTATCTTGTCGATCTCGAGAATCTTTCTGTCGAACTCGGGAATCTGTATGGAATTTCGAACGGGACCCTTTTTATTTGATCTATATGGGGGGGGGGGGTAGATTGTTCTTGCCACGTCAAATTTTCTGCAACTCATCAAAGACCCCTCAAATAAGACAGAGATTCTTCCTACCCAAATATGACAACAGTCCACAGGAATACAAATCTTCAAGAGGGTACTATCCTTTTTTGAATACAACAAAAGTAAATTAAATATAGCCACCGTTACACCTAGTTACTATGTTCAAACGTCCATAATGATTGATTAGTTTGCTATGGTGTGTATCCCACACGAACGTTATGTCTAGAATCCTTATTCAAATTTTGGTCAAAATCCATTGCATGAGTCTGGTTCTTGAAAATATCTATAATTTGAGGCTTAAGCTTAAGAAGTCTCAAGAAAAAATTGAAATTCAGGTAATCTTGCTTAATTGGTCTCTCATCATAATTAGTCACATTTAATGCAAATCTGAAATATTTGAAATTTTAAAGGGGGGGGTCTGAATATTATGTCTCCTAAAACCTGTTTGAAATACTCGAAAGAAACTAAAATATATGGAATATTTATTATTTCTTTCTTATGAAAATTGCTCCAGACAAGGCATGAAGCCACTTGATGTAAGGCGGTATAAAAAACTGTTTTAAATAATAAACAAAATACTACTCCAAGGTAAAAAAAAACTGACCAACGATGAGTATTAGAAAACAGCAACTCTTCCCCCTTTGTCAGAAACCTCACTCATAGAATGACTACACGACAAAATAAGGGAAGCAAAAGTTACGAGGCTGCCGGAAGTAAACCA
>OY744548.1:64101874-64151874 GCA_963556195.1 Sepiola atlantica
TATGAATATTAATAATTATATAAATAGCTCTATTTACTATGGATGTTTACTCTACCTGGATTTATATATATATATATATATATATATATATATATATATATATATATATATATATATATATATATATATATATATATATATACTTCTTTGTAGAATGGTAGGAAAAATCCCAGCAGAGTGCTCGATTAATTAAGAATCAATTAAAGTTAAAAATTAAGAGCATAATATTTATTTATTCTGGACAACAGAAGCTGAAGAGAGCCGGATGGGTAAGACCTTCCGTGCTTGAAACCGACGGTACGAATGTTGTACTAATTTTTCTGTACCAGAATATATATATATATATATATATATATATATATATATATATATATATATATATATATATATATAGGCAGCATCTTCTCTTGCAGGCAAGTAGACATGAGTTGTCTCTTATATTCAACAATACTCCCGCCAAAACCTTCTATAAATACTAACACATGGTCTAGACCTAGTTAACCTCATTCCCCCGAAGATGGACCCAGATGGGTCCGAAAGTACTTGGGAGACAAATGCAAATCATGGCAAATTCATCAGCCAATTCCCCTCCGAAACTAACGTCCTAATTCGGACTATTGAAAGGATTTACTAAAGAATATCTAGACATGAGTTATCTCTTATATTCAACAATATATTCAACAATATATATATATATATATATATATATATATATATATATATATATATATATATATATATATATATAATTAAGAACGGTGAGAAAAACAGAATATTGGATCATGTCCTCACATGTGGACCGTCCAGAATTGTCGCATTGAACTCATTATTTTACAAATTATTTCAAACAAAGGTCGTGGCGGTGGCAATGGTGTAGTGCAAGAGCTATGTCGTGTGGAACTCCAGTTTTTTGGCAGGGCCAACCATGGCAGACAGGTTTGGCACTAAACGGCTAAAACTAAGAGGTGCCGACATCAGGATCCGTCGTCCTCTTGTCGTGTGAGGAGGTGAACCGCAAAGTTATTACTTTTTTTGTGTTCTGTGCCAAACCTTCATCGACTTCGCATGCAATCTTGTTGTTTTCGGTGTTGGAGGTAAACACATGCAATCTTGCAGGTTAACGAATACCTGAAACTATGACTTCATGCAGACCAGACAACCATGAGGCACGATCTTCGTGAGCTATATGCAGATGTCCGACTCAAAGAAGAAGAAGAACAACAGCAGACTCAGATATTGTTCAATTTCAGCCAGGGGTTTTTACCCCGCCTAATAAACTGGTATTGTCCGGACCTTTGAGTCTGGTTTTACGCTGGTCTATTGGGGGTTGCCGGTCCTGTGCATTTCTAGGAGGTGCACCCTCCCAGGCTTTGCTCCCCTCTTTGGGGAGGAGTAAGTTTATTGCTTACTTCTGAGGCGCCTCTACCGGGGAATGCCGACGGGGCTGTCCAGGCAATTTTTAAATGGACAGAGTGCTCAACTCTCGAGCGCTGGCTTATCTAATCCCACTTTCCCGACCTTGTGTCACATCTTACCTTGTGGGAGGTAGATAAATAAATTCATCTTTAGTAATATGGATACCATAGATGGCATGGATATTTTTCTTACACATCCGGTTTCTACTCCTGCCATTATTCTACTTCCGTCGGGTTAGGGGTTATGGTAAGTGTTAGGGTTAGGGTTATGGTTAGAGTTAGGGTAGCTCATCTCTCATTTTCCATGAATCAAGTGCATAAATAATTTTGACTCACCGAACAAACAAACAAACAAACAAACAAACAAACAGCGTATAATTATTATCTCCTGTAGGTGTAAAACCTGGTTTAATGTTAAATCTGTGAGGGGAGTAGTACTTTAAAAATGATATATTAATGTATAACTAAATAAAGTACATGTTCTTGTAATCAGTCATCACAAAAAAACAAACATATAATAAAAAGATTTCCCCACTCGCTTTAATTGGTAAAAATCGAACGTACCTGGCAATTAGTAATAAATTAATTTAATAATTGAAAAAAAAAATGCAGACGTAAAAATAAAAATAATTATATAAAATAAAAAAACAAAATATTTTTTTACGAATGAAAAAAATAAAAGTTTTGAGCTGCAAAATTGGATCACTGAAGTGACCCGCAGCAATTTTGTACGGAACGGTTATGTAGAATCGGAAATATACACGGCACAAAAAAACGGGTTATAGTCAGCTGACGAATAACTGTAAAAATGATACATATATATATATATATATATATATATATATATATATATGTATAAATTAGGAGAAAATATTGGCTCCAGTCTCTAGAAATTGAAATTGGAATGTAATATTGAGCTTTGAATACATTTAAAGACAAGGGACAAAACAAATTACAGTTACAGGGAAGGTTTGGAAACATTAGGATGAACTACTTTACTAGAAATTGATTGAATTCTTTATATAATTATTATTTTCTTCTTACTTTTATTCGACTGAAGAGTAAATGACTACTGTGATTGGGGCCAGATTTTGTTACAGGGGGGGGGGCTCAAAATGGTTGTTTACGTTAATTTTGTTTGTACGGATAGGGAAACAGGGAGCCTGGATGGGAATTTCAAAGGCCAGCGATTCGAAGAAAAAATCTATCAGAGTAGAAAATCTTCCAACATCTTCACCATCAAGGGGTGGGATTTTGCTGCTAGTCGGTTGGGTCGTGTGAAACAGATTCAGGATCATATCTACTGGTGAGACGATCACCAAAGTGTCCCTGCATATTGAATGGTAATAGGAGAGTAGAAAGTGGACCGTGGGTTTAGCTTCGGCAGCCTCGTAGCTCTCGCTTCCCTTATTTTGTCCTTTAGTCCTCACATTCCATGAGCGATGTTTCTGACACAAGGGGAGAATTGCTGTTTTCTTGGTCGGAATCTATCAATCTAACATTCATCGTTGGCTAGTTGTTGATCATGAAGTGGTATTGTTTTCGTTTTTGTTTAGCTCCTTACATTAAGTGGTTTTGTGCCTTGTCTGGACCGATTTCCATAATGAACAACAACAAAAAAACAAAAAAAACAAAGACTGTTCGACATTTATGGGTGAAACTTGGTGGACAAGTCAGACATAGACTGAAGTTTATTCGTACCAAATATAGTTGGATTGCTGAAAGGATTGTGAATTTAATTACCGATAGCATGGGTCAAATTTGAGGGAGGGTGAGACTGGACAAGTTTTAAAAAGAAATGTAGAAAAGCGGAAGGTTATTAGAGATTCATGTCTCTAAAAGAAGTCTGATTCACATAAATAAATGTGCCAAGGGGTTAAGGTCCGGTGAGTGTGGAGTCCATTCATGATCACACCTCCTACCGAGGAGACTATCAGTAAAGTGTCCCCGCATATCACTGTACGGCGTAATCACGTTTCTACACCGATTCTCGTTGGACCACCGAAGTTAAGTGACCTTGAGCCTGGTCAGTACCAGATAGGTGACCATTTGGGAATACCGGGCGTTGTACGTAGGAGGACATCGACATTTTCCTGCAAGAATTGCAAAGCCTTACGTAGTCGTGTCTCTGACCGGGATATACATGCGACTTGGGGACTGTTTGTGATTTTATATTCCTTAGAAACCGACTTAACTCACCTAGGGTGAATGTCGCTTGGTTGCTTTGTTTTACGGCATATCAAATCTTTTCAAATTTTATTCATGGAAGTTTCGTTTGGTTTTAGGCACACTGAGAGAAAGAGAGAGGGAGGGAGAAAGAAAGGGAGGGAGAGGGGGAGGGAGAGAGAGGGAGGGAGAGAGAGGGAGGGAGGGAGAGAGAGGGAGGGAGGGAGAGAGGGATGGAGGGAGAGAGAGAGAGAAAGAGAGAGGAGTGGGTGGGAGAGAGAGGGAGAGAGAGGTGGGTGAGAGAGAGAGAAAGAGATATTAGGTGGCGGGAGAGAGAGAAAGAGAGAGAGACGGAGGGAGAGAGAGAAAGAGAGGGAGAGAGAGAGGAAGAGAGAGAGGATGGGAGAGAGAGAGGGAGGGAGAGAGAAAGAGAGGGAGAGGGGGAGGGAGAGAGAGAGAGAAAGAGAAAGAGAGGGAGAGAGAGGGAGGGAGGTAGGGAGAGAGAGAAAGAGAAAAAGAGGGAGAGAGAGGGAGGGAGAGAGAAAGAGAGAGAGGGAGGGAGAAAGAGAAAGAGAGGGAGAGAAAGAGAGAGGGAGGGGGGCAGTTTTTATAGTAGTTGTAGCTAGTTGAGTTCTTGCTGTGAATGTTTTAGAGAGGGGACCATAGATTGGAGCTACGTCGAGGACCTACCATGAAAAGTATAATAGAGGGAGATACTAACAACGTCTTTTCTGTGTGAAAGGGTCCGTAGGGAAGAGAAGACGTTATCACCCACTAGATTGCGAAGTCGAATTCGTAATCTGTCACGGCAAGAAACAGTGTTCCGAGTAATTTAAGAAATGCTGGGATATAAAACTTAAGTTTAAATTTAATGGATCTTTATTTAATTGAGAATAGAAAATGGAAAAGTCTGTTTTTTTTTTTATTTCTATGTTTTAGAAAATTTGTCTTTAACATCTTTTTTTGCGTTATGTGCCTTTACCAAAAAAGAGACGAAGGATAATCGCGTCCTGAATCCAAAGGGAATTTTCACAGTTTCTGATGTCGTTGTTGTTGGGGGAGATCATTCAGTCGTCTTAGCGGCTCCCGTGAAAGAGTTAACAGCAAAACACACAAAAAGACACGCAATTTAGATTATCTACTTTTTGTTTTATTTTACCTCTGTTGTCATCGCTGTTGCGCTGTGTGAGAGACAATAGATATCCCCTGTCATAATAGATGCGCGTGTAATTGTGAAGCAAGGGTTGCACAATCACAACCACACTTCTCCTGAGTCAGCACTGCTTGATTCTAGTGGTAAGGAGAAATCCAAGACGACTGGAAACAATGCCGAGACAAGCGGAGAGCACATACAGCACCTTGTATTCCCAAATGGTCACCAATCTAGAACTGACCCGGGTCAACGTCGCTTAACTTCGGTGATATTATATAGAACATATTTTAGAAAATACTACTTACATTATTATGAAGCTCTATCACTTTGATATTGAGCGCTTATTGGAAACAGCTGCAAAGCTCAATTTTGTTTTGAAAAATTGCATAATTCATTATTGTTATATATATATATATATATATATATATATACAGGGTGGGCCAAAATAAGGGTCCTATCTTTAAATTTGAATAACTTGAATTTGAATAACTTCCACAAAATAAAAGTTAAACTCACCAAACTTTATGTGTGTGTAGACTGACCCTTCCGAGATTTTTTGAAATAAACAAAACAAATTTTAGCCGAAAAAACACTTCTTAAAACTTACAAAAACTAAAGTATTGTTTTTTACACTGTTTTGAGTTTTTTAAGCAAAAATAATGTTTTCTAAATGAGGGTACGTTCCTTAGGGCTAATACGGCTCATGCTTGCTTCGGAAGGGGTCCTTTACTTATTCTAAAAAAAAAAAAAAAAAAAAATCAATAAATAAAAAAGTTATGAATTTTTAAAAATAGGACCCTTATTTTTGCCCACCCTGTATATATATATATATATATATATATATATATATATATATATATATATATATATATATATATATATATATATATATATATATATATATATAAGTAGATAAGTTATGAGAATAAAAATTGGATGAAATGTATTTTTTTATTAAATCATGAATTGCCCACACAAGGGGTATATAATAAAAAAACTTTTTGTTTTATTTAAGCCTAGTTTTAACAATTGATGATTATATTTTCATAACTTACCATATATATATATATATATATATATATATATATATATATATATATATATATATATATATATATATATATGGTAAGTTATGAAAATATATTCATGAGAATTAAGCTACACAGAGGCTTCCGCGTTTCATCCTCGTAAGGAATCAGCAGGCTAAAATATAAAATATATTTTCATAACTTACTACTTTGCTCTACTCACGTATTGAGCACTGTTGAAGTAAATACTGAAAATTGATACATAAAAAATTATAGCTCCTTATAACATTTTATGTGGATACATGAAATAATATATATATATATATATATATATATATATATATATATATATATATATAAACGTGGTTCTACAGAGTGATTTGTGAAAGGACTTTTTTATATTATATATGTTATATTATAAATTTATTTTCAAATATATTTTTTAGTTCCTATTTTTCAGCAGCACCATTGCATGTGAAAACAGTTATCTTTATTTTTATTGTGTATGTTACAGATCCTTATTGGGTTCGACCGTTATATGAATAAGGTATAAGTTGTAAGAACTTCCATATAAATTAAATATCAACTATTTCACATAAAAAAAAAGAAGAAATTTCCAGTCATTTTTTCAATCATAGTGTCAAATATCTTTTCCCTTTTTCCGCATATACATATAGGGTCCGTTATAAGTAACTATATGTTTACTTTTGTGTGTAGCTTTATTGATACTTAAGAAGTGTTTCTTCTATTCCACATGTCATTCGAAAGCGGATATCGTATATTTTTGTAGCATCGTTGAACTTAAGTAAAAAAATCCGAGCTGCTATTGCTTAGGTGCGTTTTAAGTTGTTCGCCAAATTATGCAACCCGGAATGATTAGCAAAGTGCATCGAGCTCCATTGAGAGCACACGTTTGATTAATAAATGTTTTGATAAACATCATGTTTTATATTGCCAACAAAATGAATATAGCATTAGTTTTAAATTTTAATGTTTTTTTTTCTTTCTTGGGGATATGGTATATATATATATATGTATATATATATATATATATATATATATATATATGTATATATATATATGTATATATATATATGTATATATATATGTATATATATATATATATGTATATATATATGTATATATATATGTATATATATATATATGTATATATATATGTATATATATATATGTATATATATATGTATATATATATATGTATATATATATATACATATATATATATATGTATATGTATATATGTATATATGTATATGTATATGTATATGTATATGTATATGTGGCATCTTTCTAAATGGTAAAGTTTACAAAAAAAATTAAATAATGCCCCACCCCCCACCCCTAAATGGTAAAGTTTACAAAAAAAATTAAATAATGCGCCCCCACCCCTAAATGGTAAAGTTTACAAAAAAAAATTAAATAATGCCCCACCCCCCACCCCTAAATGGTAAAGTTTACAAAAAAAATTAAATAATGCCCCCCACCCCTAAATGGTAAAGTTTACAAAAAAAAATTAAATAATGCCCCCCACCCCTAAATGGTAAAGTTTACAAAAAAAAATGTGCCCCTTTTACTCATTGGGTTGTCGAGAATATATATTCCAAAATTCATAATGATCAGTTCAATAGTTTAGGATTTTACCAAGCACATATGATATTGGCGCTCACGCATCCGCACCAATCCTTTTAAATATATATTAGTTAATATAACCCAACATTTGATGTAGAGCAATTCTTTTCTCTTATTTTTTGTATCTAACTTATTGTAAAAGTTTTACGTGGGCGGGGGCAAGTTTAGGTGGGCGCACCCCCTAAATGGTAAAGTTTACAAAAAAAATGTGCTCCTGTTACTCATTGGGTTGTCGAGAATATATATTCTAAAATTCATAATGCGCAGTTCATAATATTATTTCTATATTGAAGTTGCATATTTCATATATATATATTTATTATGTTGAGATAAAATGATATAGTTACTTATGGCGGACCCTATATATATATCTTTCGTTGATAAATTATTTTACAATTTGATTATCTTTTCTTTTTTACACAGGGTTTCATTCATGATGTAACTAAGTCAACTTTAATTTTTATGTTGGCTTTGTTGTTTTTACTAAACACTGACGGATCAATTTCAGCGTCTTTGCTAGTCTTCTCCGATGGCGTTTCCGGTTTGAGTTTCAGCCATCTTCCAACATGGCCGTTCTTCGGTTCCGGCGCCACCGCGAGAGAAATCCCGTTTGCGTTCGAACTGAGCTGGGGAGCGGACGCCGAGGCAGCAACGGTGGCTATCGTGGTAATCGATGCGCTCGTATCACTGACCTCAGCACTGTTGACCTGCGACCGGCTCGCATGAGTTTTTGGCACCTCAAGGAATTGGCTACTTTTAAACGTTTTGTTCTGCTTTCTGAAACCACCGACCCTGTGACCCAAAACCGGAAGTGACTGCAGTGAAGGCATCCTGTGAGATCTTTTTGGCTTTACCGACGTCTGGTCGCTGCAGGAGGATCCCGCCCTCTTCCGCTGGACATGACGTCGGAAATTGTTGTTTCTTTTTAAAGGTGACCGACCCATACCAAACCTTCGTCTACGAAATAGTCTCGCAACGGCCAGCCTGAATCTCTTGCTGATGATAGCGTACATAAACGGGTTACACACACAAGATAGCAGACCCATCCACATAGCCAAAGGTTCCAGATGCCATAGACTCCCAGCCCCTAGATTCGCGATTTTTATGTAGACATACGTGATCCAAAATATAACATAGGCGAGAATAACTCCCATCAGACGAATCCCGGTCCGCACGTCCCGACGGAAACCAGGCACGGGGGAATTAATCGGTGAGTAGTTATCAGCGTCACTGTACTGGTCTGGATCGATATCGGCACTGGTGGCAGCGGTGTGCATCGCGGGATCGATCCCGTCGTACTCCATGTTCGTCGCGGTTGGAAAGCTGATCATGGAGAGACGTCGCAGTGGGTGTGCAATGGCAGCGGCTACGGGACCCGACATGTCTATGTCCGAGAATTGTCGGGCGCGTGTCTGCACAGCTGTGATGCGCGTAGCGTGTCTTCGCGCCACTTTTATGATTGTCACGTAACAGAAGAACATGAGGAGCAATGGTATGACGAAGTTGAAGAGACACATGAAGACCACGTAGACTATGTTGGACCAGGCGGTGACGCAGAGGAACCGATTGGCGAAGTAGTCGCCCACACCGAACAGGGGCAGAGTGGCCGAGGTGATGGCCTGGATCCAGATCCAGGCGATGATACCCCCGGCGTATTTGAAGGGCGACCAGGATGAATAACGGAGGCAGTGGATGATGGCGGAGTAACGATCGATGGCGATGGCCACGACGGAAAGGTTCGAAGCGATCGACAGGAAGTTGAAGAAGAAGCCAAACACTTTACATAGATTCTGAAAAGATAAAAGAAGAAAAAAAAGAGAAACGATTTAGAAATCTGAATAATAAACATACATCTCATGAGCAAGAACAGCACAAAAAAAGAGCGCATACCTCCGCCAAAGTCAATGATTGCTCATACAGGGTAAACAAAATAACAAAACGTGATGGGCAAGTCAGGTATATATTGAAGTGAATTTGTACTAAATATTTTTTTTACATTAAAGGTAACCGCTTATTAAGGCATAAAGGCTAATCAAGGATAGGGTTTAAAGAGTTTTACTGGTGGACGGTGAGACAGCATCGCGTTCACCGGCACGATGGTTGTAGCAGGGCAGAAATTGATAATTTACGGGGGCGGTTCAGCAAGAACTTGTTTACATTGACTTTAAGACGACCATATTGTAGTCAGCAGGAAAGCAGGCTTGCAGCACTGTGTTCCACAGTCGTGCAGTTCCAGGAAAGAAACTCTTCTCATGGAAGTTTCGCTTCGTCTTGGGCACGCAGATGGAAAAATGGAAATCATTGAGAGTGGTAGTAGCTAAGCGGGTTCTCGTTGTGAATATTTTAGAAGGGGGACCATAGATTTGAGCTCAGTCGAGCACCTATCACGAAAATAACGGTAGAGCAAAGAAAGACTTACAACATCTCTTCTGTAAGAGAGTGACTGTGGGGAAGAGAAAAGGACATCCCCCACTAGATTTCGAAGTCGGTTTTGGACTCTGTCGAGGAAGGAAAGGGGAGCTCTGAGCAGCACCTCCCCATATGTGGAAACCGTACTCCATCTTCGGACGTATTTGATTCTTATAGAGCTCGAGGATGGCGTCGGGCATGATATACCTTCTGGAGCGATAGAATGATCCAACCATTTTCCCAGCGGTCTTAGCAACAGATTTGATGTAAGTCTTCCATTTCAATTCTGAAGACTAATATGTTTGGATTGTAAAAAAAATGTGATTTTTGTTAACAATTTCTTGGGTGGCATTTTTGGTCGGTCACACGGTGCAATATAAAAATCAGCACTTAGTAGAGAGCATACCTCCGCCAAAGCCAATGATTACCCGTACATGGTAACAAAAAAAAGACATAATGGAATCGTTAAAAAATTCGCAATCCTTCCGCAATCTAACAATATTTGACATCAATAAAATAAACTTGAATCTTTAACTGACTTGTCCACCAAGTTTCAGTCACGAATGTCCAACAGTCTTTGTTTTATCAATGACAATCAATTTACTAATTTTATTTATAAAGGGTGACCCAAATTATATGCCACAAATAGAAGCATTAATAAAATTCATTAAATGTTTCCCTGACTTGTCCACCAATTTTCAGTCATGAATGTCCAACAGTTTCTGTTTTATCTCCGTTCAATCATATGCGGGGACACTTTGGTGATCCTGAATGAACTTCACATTCACCGGACTATAATCCCCCGAATGTATATATGTGGGCTTATTTCGAAACTAATGACTATCAAGACACTCTCCCAGACTATACCTAACTGAAGAGGGTCATGTTAACTAAATGCGAAAAGATATTGACAATTTTGCACGTCGCATCCATGAAGCAAACACTGCTGGACATTCATGACAGTAACGTGGTGGACAACTCAGGTATAGATCCAAGCGTATTTGTACTAAATATGGGTTGATTGAAACAGAAATTGTGATTTTTATCAACAATTTCTTGGGTGGCATTTTTGAGGCGGTCACACCGTGCAATGTAACTATCAGCACTTAGTAGAGAGCATACCTCCGCCAACGCTAATCATCACTCATAGCTGTGCAATTATATTTTCACGTTACTGTCTTTTTAACCAGCGAAACAATCAAACCCGTTCAATGCTAATGTAATGAATCAAAATAGATATCTGAACCTAGAAGGGCAGCAGCAGTCTATAGACTAAAAAACTCTATAGACTGCTGCTGCTGACGCGCAGCCTTGTTGAGGGGTAGGGAAAGAGGAGGGGAAGGGGGGAGGCTCTGTGATTTTGGTTAGTGGGTCCCCTCTTTCCCCACCCCTCCACTTCTTCACTCACAGCCAGCCACATTATTTCCGTTCACCCCTACCCCTCCACTTTTTCACTCAGAACCATCCACATTTATTTCATTCTATGCTACTGACTTCACCAAGCCCGGACCTCGGTCCTGCGCCCCCAGCAGTGGCTACTACTTCTCATCAACCCTTCATGTCAACCCAATATTTTCACGTACTTGCATGACATTTTTTCTTAAAATTATCCTCCTGAGGAAGTCTCATAAACAAAAACGAAACGTAGATGAATACATAAAAAACATCCTATTTTGGTTTTTCCTTTTTCATTTCCCATATATATATATATATATATATATATATATATATATATATATATATATATATATATATATATATATATATATAATTAATTATTAAAGACAATATATGTACTATCATATATCATCAGATCCTTTTACTTTGTAGTCTCCTTTGAAGATTCAGCTCAATGTTTGTCAATTATTGCAAAATATAGAACAGTTTTTTTTTTATTATATTCCAATAACCATGGTTTGTTTTATTACTTTTATTTTTATTTTTTTCACATTTCCAAAAATTCCAAATTTCTGTGAGATATATTTAACGGTCCGTTTCATTTGTTTTGTGCCAAACAACATTTGTATGTCAATATCGTCTCTTCAACACTACAAAATCATCAGAAAAAGTTCACAAATAATAAGAGTTCTTAGATTAGAGTGTCTTGAAAAACACCCACATCATACATCAGTTTCATTTTAAGGTGAAAATAAACAAAAGAACAAACAAAAAATCTTAGAGCAAATACTCACACGTGTGCGATCAAACTAATCCGCCATTGTTATATATAACCATGGTTATTGGAATATAATAAAAAAAACTTTTATGTGCGTAGTAAATAAAATTATATATATATATATATAATTGTATTTACTACGCACATAAAAGTAATCCATGGACACGTGTTCCTGGCTCAGAGCCGTCATCAGCATGGCTAACTTACACAGAGATCGAACCCTCAATGTTAATGTCTATAGTCCAGCGTTCTACCGCTGTACCAAGACGTTCTGTGTAGTAATATATGCGATTTTTATCACCCAAATATACGATGTATTTCTATGTAATTATTTTTATAGGTGATTGCAGCGTTAGATGTTATTAGCTTACTTATTATTTCAATTGTTTCACTTCCTAAGTGATTAAGATGCAGAAAAACTGCACCACTAGTCGCCCTCAACTTATAGGACATATTTTTTTACGTTAATATATATAATTTTATTTACTACGCACATCAACATCGAGGGTTCGATCTCTGTGTAAGTTAGCCATGCTGATGACGGCTGTGAGCCAGAAACACTTGTCCATGGATTACTTTTATATGCATAGTAAATAAAATTATATATATTGACGTAAGAAATACGTCCTATAAGTTGAGGGCGACTAGTAGTGCAGTTTCTGCATCTTAATCACTTAGGAAGTGAAACAATTGAAATAATAAGTAAGCTAATAACATCTAACGCTGCAATCACCTATAAAAATAATTACATAGAAATACATTATATATATATATATATATATATATATATATATATATATATATATATATATAAAAGAAGTGAGGCTACTAACATTTGTAAATTTTGTTATTTTATTATTTTATCGTTTTATAATGTTGTTATTTATAACGCGTTTCGATATATATATATATATATATATATATATATATATATATATATATATATATATATATATATATATATATATATATATGGGTAGTTGAAATGAAAGGATAAAACAATCCGACGGAATGAAATTAAAAATGGAATAGTAGAAGACCCATAAGCTCAACGTTTCGCCCGATGTGATGTGGGCTTTTTCAAGAGTGGACGAAAAATTGCTAAAAATGACAACAGACGGGAAAGTAATATAATTGAGTAATATATATAGTGGTAGGATTTTTAAATGGAGGGAAATATATGCAAATATGTAAAGTGTCAGAAATAAGTATACAAAATGTCAGCATATAATTATACATATATATATATATATATTTTAAATATATATATATGTATGTATACATAAACCTGCAATTTCAAATGTACATAGTAGTATAAAAAGGAAAGAGAAACTAAAGAGCAGATAGGGGCCTTTTTATACTACTATGTACATTTGAAATTGCAGGTGCATGTATACATACATATATATATTTAAAAAAAAAATATATATATATATATGTATGTATAATTATATGCTGACATTTTGTATACTTATTTCTGACACTTTACATATTTGCATATATTTCCCTCCATTTAAACCCTACCACTATATATATTCCCCAATTATATGACCTTCCTGCCTGTTGTCATTTTTAGCAATTTTTACTCTGCTCTTGAAAAAGCCCACATCCCATCGGGCGAAACGTTGAGCTTATGGGTCTTCAACAGTTCCATTTTCAATTTCATATATATATATATATATATATATATATATATATATATATATATATATATATATATATATATATATATCATGGACGGCGGCACCGGGAGGGGCAGGTGGGGCTCAAACCCCCCCACCCACTTTTTGACTTGACCCCCCACTTTACGGTCATCAATAATGAAGTTATATATGCATGTGCTTAACCGCCCCCCACTTTTTAGGAGAGCCCCCCCCACTTTTATAACTGTCCCGTCGGTCCTGTATATATATATATATATATATATATATATATATATATATATATATATATATATATATATATGTGTGTATGTGTGTGTGCGTGTAAAACGTCAGAATACAAAAATGGTAATATGGCGTTATGAGCTGAATGTGAAAGTATATATGGTCCCTTTTTGAATCCATGAGAAAGCGCTATGTTCCCGCTAAAAGAATAAGTGAAGAACTAAATTTAAACAAGACCTAATAAACGATTGCCCATTTCTTTTAGTCATGTTAGATGAAAAAGATATTTTTCTTGAAACTATTTTTAAAAAATGATTTGCGTTCGTTTAGATGTTAAGGAAATGAAGCCGACATGAACCATTTTATTAATTTTGTACATTTTTGTTCTCATATTCTATAGCAGCTAAACGATAAACTCTTGCAAACATGGAAGAGTTCGTTGAACACAACATGGCGACGCATATCTATAAAAAGAAAACACGCGTGCAGGGACAAACGGCTTTTTATAGAAACTTCGTGTGTTTACCGATTCTTGTCAGCTAAAAAGACATGAATCTTATGAAGTTGTTGAAAAGCAATTAAAAACAAGATCAAAAAGAATCCATGTTTTTTCTTCTTCTTTCTCTCTCTCTCTCTCTCTCTCTCTCTCTCTCTCTCTCTCTCTCTCTCTCTATATATATATATATATATATATATATATATATATATGTATAGTTAGATATGTATATATATATATATATATATATATATATATAATAATGGTAATAATCCAGGTGAAAAATATCCACAGGGTGGTAATCCAGAGAATTTTAACCGGGTTTATAAAAAGTGCTCAATATCAAAATAGAGCTTTATATATGATAATTTTATTTACACAGACATGTACAAAATCTGCGACACTGGCATGTCGATGTTATCGATCAACAGTTACTATAAACTGAGATCTCATCAGGCAGAGTTAGAATCCGATCTTAACCTCAGATCATATTTGGAGAGAATGAAGTGGAGGGGTAGAGACAGAGAAGAAGAAAGAAAGAAATTTAACATTTCAAAAATTAAAGCCGTTAAAAAATTAAAATTAAAAATTAAAAATTAAAAATTAAAAAATCTAAAAATCTAAGGTCTAGAATCTGAAACAGACAGGGCAAATAAATAAATAAATAAATAAATAAATAAAAAAATAAGAATATATGGTGGAAAGAGGAACAAATAATGATGAGGGGAGAGACACATAGAGGAAAAAAGAAGAAAGAAAAAGAAAAAGAAGAAGAAGGAGAGAGAGAGAGGGCGTCTGTTGATTTAGGTCGGGAGGGAAGGAGGGGGGTGGTAGACATGCAAGAATTAGGTGTCAAAAAACCGTCGAGTTTATAAATGTCTTTTTCCAAGTGAACTGTAGTATGCGTGCGTGCAAGCTGGGCTGATTGTTATATTGGTTGGGGCGGTGATAAAATGTGTCGCGGTTCCGGGTATATATTGTCTTTATAATTTGTCTGGAGTTAATTTGAATAAATAAGTATATTCGTTAAATGTAACAGGAATAGTAGTAGTAGTAATAATAATAATAATAATAATAATAATAATAATAATAATAATAATAATAGTAGATACCCCTAATAATTGAAGTGAAATAATGAAAATAATAATAAATGAAGTATAATAAAAATACTAAAAAATACCAAAAAAATATAACTAAAAGAATAACTGGAAAATGCTGGCGTTATTAATTATTAATAATAATAATAATAATAATAATAATAATAATAATAATAATAATAATAATAATAATAATAATAATAATAATAATAATAATAATAATGGTAATAATAATAATAATAAAAATAATAATAGTGGTCAATAATATTTTAGAGTTTATAAAAATAATAGTTTAGGAAAGAAATAGAATAATTAAGGAATATTAGGAATCCTAGGGGGTAGTGATTATCGTAATAATATTAAATAATGATAAGATAATGTTTGCCGATATTATGATATGGGTTAATGGTTGCAATAATGCTGATCATATAAAAATAGTGGTTTAACAGACAACAGTAATCAGAGTGGTAATCCCAGTAATCTTAACAATAGTAGTGATGATAGTGAAAAATTATAGAAGTAGTCATAATGGTGGCAATAACAGTAGTAGTAGTAATAATAATAATAATAATAATAATAATAATAATAATAATAATAATAATAATAATAATAATAATAATAATAATAATAGATACCCCTAATAATTGAGGTGAAATAATGAAAATAATAATAAATGAAGTATAATAAAAATACTAAAAAATACTAAAAAATATTAAAAAATATTTAAAATATATAACTAAAAGAATAACTGGAAAATGCTGGCGTTATTAATTATTAATAATAATAGTAATAGTAATAATAATAATAATAATAATAATAATAATAATAATAATAATAATAATAATAATAATAATAATGATAATAATAATGGTAATGATAATAATAATAAAAATAATAGTTTAGGAAAGAAATAGAATAATTAAGGAATATTAGGAATCCTAGGGGGTAGTGATTATCATAATAATATTAGATAATGATAAGATAATGTTTGCCGATATTATGATATGGGTTAATGGTTGCAATAATGCTGATCATATAAAAATAGTGGTTTAACAGACAACAGTAATCAGAGTGGTAATCCCAGTAATCTTAACAATAGTAATGATGATAGTGAAAAATTATAGAAGTAGTCATAATGGTGGCAATAACAACAATAATAATAATAATAATAATAATAATAATAATAATAATAATAATAATAATAATAATAATAATAATAATAATAATAATAATAATGATAATAAAGATAATAAAAATGGCAGTGGAGGCAAAAGTAAGGTAACGGTAAAACAAGGCAATATTATTAATAATAGTGCTACTGTTAATTTCATTGCTGCAAATAACAATAACCATGATAGTAACGTCAGACATGTTATCATTATTTAATATTATTACGATAATCACTACCCCCTAGGATTCCTAATATTCCTTAATTATTCTATTTCTTTCCTAAACTATTATTTTTATAAACTCTAAAATATTATTGACCACTATTATTATTTTTATTATTATTATTATTACCATTATTATTATTATTATTATTATTATTATTATTATTATTATTATTATTATTATTATTATTATTATTATTATTATTATTATTACTATTATTATTAATAATTAATAACGCCAGCATTTTCCAGTTATTCTTTTAGTTATATTTTTTTGGTATTTTTTAGTATTTTTATTATACTTCATTTATTATTATTTTCATTATTTCACTTCAATTATTAGGGGTATCTACTATTATTATTAGTATTATTATTATTATTATTATTATTATTATTATTATTATTATTATTATTATTATTATTATTATTATTATTACTACTACTATTCCTGTTACATTTAACGAATATACTTATTTATTCAAATTAACTCCAGACAAATTATAAAGACAATATATACCCGGAACCGCGACACATTTTATCACCGCCCCAACCAATATAACAATCAGCCCAGCTTGCACGCACGCATACTACAGTTCACTTGGAAAAAGACATTTATAAACTCGACGGTTTTTTGACACCTAATTCTTGCATGTCTACCACCCCCCTCCTTCCCTCCCGACCTAAATCAACAGACGCCCTCTCTCTGTCTCCTTCTTCTTCTTTTTCTTTTTCTTTCTTCTTTTTTCCTCTATGTGTCTCTCCCCTCATCATTATTTGTTCCTCTTTCCACCATATATTCTTATTTTTTTATTTATTTATTTATTTATTTATTTATTTATTTGCCCTGTCTGTTTCAGATTCTAGACCTTAGATTTTTAGATTTTTTAATTTTTAATTTTTAATTTTTAATTTTAATTTTTTAACGGCTTTAATTTTTGAAATGTTAAATTTCTTTCTTTCTTCTTCTCTGTCTCTACCCCTCCACTTCATTCTCTCCAAATATGATCTGAGGTTAAGATCGGATTCTAACTCTGTCTGATGAGATCTCAGTTTATAGTAACTGTTGATCGATAACATCGACATGCCAGTGTCGCAGATTTTGTACATGTCTGTGTAAATAAAATTATCATATATATATATATATATATATATATATATATATATATATATATATATATGATAATCTTTTAAACTAATACACATGGACACATTATTTTTTGGAAATTTTAACATTTAGGGGTTGGATATATATATATATATATATATATATATATATATATATATATATAACATAAAATATAATAACACGAAATTACATAATTGTCGATGCAATAATTTATTTCAACCTTGTGGTTTCCTCAAGCATCAAACTAGACAATTACATTTTTGAGACTGACAGAAAACTGAATTCACCTTCAACAATTCAAATACAACCAGAGAGAGTGGTAGTTGCAACCAATCTGAACACCCCTTACAGAGCGAGGAGGAATTAACATCTTATATTTAACTAAGGCGATCGAAATGAATCTTATTGTTTTTTTTTAAATGATAACGTCTGAGTTAAAAACACATATTATAAGATTTTAATTCCTCCTCGCTCTGTAAGGGGTGTTCAGATTGGTTGCAACCACCACTCTCTCTGGTTGTATTTGAATTGTTGAAGGTGAATTCAGTTTTCTGTCAGTCTCAAAAATGTAATTGTCTAGTTTGATGCTTGAGGAAACCACAAGGTTGAAATAAATTATTGCATCGACAATTATGTAATTTCGTGTTATTATATTTTATGTTATTCTTGCTCTGTTTACCACATTGAGCTCTCATACCCGGATTTCTTCCTGAAATTATTCCATTATAACACACATATATATATATATATATATATATATATATATAAATATTATATATATATATATATATATATAAATATTATATATATATATATATATATATATATATATATATAATATTTGTTATTGTCTATTATCTATGTACGTCTACGTTTCGTCCTTTTTAAACCAGATATTAAATTTTGAAAAAATAAGCATAAATAAATAAAATAATACAATATAAACATACAAAAAATGTGTTTGTCGTTGAGTCAAAGATGAATTACAGGTGTTCGCCGATATATGAAAGCAACGAGATTAAAAGAACAGTTTAGTTATGGTCGTTCTAAAATATATGAAGATTAAAAATTGAAAGAACAGATGAAAGCAATGGTTATGGATTGTTTGTTTCTTTCGTCATTGGAATGCACCTCTAATATATATATATATATATTGTTATATATATTTATATATATATATATACATAAATCTCTCTCTCTCTCTCTCTCTCTATATATATATATATATATATATAAATAGAGAGAGAGAGAGAGATTTAGGTATGTATATATATATATATATATATATATATATATATATATATATATATATATATATATATATATATATATACCTAAATATCTCTCTCTTCTATATATATATATATATATATAAATATATATATATGTATGTATATGCCTCTTCCTTTCTCTCTCCCCCTCTCTCTCTCTCTTTCACTATCTCTCTATATATATACATAAACATACCTCAATGTATATATATATATTTATATATATATATATATATATATATATATATATATATATATATATATATATATATATATATATATATATATATATATATATAAAGATTTTTCACTTATAAAATAAATTATTCAGTGAAGACCGGTGTTGTGCTAATAAAAATAAGCCTGATGATACTCGATTACAGAGTACAGAGCATTTATATGCGATGTTATGAAGTCTTATCAAAGCATTTCGTTCAGGAGACCAATGATCACCATGAAAGACTTTTCTTACAAATATTATTTATTCTAAATTAAATGTTTTTTTCCTACACGTGTTTCACTACCAAGCAGGTACTTGCTTAGCAGATCATCAGGGAAATTAAATGTCTGGAATAAGAGTTTCAACAACCGACAATACACAATGTGGGGTTGCATTAGTTGAGGTCACTTAAGAAGAGAAGAGGAAAAAAATAAAAATTAAGAAACAAAAAAGTACAAAGATAAAAAAGGAAAACATACGAAATGTCTTAGAAAAGTGGCGCGTGCATTATTTCTGCCACCAAGCCAACAAGCATATAATCGGTCCCAAATGCATAAAAAAAACACCAAAAAAACGGAACAATGCCAAAAATCAGCTGAATCCATCAAATGGTCGATAAGATATAGGATAAAGTGTATGAATCCTGGACATTTTTAAGGTTTTTTGGAATTTTCTGGAAAACTAAGGTATATGGTAAACTGAAATTAAAATGCCATCAACTAGACCCTAGAACCTCTATCTCTGCCAAAAATCAGCTGAATCCATCAAATAGTTGATGAGATACAGGGTGGCACATACGTACGTACGTACACACAGATAACATGATTTCATGATTGAACTGTCTGGATCTCTGGGTTGCCTTGACTAATGATGCTGAAATTCTACACACTTATAGAACCTGTCAAATAAAAATTTTGTGCAAAGTTTTAACTAATTTGGTTTATTGGTTTTTGAGTTATGACTGATCAAAGAAATGAGATTTCCAGCATAGGCCATTCGTGTGTCTATTAAGGGATAGAGCGCTCTCGCGACTCCCTTGATTCAACTAACCGTCGAATTTCTATTGACGTCACTAGTAATATTTTTTTTTAATTCCCTTAAAACATTTTTAATTAAAAATCGCGGATGTTTATGTTCGGTTAAACAGCGGAAAACATTTACTTTAAGCGAATTTTCTGGGTTGTTTTAGGTGATCGTAAATATGTCTACCACAGCAGCATTCTAGAAAGAAAAAATACTTCTATAAACAGAGACCCATATCGGCCTGAATGTTTTCGATTACAATTCACTGAAAAGACCAGAAATGGCAGAACCATCACCGAACAGTCAATTAGTACCGACATTGAATAAAACAACTTTTTCATTATTTCCCTGACTTAAGATTAGTGTCAATTACCCCCCCCCCCTCCACACACACACATCCTGTGTTAAGAATGGGTTTTATAATTGCCTTTCAATCAGTAAGGGAACTAACTCTATTTTGAACATTGTTTTTTTTTTGATGGCCTAAATTTCTTTTTAACCCTAACCCTAACCCTAACCCTAACACTAACCTAACCCTAAACTTAACCTAACCTGGTTTTGCATTCATATGCTTTCGTGAAAATAAAAAATATAGGAACCCATATCGACCCGAATGTTTCCGATTGCGATTTACGGAACGGATAAGAAATATCCGAGCTGCCGCAAAACTGTCAATTAGTACCGACATTGGATGAAACGACTTTTTCATTATTTCCATGACTTAAGATTGGGGCCAATTAGTTTCCCCCACACACACCCCTTCGTTTTAAAACCTTTGCATGCCTGTCCTGTGCAGTTCTAGGAGGTCCACCCTCCCAGGCTTTGCCTCCCCTCTTTGGGGAGGAGTAAGTTTATTGCTTACTGTCTGAGGCGCCCCTACCGGGGAATGCCGACGGGGTTGCCCAGGCAAGTTTTAAATGGCCAGAGTGCTCACCTCTCGAGCGCTGGCTTTTCAAACCCCACTTTCTCGACCCGATCTTGGGGCACATCTTACTTGTGGGAGTAAGATAAAACTGGCCTTGTGCCTAACTCCTGGGGAGGAGTAAATAAAACCCCGCTTACCTTGAACTGATTATTTATGTATTCATCACCGTTTCGTCTTTATTACAAGACTTCCTCAGGACGATTGGTTTAGAAGAGGAAGTCTTGAAAGTTAGACGAAACGTTGATGAATACATAAATAATATTTTTGGTTTTCCTTTTTTCATTACGTTGGAATACTATTTCTATTTTTTATCATACACACACACAAATATATATATATATATATATATATATATATATATATATATATATATATATATATATGATTATTTTTATTTACACAGACATGTACAAAATCTGCGACACTGGCATGTCGATGTTTTCGATCAACAGCTATTATAAACTGAGATCTCATTAGGCAGAGTTAGAATCCGATCTTAACCTTAGATCATATTTGGAAGATCATATATAAATGTTCTATTTGATATTAAGCACTTTTTATAAACCCGGTTGAAATTCTTTGGATTACTATCCTGTGGATGTTTTACTTGGATTAGTATATATATATATATATATATATATATATATATATATATATATATATATATATATATATATATATATATATATATATATTTCAGGTTCGATTATTTTCGATAGGATTTCGAATCAGAGAGCTCTATGTCCGTTCAAACAGAGCATGAATAAGTTATGAGGTTTAAAAAGACTAAATATACATTCGGATTGTACACATTATAAGTTATTTCGACCTTAACTAGGTCTCCTCGGATGTGTTTCCAACCACAATTTAAAAAAAAACAAAAAAAAAACATTGTGGTTAGAAACACATCCGAGGAGACCTAGTTACGGTCGAAATAACTTATAATGTGTACAATCCGAATGTATATTTAGTCTTTTAAACCTCATAACTTATATATATATATATATATATATATATATATATATATATATATATCCCTCGAACACTGGAGTCCAGAGTCCAGTCTGTAATCAAACGACCAAAGGGATAAATCTTTAGGAGAAGATTGAATTACGGCAGGCATTCTCCAAGATGGAGGTGAACCAATCGCAGAGATTCTTGCCAGGTATGGTCCTCTGTAGTCTTCGTGGTCTAACCTCTCGGTCTTTACATTCTCTGTGAGAATTAGTTATTTGCATATCACCTGAAGCGAATGCCGACGGGGATATTTTTTATAGGCCAGAATGCGCTAATGTAGTCCGCTGGCATTTCAAACTGTGGCCTTGTGTCTAACCTTTTAAGATGGTAAATCAAATAACCAAAGCCGGTGCGAAGAGACCATGCCCCCTCCCCATTCCGACGATTTGTCATATGCGACCCCTACTACGATAGCTTGGTTGTAGGGGTTTACGACATGTTTACCGTCATTGGACCATTTAGTGAAATTCAATTTTCTAACCCAAGATGGCGGCGAATTGTGACGTCAATGAGTCGTCGGCAAGTTTACTGTTTGTTATATCCTAAATCACTTGATAAAAAACACTGATTTTATTTTCATAATAAAAATGAAAAAAAAGAAAGATTTTTTAAATATTTTTTTTTGGTTTTACCTAAAAAATAAAACATAAATCAAATTACTAAACAGACTGAGAAATAGTATTTTTTTCTGCAAACTAGGGGACGTTTTTTTTAAATTATTTTAGCACCGGCTGCAAATTGCAGACGACACATTGACGCCATATTTCGCCGCCATTTTAGGTTAGAAAATCTCATATCACCGGCCATTTTATGCCGAACTGCCACATATGTCTTTAGTCTACGATTGGTTTGAAGATGCAAATGTTCTGTAGACAAATAGTACGTAAACGATAGTTCCTATTTAACCCATAGAATGGATTCTGACAGGTACTTCCACTTCGTGCTAGAGTAGACCTGTGAGTACTGGTGATTATAGGGTGACTCCACACTCCACAGAGCTCCCTGATTGGGGCCTCATCAGGGGATGTAGTTTCAATTGCTAAGGCTGCCTCAAAGAAGGTTGGCTCCCTCTACCGTGCTAGTAAACTCCTCACACCTGACATTATCCTGTATATCTACAAAGCCACCATTCGCCCATGCATGAAGTATTGTTTTCACATCTGGGCTGGTGCATCATCTACTAGTCTCCCCCTCCTTGACAAGGTCCAAAAAAGAGTCGCCAACCTAATAGGTCTCTCACTGTCAACCAAACTCCAGTCCCTGTCCCATCGCCGCAATGTAGCATCCTTATGTTTGTTTTACAAATACTTCAATGGATTCTGCTCCGATGAATTGGCTACTCTGGTGCCCACTGGACGTAAATTCACTAGACCAACTCGACAATCAACTAAATATCATCCATTCAATGTGGCGGCCCCCAGATGCCGGAGAGCCTTCTACTCAAATAGCTTCTTTCCTCGTGCTGCTGGCCTCTGGAACTCCCTCCCTGCCCCCTGTTTCCCCGACAGTACTGACATGCAGAAATTTAAAACTAATGTAAACAGACATCTCGCTGCGCAGATCCCAATTTAGGCTGACCCCCCAACCTTCTCCCCTTTTCTTTTTTCTCAGTAGCCCCTTACGTCTACAGTGGCGGCCTACCTTGTTTGGGGTGAACCATGTTAAAAAAAATACCCAGAACAGTCACTATTTATATAGACATTTTAGAAAATGAGAACGCATTGTCAAACAACTTACAGTTGGAGAGGGTGAAAGTGATAGACAGAAAATTAGAAAGAGATCGGTCACTTTTTATATATACACTAACGGTTTACCAGTTACTAAGGCCAAAAGCATCTGGAGGATAAGGGTTAGTGAGATTTTCAATTGGATGATGAACAGTATTATGAAAGGATTGAGGACTATGATTAATTCACAGGACGAGTCGACAGATATTTGTTGATATTGGACTTGAAGACGACCATATCGTAGTGTGTAGGGAAACATTCGTGCGGTAACGTGCTTGGCGAGTTAATTGCAAATTACGGCTAATTAGAGCAAATAAAATTGATATTTTCTCAAGCATAACACGATCCCAAGAACTGAGGAATATTTAATATATCGGATAGTCGATAGAGTTGGGAAGTAGGGTTGGCAGAAAAAGGGTATGAAGAGATAGGAAAAGGCTCAGACATTGAGATCTTTCTTTGTTTTTCCTTCGTTTTCTTTCTTTTCTCCTTCCCCTTTCTTTCAAAAAGGCTCAGACATTGAGATCTTTCTTTCTTTTTCCTTCGTTTTCTTTCTTTTCTCCTTCCCCTTTCTTTCAAAAAGGCTCAGACATTGAGATCTTTCTTTCTTTTTCCTTCGTTTTCTTTCTTTTCTCCTTCCCCTTTCTTTCAAAAAGGCTCAGACATTGAGATCTTTCTTTCTTTTTTCATTCGTTTTCTTTCTTTTCTCCTTCCCCTTTCTTTCAAAAAGGCTCAGACATTGGGATCTTTCTTTCTTTTTCCTTCGTTTTCTTTCTTTTCTCCTTCCCCTTTCTTTCAAAAAGGCTCAGACATTGAGATCTTTCTTTCTTTTTCCTTCGTTTTCTTTCTTTTCTCCTTCCCCTTTCTTTCAAAAAGGCTCAGACATTGAGATCTTTCTTTCTTTTTCCTTCGTTTTCTTTCTTTTCTCCTTCCCCTTTCTTTCAAAAAGGCTCAGACATTGAGATCTTTCTTTCTTTTTCCTTCGTTTTCTTTCTTTTCTCCTTCCCCTTTCTTTCAAAAAGGCTCAGACATTGAGATCTTTCTTTCTTTTTCCTTCGTTTTCTTTCTTTTCTCCTTCCCCTTTCTTTCAAAAAGGCTCAGACATTGAGATCTTTCTTTCTTTTTCCTTCGTTTTCTTTCTTTTCTCCTTCCCCTTTCTTTCAAAAAGGCTCAGACATTGAGATCTTTCTTTCTTTTTTCATTCGTTTTCTTTCTTTTCTCCTTCCCCTTTCTTTCAAAAAGGCTCAGACATTGAGATCTTTCTTTCTTTTTCCTTCGTTTTCTTTCTTTTCTCCTTCCCCTTTCTTTCAAAAAGGCTCAGACATTGAGATCTTTCTTTCTTTTTCCTTCGTTTTCTTTCTTTTCTCCTTCCCCTTTCTTTCAAAAAGGCTCAGACATTGAGATCTTTCTTTCTTTTTCCTTCGTTTTCTTTCTTTTCTCCTTCCCCTTTCTTTCAAAAAGGCTCAGACATTGAGATCTTTCTTTCTTTTTCCTTCGTTTTCTTTCTTTTCTCTTTTCCCTGTTCTTCATTTTTTTTTTTGGTTTCTGTGTTTATTCCGTCTTTTTTATTTTTTGTTTCGTCTAGAACAAAACATAGCTGAGATGTCTTTCTTCTTTTTCTTTTTCTTTCCTTTTTCTTTTATTTTTATCTCTTCCTTCTGATAGATTTTCTTTTAATTTGTTGAGGTTTTTGTTTGCTTTTTTGTTGTTGTTTTGTAAGACAAAAATAGCTCCGGAATTATTATTATTAATTATTAATTATCAATAATAATTTTTCTTAAATTATTATTATTACTATTATTATTACTATTATTATTATTATTATTATTATTATTATTATTATTATTATTATTATTATTATTATTATTATTGTCATTGTTGTTGCTGCTTTTGTCGTAGTCATTTTTTTCTTCTTCTTCTTTTTCTTCTTCTTTTTATACTTTCTTTCTTTCCCTTCCTTCTCTTTTCTTACTTTTTCTTCTTCTACATCTTATTCCTGCTTTCCTTTCTCTCCCATCTTCTTTTCTCTTTATTTTCCCTTCCTCCCTATTCCCTTTCCACTTGTTTATCCTCTCTCCTTCACCTTCGAACATTTCCGCTTTCTCACCTCTCATTCTCCTCCTCCCCCTTCATCTTCCTACCACTCTTTGTCTCACCTAATTCTACTTCTTTCTTTTTTTCCTTTTTTTTCTAGTCCGAAATATAAATTTGTTTAAGCCATTAATGGTGGCTTTTCGTCCTGGCTCGATCATTGTTTCCAAATTGGAAATTAAACAAAAATACATCTGATAAAATATACAGTTCGGTGAACCTAAAAATCTTTGCCTGATAGGTGGCAGTTATTAGCTGTATTTTTGTTGAATTACCGATGCTCGAGGTCTTACGTGGTGACTAGTCGCCATTTTTTTTTGTCATGGTGACCTGCCTACACGAACAAAACGCTTTACAATAAGTTAAAACACCGAACGAATTATCGAAGTAGATAGAAGAGTGTTATTAATGTTTTATAATATTAATGTTTTATGTTATTAATGTTTTATGTTATTAATATTTTATGTTGTTCATGTTTTATGTTATTGATGTTTAATGCTATTAATATTTTGTGTTGTTAGTGTTTTATGATATTATTGTTTTATGTTATTGGTGTTTTATATTATTTGTGTTTTATATTTTAATGTTTTATGATATTAATGTTTTATGTTATTGGTGTTTTATAATACTTATTTTTAACGTTATTGATGTCTTATATTATTGATGTTTTATGTTTTTGATGTTTTATGTTATTGATGTTTTATTTTATTAATATTTTATGTTATTGGTGTTTCATAATACTTATGTTTTATGTTATTGATGTTTTATATTATTTGTGTTTTATGGTACTAATTTTTTATGCTATTGATGTTTTATATTATTGATGTTTTCTGTTATTGATTTTTATGTCATGATTGTTCTGTTTTATTGGTTTTTATATTATTGTTTTATGTTATTGATGTTTTATGTTATTGATATTTTATGTTATTAATATTCTATTTTATTGTTTTTATGATATTAATGTTTTATGTTATTGATGTTTTATGTTATTGATGTTTTATGATATTGATGTTTTATGTTATTAATATTCTATTTTATTGTTTTTATGATATTAATGTTTTATGTTATTAATGTTTTATGTTATTGATGTTTTATATTATTGATGTTTTATGTTATTGATGTTTTATGATATTAATGTTTTATGTTATTGATGTTTTATGATATTGATTTTATGATATTAATGTTTTATGATATTGATGTTTTATGTTATTGATGTTTTATGTTATTGATGTTTAATTTTATTGATATTTTATGTTATTAATATTCTATTTTATTGTTTTTATGATATTAATGTTTTATGTTATTAATGTTTTATGATATTGATGTTTTATGTTATTGATGTTTTATGTTATTGATGTTTAATTTTATTGATATTTTATGTTATTATTATTCTATTTTATTGTTTTTATGATATTAATGTTTTATGCTATTGATGTTTTATATTATTGATGTTTTATGTTATTGATGTTTTATGATATTTATGTTTTATGTTATTGATGTTTTATTTGATTGATGTATCTGATTCTATGATTTATTTCGTGTTTAATATTACTACAGTTTTTATATTTGAACAAAGGCTAGAGAAAGATAATTTCGAAATATGTAAGTAACACCTGAAGGATGTTTTTTACACAAAAATTCACTTGTTTTGGCATTCTTTACGGCCTTTTATAAACCAGATTAAGACAACATTAGCGTAATTTCTTATGTCTTCTTTGATTTGATCTACTTGGGATTTGTCTAATATAACTTCTGTTTTGACATTTAGAAAATGATTAGAGAGCTTTTGGCATTGGAATGGTATGTCAAACTGAAGCGTAATCAAGTGTCAGACAGACAATGCCTTTTATATCGATGCACAGACGCTTTTATGTGAACCGGACACAAAAAACAAAAAAAACATTATAATTTCAAATAGCCAAAAAATAAAAATAAATAAAAACTAGAAAAAATAAATTAAAAAATAAATAATAAATAAATAAATAAAAAATAAAAAATAAAAAAACAAAAAAACATTATAATTTCAAATAGCCAAAAAATAAAAATAAAATAAAAATATTAAAAAAATATAAAAATAAATAAATAAATAAATAATAAATAAATAAATAAAATAAATAAAATGTGACAGCGTTTCCCAGAAGAGAAAAAAATCGGAACAGGTTTATGGAATTGAGTTTAAAAGATACGAGAGTACAATTAGCGTGCGACGTCAGATAAGCGAATCACGTGTGATAATCGAAACAAAACATGGCGCCCGGATGAACGTAATAGCGATCCATTTCGTCTCACGCTCTACTTCCGTCTGTGTTCCAATCTGCTTTTAAAGTTTTATCGTTTTTTTTTCTGTTTTGCAAAGAATTTTTTTGTTTCTTCCGCAAATAACAACATTTCATTATATCAAGTTTTTTAACGACAGTTCCGTCGTTTTTTTTAAGCTTAATAAAACAATAAAACCACAATGTAAGATTCATGACGTAACAAATGTATATATTTATAATGTGTGAAAAATGACAAATGGAAAACCGGTTAAAGTGCAGGAGAAAAACAAAAAAAAGACAGAGATTTGACCGGTTTCGTTCGTGTTGGCGAACGTCTTCAGAAAAAGTGAAGATTTGGAAATAATTTTATTTTGAAAGGCACACACATGGGATGAGGAAAGGATGTCATATTTCAACGTCACTTAAAGTATTCTCATATGGTCCAATCGGATCATCCTTTCCTCATCCCATATGTGTGCCTTTCAAAATAAAATTATTTCCGAATCTTCACTTTTTCTGAAGACGTTCGCCAACACGAACGAAACCGGTCAAATCTTTGTTTTTGTTTTTCTCCTGCACTTTAACCTGTTTTCCGTTTGTCATTTTTCACACATTTTGTCCACCACGGCATTTCATTTTCATGAATTATCATGTACCGTACCCCATATATTTATAATGTATGTATATAATATATAAAACACAATGTAGGACTCCTTGTACGACCCCTTCTTAGTGGAGACCTAGCCTGTTGATTCCCAGAATTCATACCATCTGACCCATTCAAATTTAGAGTATTCCCAAATTCTGAATAATTCAGCTATTTTGACGAAATTTAAAATTTTCTTCATCAAGAAAACACAAATAGAAAATCTTAAAAAGAAAATTAAACACAGTCGAGTAAAATAAACCGATGCCATTTCTGGACCAACTTATAATAAAATCCCTAAAAACAATCCAACCCGCAAAACTATACACAAAAATTCAATGCATACATTTTTACCTACACCATAACAAAATCAAAACAAACCTTATAATCGGTTTCTTTCTTACGTTCACTCAAAATGTTTAGCCCACACAATATCTAGAAGAATTCAAATACATCACAAATTCACTCAAAACATTGCAATACCCCACATAGTTCATAGTAAATACAAAGAAAAAACTACATTTTTTCCAGAAGTAATAAACAAACATCACATAAACCGAACATTTCTCTTATAAGGCTAGGTTTTAATATTCGTTAACCATTATTTTTTCATTTATGGATTGTTTTCTCAAACTATATCCACTGCGCCACGGGTCTGTGTGAAGTAAAATTCAGTTCTAAGTGATAGTCATCTGAAGGCGGAAGGTTCAATCCTCGTTGAAGTGCGAATTACTGAAGACTTCTACCAGCCATGACTGACGGAATTAGAGCATGCTACCCCCGTGGATTAAATAAAGGTTTCCGTTTGAGATTCCGTCCAGATTCCCGAATTCGACTGAAATATTTTCGAGTTCTGAAAATATACACCTGAATAAGGCCGGAGGTTACATCGGCCGATACGTTGTGATGATAACACTGAAGATGGGAACAGTAGTCCGAATAATCGAAATTATACAAAAGATCACATTTCTTTAACAAAATGATTTGGGGTGTGTTTGGGTGATGAAAGGCAAGACTTTTTGTAGAGGTAATTAAACCCCTTGTGACGATAATACTCAAGATGAGAACAGTAGTCCGAAAGTCCGAATAATCGAAATGATATAGATTATATCCTATTTCGATATCATTCTACTCTTTTTTCTTGGCCTTTTGGCTAAGATCAAAGTGTAGTATCTGTTCCGATGGATACTGCACCCCATAGACTGGTATTGTCTTGGCCTTCGGGGCTTGATTTACGCCGGTCTATGGGTCTGTCCTGTGCAGTTCTAGGAGGTCCACCCTCCCAGGCTTCGCCTCCCCTCTTTGGTGAGGAGTAAGTTTATTGCTTACTGCCTGAGGCGCTCCTATTGGGGAATGCCGACGGGGCTGCCCAGGCAATTTTTAAACCCCACTTTCCCGACCCGACCTTGGGTCACATCTTACTTGTGGGAGTAAGATAAAAACTGGCCTTGTGCCTAACTCCTGGAGAGGAGTCAATCTATACTCCTTTTTCTTGGCCTTTTGGCTAAGATCAAAGTGTAGTATCTGTTCCGATGGATACTGCACCCCATAGACTGGTATTGTCTTGGCCTTCGGGGCTTGATTTAGAGAGGAGTAAAGCAATACTCCTTTTTACATAAAAGCTAATGTTTTAACTTAGACGGATCGCCATTACGTTTATATGGGCGCCATTTTATTTTTCAATTTTAAAAGGTTTAATTAAAAAAAAACATTCGCTGATCAGGAGTTGTCCGATAATGATAGTGCCGTATCTTCTTAATGGAATTAAAAAAAAAATCAGAAGCGCTGTTTTATATTTTTACCATATTCTTTAAAACTATCAAGAACTTTTTTTGTTTATCTTACATATCGATCTATTTATATATATATCACATATCCTGGTAGAGATAGGAATATGGTAGTAAGCAAAAAAAAAACACACCAAATAGAACAAGACAAAAACAATTAACACAAATTCATGCTTTTATTTGCATTATTTTGGTATATTCGGAGTTCTGTTTTCGTCTTGGATGGTATTTACACAACGGCTCCACCTTCTTCAGGTGACTCTTTAGAAATCTTTGAACAATAATGACGAAACCACAATGAACATATTAACACTTTTCGATTTTACTGTTTTTCATTATTCATACATATATATATATATATATATATATATATATATATATATATATATATATATATATATATATAAGAAGGAATAGGTAAAATAAATACCTTTTGAAGCATAAAGATGCGATATTAATTTTTTTTTTATAAAAAAGGAAAATAATAAATCGAAACCGATTTTTTTTTCTTTTCTTTATTATAAACTAGCTTTTTTTTTTGTTAGTTTAAAGTGATACAGATATTTCGCCAAAATCTTGGCATCATCGGTGTGTAATATATCCTGATGTCATCGGATTTGTATTTTTTTTCTTTTTAAAAAAAAAATATGAACCTTAAAACACTTATACAAATCACGTGCTGCATTCACGTTCTCATATTTGATAGTGGGAAACAACAGCTAACCCATTTGGCCCGGCTGTAACAACAAAAGCCGGTAGGAAAAAAAAAATACAAATCCGATGACATCAGGATATATTACACACCGATGATGCCAAGATTTTGGCGAAATATCTGTATCACTTTAAACTAACAAAATAAAATCCTAGTTTATAATAAAAAAAAAAAAAAACGGTTTCGATTTATTATTTTCCTTTTTTATAAAAAAAAATTGATATCGCATCTTTATGCTTCAAAAGGTATTTATCTTACCTATTCCTTCTTAAATTTAACAATAGATGCTTTTAAAAAAAATGAACCTTAAAACACTTATATATATATATATATATATATATATATATATATATATATATATATATATATATATATATGAAGAATAAAAGAAACAATGTTTCAGACAAAATGTAAAAATAAAAATGGAATAAAGGATAAGCAAATCAACAACAAGCAAAAATAAACTAAAAAACACATATTGAATAGTTCTGCCAAAATATTTCAATTGTTAAAATCATCATCAGTTGGTAGCAGAACTTTAATTAACAACAGAAAAGTTTTCAAATTTATACAAAGAACCCAATTTGGAAAAAATATAGTCACGTGTAATAAACAGTAGAAAGAGAGAAAGAAAGAAAGACATGTATAAATGTATAAATTTGAAAACGTTTCTGTTTTTAATTAAAGTTCTGTTACCAACTGATGATGATTGTATTTTAACAATTGAAATATTTTGGCAGAACTATTCAATATGTCCTTTTGAGTTTATTTTTGCTAGTTATTGATTTGCTTATCCTTTATTCCATTTTTATGTTTACATATATATATATATATATATATATATAAATAAATATATATATATATATATATATATATATATATATATATATATATGGAGAATTTGAATTACCTACTAGACACCATCCTCGACATGAGGATATTTCCCCCTACAAGTAAACCCTGACCAAATATTCAAAATAAAATAGTATTCGAAGCCCAAATAAAATCCCCTCGACACAGTTATACATTGGCTCATACGAAGAATCATACACCTTCTCCAAGTAATGTTACCTCAAGTAACATCACTTAGCTGGATACTCCACCAGACTAGATGAATTCTTTTCCTGGAATCCGGTAAGACCAATAGACCACAAGCAAGATATACTATAACATAGTTCACAGGTCAATTAGGGAGGAAAATTAATATTTTAAACTTCTTTACTAACTCAATGTTTGACAGGTAAAGGAGAACATTAATGGAATATTTTAATATCTATGTATATCATATAGAGATCAAGTGTTAGACCCAGGAAGGGGTCCCTTGATTTCTGAGAACTTCAACTGAAGTTAAAATGAAACAAAAAGAGAATATATATATATATATATATATATATATATATATATATTTACTTGTATTTGTTCAGAAAAATTAATACAACATTCGTACCGTCGGTTTCAAACACGGAAGAACTTAGCCATCCGGCTCTCTTCAGCTTCCGTTGTCATCTGTCATATGTCATGTTTATATATATATATATATATGATGTTGTAAAGGTCGCTGAGGAAGAGGCGGTTTTAAGTTATATAAATACAAAATTATTTTTTTTAAATTGTCTTGGAAACAATCGTACACCAAATAACTGATGTGTTGGAATTCTTGGAAATAAAATAGATAATAGTCCAATTTTGTTGATCTCAACTCTCTTTATATATACATATATTTCTCTCTCTCTCTCTCTCTCTCTCTCATATATATATATATATATATATATATATATATATATATATATATATATATATATATATAAAGAGAGTTAAGATCAACAAAATTGGACTATTATCTATTGTTATGGATCTTTCAAAAAAAATATAATACTATTACGAAACAATGGTTTAAAAAATATGTCTAAATACCCTTTCTTATTCAAACCGGCGTCACCTCGCCTACAGACATAACGTGATTTTCTGACCAAAAAGTCCATTTCCATCGGACGATGAAAAAAAAGAAGAAAAGAAAAACACTCTTTGAAAATGAGAAGTATATTCTCGAAAGCTAAGATTAAAATAAATCTTATTTATTTTACACCACCATTGTTATGGTTTTTTTTCCAATATATATATATATATATATATATATATATATATATATATATATATATATATATATATGAAGCAATCCAACAAAAGATATAAGCGTCAACTAATATCTTATAATTAGTGAAACATCCGGATAAAAAACTGAAGCTCAATATACTGGATAGAGCATTAATATTATAATATAAAATGAAGTAATAAAATAAGGTGTCAATCAAATTTTATTAGAATTCAAAGTTCATGCAAAGCATCCTTAAGTCCTTAGCTCATGAGTTTTCAAAGATAATTCTTCTCTTCAGAGGACCATTACCGCAGTTATACTACTACAGGCAATAAAATTACGCTTTGAAAATATATAAAATTATATACACAAATATACAAAAATACATAACATCAAACACATCAATCCAAAAACATACTTTTGTTGAATCCATACAGTCCATCCAGGTCATACATGTTGAGAAGCATAATCAGGAAGGACATTACTCCAAGATACAAACAGCAGTCCAAATACGTGTAATTGAAGGGGCCGGCAAAGTTATTTTATATATTTTCAAAGCGTAATTTTATTGCCTGTAGTAGTATAACTGCGGTAATGGTCCTCTGAAGAGAAGAATTATCTTTGAAAACTCATGAGCTAAGGACTTAAGGATGCTTTGCATGAACTTTGAATTCTAATAAAATTTGATTGACACCTTATTTTATTACTTCATTTTATATTATAATATATATATATATATATATATATATATCACAAATAGTTACAAACTTATTAAAAGAAATGTTGACGTTAAAAGCAAAATAAATCTGTCTCTGTTGTTATGTTTCCATGCTTTTGTCGTTACGTCATTTCCGCATTCTGATTTTCGTCGCCAGGTGGCCAAATGAATAGAGGCGTATAGGTTTGAAAAGCGCGTGTATTCCGTGATACGTAAATCCATTGAAAGAATTGAATCCATGGAGAAAGTACGTGCCATTGAGAACGTTTCCCGGGACGGAAGAGAATTCGGTAATGGCGAACGGAAAGCGCTTAGAATTTCATTGAAAGCGTTTTCGTTCGGTTTAGAAGGGACCTATTGCTTCCCGCCACAACGGGATTAATGGCGATGTCGTCAGAATCTGAGTTTCGTAGACGCATTTTATAAGAAAATGGAAACAAAAGCCGAAATAAGACAGGGGAAATATGATTTTTTTTTAATAAGAATCACAAAAGGGAAGATATTTCTCAATGAGTAGAATAGTTGGTCGTGTAGATGATGGGGACACGCACATAGACACGGACGCTCTCATAGACAAAAGCATACACACTTTGTTGGGCTAATATATAAAATATAAAACTCCTATTTATCTACGTCCCACAAAGTAGAATGTGACACAAGGTCGGAAAGTGGGAATTTGCACTCTAGAGGAAGAGTACGGAGTTTCTTAAAAAATTCCCCGGTAGGGGCGCCTTAGACAGTAAGTAATAAACTTACTCCTCCCCAAAGAGGGGATGCAAAGCCTGGGAAGGGGTTAACCTCCCAGAACTGCACAGGACAAACCCATTGACCGACGTAAATCAAGACCCGAAGGCCAAGACAATACCAGTATGGAGTGCAGTATCCATCGGAACAGATACTACACTTTGATCTTGGCCAAAAGGCCAAGAAAGCATTATTTACTCCTCTCCAGGAGTTAGGCACAAGGCCAGTTTTATCCTACTCCCACAAGTAAGATGTGACCCAAGGTCGGGTCGGAAAGTGGGGGTTGAAAAGCCAGCGCTCGAGAGGTGAGCACTCTGACCATCTAAAATTGCCTGGGCAGCCCCGTCGGCATTCCCCGGTAGGGCGCCTCAGGCAGTAAGCAATAAACTTACTCCTCCCCAAAGAGGGGAGCCGAAGCCTGGGAGGGTGGACCTCCTAGAACTGCACAGGACAAACCCATAGACCGGCATAAATCAAGCCCCGAAGGCCAAGACAATACCAGTCTATGGGGTGCAGTATCCATCGGAACAGATACTACACTTTGATCTTGGCCAAAAGGCCAAGAAAGCGACCGAGACTGCCAAAGTAAAACAATTGGTAAACGAGAAACAGTCTACGTTATGACGGCTTCCGGTTTTTGAAATCGAAAATTAACAAGCGGTGTTTATCAGAAAACAGTCCCTCGTCAATTTCTACCACTTTACTTTTGAGGGAGTTTTTAATTTAACGTGGGCCCTTTTTTTAACGCTCGTGTTTAACGCAAACACAAGTTCCAATAATAAACTATTGGTGATCCTTAAAAAGGGCCTCAAATCCACGTTTCCAGAAAGACTGACGTAGCAACGCGCAATTTGGTGGGTTAGTACAATTTGTGACGTTTGCGGAAAACTCCCACAGACATCTACATGAATTTCTCTGTCCAATAAAAGACAATTCTTCGAGAATATTTTGCATTCGATACGTTATTACTATGATGCTAAATATATTTAAATTTTGTTAAATTTCTATAAAAAAAACTATTTTCAATATAGACTATGCAAACAGTATTTTCAAACAAAATAAAACCAATTATAAAGATATTTTAAAAATAAACTATTTAAAAATGTTGTTAAAATAAATTATTTAAAAAATATATTCCAAATAAAGGAAAACATTCAAGATTTTATTTTATTATTTGTAATAAACAAATGAAAAAATTTCCAATTATAAAAACCAAGGTTTATATTTTTTTGTAATAAACAAATGAACGATTTCCAATGATAAAATGTTATTATTTGTAATAACAAATTTAAAATTTCCAATTATAAAAACCAAGGTTTTATTTTATTATTTGTAATAACAAATGAAAAATTTCCAATTATAAAAAGCAAGGTTTTATTTTATTTTTTTGTAATAAAGAAATTAAAATTTTGCAATGATAAAAACCAAGGTTTTATTTTATTATTTGTAATAAACAAATTTAAAAATTCAAATTATAAAAACCAATTTGATTTTCTTATCTGTAAATGGTTAAAAACAAATTATTAATTGCCCCCAAAACATCTTATCTAAATTATAAAGAGTGGCAGTTTTTTGATAAACACCGTTTTTCCATTTTCGATTTAAAAACCGGAAGCCGTCGTTAAGTAGACCGGAAGCCGTCACCAAGTAGACTGTTTCTCTTTTACTAAACAATTCATTCGTTGTGATAAGTGTTTTCGAACATTACGCTGATACAGGAAAGGGCACACTTTGTTCTCTGAATTAATTAAAAACATACTACTTAACTAATGTACACCCTACGTTAAAAATAACCAAAATATGTCTCGCCAGTGTTCGCACTCGCTATTTATCGAGACATATTACTAAAATATTCACATAAAAATCATTAAATTACGTCAGTAATGTAATTTTTCATATATAAATTAGTAATATCATTTCTGATGACCTAAAGAAAAACATCCATTGTGGACTTTTTCATTATAGATTAGAAGCATTTTTCCGAATTAATTTCAGGCTGCGGAGTTATTCAGAGATGGTTATTGTTAGTGTTAGTGTTAGGGTTTGGGTTCGGGTTAGAGTTAGGGGTAGGGGTAGGGGTAGGGTTAGGGTTAGGGCTAGGGTTAGGGTTAGGGTAGTAAGTCAGTGATAGTTATCTAAGTTGCTATTTGCGTTCTCACTTCAGTTCGCTACTTGAAATAGTTTCGTCCGGGGACTAGAAAAATGTAATAACTTTTGTATCACACACACACACACACACACACACACACACACACACACACACATATATATATATATATATATATATATATATATATATATATATATATATATGTGTGTGTGTGTTATTTTTGCATTCCACTAACCAAGGTAAGTCCATCCAAAACCATAATCTTTATTGGCCTTTACAATCTCTTTCTTTTCTATGTTTCGATCGATATATTGTTGAATTCTCAACGAACATGTTACATAAAAGAAATACAGTCAAATTTAAGTACAAAACAGTAAATGCAGGAAAAGGAACTAATTCAGAAATATAAAGAGAAAAATTCCACAACCCCCAAGAGATAACTATATTTAGAACCCTGAATATGCTCCCCGAACAATAGCTTAAAACTCGGTGTTTACGAAGCCTTCCGTATGTATAATATATATATATATATATATATATATATATATATATATATATATATATATATATATATATATATATATATATATATATATATATATATATATATATATATGTATATATATATATATATATACATATACATATGATATATATACATATATATATACATATACATATGATATATATACATATATATACATATGACATATATACATATATATACATATACATATGATATATATACATATATATACATATACATATGATATATATACATATACATATGATATATATACATATATATACATATACATATGATATATACATATATATACATATACATATGATATATATACATATATATACATATACATATGATATATATACATACACTCATGAACAAAAAAAATGGGCCAGGAAAGAAATTTACAATTTATTGCACAAAAAGCTGCATTACACAAAATGCAATTAAATAATAAACGAAAATGAGTAAAAAATATAAAGAGCAAGATATTAACTTTAATAAAAACTTAGTATGGAATGAAATTGCCCTTAGATCTTTTTAAAAGATCAATTCTTTTTATCATGCTCTCAACCAACTTGGAGCACTGTGAAGAGGAGATGTTATTCCATTCTCTTTGTACTGCTTCCCATAATTTTTCTTTGTTGGAAAAAGTTTTTCTAACTAATGCACGAGATATTATAGCCCAAATATTTTCCATTGGGTTTAAATCTGGGCTTTGGCCAGGCCAAAACATCACATCAATTGAATTATCAGTAAGCCACTTCTTTGTGACTTTTGCTGTGTGTGCAGGGGCATTATCATGTTGAAAAATAATGTCATTGTTCATTTCTAACTTCTGGATGCTTGGTAATAGACCTTTTTCTAATATTTGAATGTATTCTTTGGCATTAATTGACGCATCACATCTGATAATTTCCCCAACTCCTGCAGCAGAAAAGGTCCCCCATACCATTATTCCTCCGTTTCCATGTTTTACTGTGGTTTTTATGCAATTCGGTGAAAATCTTTCTCCGGATCTTCGGATGCAACGTTCAGGGGCATCACTGGCAAGGCAAAATCTTGATTCGTCCGACCAGAAAACATTTCTAAACCAATCTGCATCTTTCGTACCATAACATGATGCAAATGTCTTTCTGTCGCTGATGTTCTTCTTAGTTAACAAAGGTTTTTTTGCACATCTTTTTGATGAAAATCCGATTTCCTTCATCCTTCTGGATATTGTCACTCTAGAAAGAGAATTTCCTTTTGCTGTTTCGAATTGTTTGCTATGGTCAACATAAGTTTTTTTGCGATCCTTCAAAACGGTCATTTTAAGCCTGTGATCGTCCTTCATTGTGGATGCTCTGGGGCGACCAGAACCAACTTTCCTGCTCACTGTGCCTTCAATTTCGAACCTTTGCCCAATTCTCTTCACATCTGAAAGAGATGTTGCCACCTTTTCTTCTTTCAAAATGTCGAAAATCTGCTTGTAAGTCAAATTTGCCTGTCGTAATCCTGCAATTCGGTTTTTAATTTTTTCGTCAAGATGTCGTCTTACTTTTCTTGGACTCATCTTTAATACTAATAATCTGAAAAATACTAAATAACAGCTAATTATTAGCAAACAAGCGATAAAAATTTTAAAAATTGTTTTCTTTCCAATTTCAATCATGGCCCATTTTTTTTGTTCCAATTTTAATCATGGCCCATTTTTTTTGTTCACGAGTGTATATATACATATGATATATATACATATATATACATATACATATGATATATATACATATATATATACATATACATATGATATATATACATATATATATATACATATACATATGATATATATACATATATATATACATATACATATGATATATATACATATATATACATATACATATGATATATATACATATATATACATATACATATGATATATATACATATATATACATATACATATGATATATATACATATATATATACATATATATATATATATGTATATATATATATATATATATATATATATATATATATATATATATATATATATATGTATATATATATATATACAAAAATAATATTTATTTATATACAAATATTTTGCTACGTTTTAACCGAGGCTTTTGTAAACCCGGTATCTTTAGGCCCCCCAAAAAATGTTTACTTTTTGCATCTTCGTATATAGGAATGGTGCAGAGCTTCGAATCGTTCAAAACTGAATTAAAATTATTATCATTGTATATGGAGACGGTAAAATTGTCCATAATCCATTGTATAAATAACACTTTTTATTATATAAATAGCTCTATTTAGTATTGACCACTATTATATAAACACAGTAATGATTCTCCGCATCTAAACCTGTTGATACAAACCTAACTTGGATTACTATAAAGAGACATAAAAGTGGTGCAAAACTGTTTCGTTCTAAGGAATGAAGAGTTCGAATGCAGAACGCGATAAATCCAATTTGTTTAAACTTAAAAATTAGACGTTAGAAAGACGAATATTTCAAATCTAAAATTCGACCGTGAATATTTAAAAAAATTATTAAGAAAAATATTAAACAAAGATCACATTATTACTGTATTTTTTTAGATGAGGATTGATAATTTGTATAATTTCGATTGTTCGGACTTCTGTTCTCATCTTGAGTGTTAGCATCACAAGGTTTCAGCCGCTGTAACTTCCGGTCTTTTTAGGTGTATTTATTTCGAACTCGGGAATATTTCCGTCGAACTCGGAAATCTAGACGGAATTTCGACCAAGACCCTTTATTTAATCCACTAGGGTATCATGCTCTCGTCCCGCCAGCCATGACTGGGAGAAGTCTTCAGTAATCCGCAAGGACCCGTGGCGCTGTGGATATATTACTAAGTAAAATTCAGTTCTAAATGATAGTCATTTCGAAGGTTCAATCCTCGATGCGGGCGATATGAATTCATTTAATTACTAAGAGTTGTTTAACTATGGTTTGTTCGTTCTTTATTTGTATATATGTGTTTTAGTTTGATTTTTTTTCGTCGGAATTTATCGGCTGCCAGTCTTCAATTTAGCGTTTGGCAGTTTTCGCCTCGTCAACTCTCGGGCGCTTCCGTAACCTGCCCGAACGTTGACGACGCGAAGTCACGGAAATTTGGCGCGGCAGCTATAAGAATAACAAAAAAATGGCGTTTATCGCGTTTTGCAATCGAACTACTAAATTTTACCCGCCCTGGGACGTGTATTCGCGGTAGCTATGAAAATAAACCAACGGCTTTTAAGGAATACTCTATGAGTTACGATATCATTCTTCTATTTATTATTTTAAGGGGAAAAAAACGATTTAAAAAAAATACTTTCCAGGTACTTTTATGAAAACATATTACAAAAATAGACAAAGTTGATGATTCTATAGGCAGCCAAAAAGGCCAAAAATATTAATCCAGTTCTCGGGATGACACAAATTATTGATCCTACCGCCCGGACAAGCGTCAAGCCATTTCTAATACGAGAATGGTTTAAAGCGGCGATGCCAAAAATCGCTCAACCGCTTTTGACAGAGGACGCTTGTCATGGCGACTGGATTTATAATTTGTGTCATCCTCAGAACAGGATTAATTCTTTTTTTTTTTTTTTTTTAACATGGTTCACCCCAAACAAGGCAGGCCGCCACTGTATACGTAAGGGGCTACTGAGAAAAAAAGAAAAGGGGAGAAGGTTTGGGGGTCAGCCTAAATTGGGATCTGCGCAGCGAGATGTCTGTTCACATTAGTTTTAAATTTCTGCATGTCAGTACTGTCGGGGAAACAGGGGGAAGGGAGGGAGTTCCAGAGGCCAGCAGCACGAGGAAAGAAGCTATTTGAGTAGAAGGCTCTTTTTATCCTTCTGACTGCCTATAGTCACGTCGAGTTGGTTTATTTTTGTAACACCCTTCTAGAAGGGCTATAAGAACGAAACTCGAACTATCGGGTTGGTTCAGTTGGCATGCCAATTATTTTGGTCGATCTTACATCTGGACACTTTTTGGGTAGTTACCATCCGTTTGATTAATGTTTTCGTTTTGTTTTGATGGAAATCGCTCCAGACAAAGCATGAAGCCACTTGATGTAAAGAGATAAAAAGAACGGAAGATGATTATCGCAAAGACAGGTGATGCCTATTGACCGTAGTCTTGAAACGACCGAGGCTCGTAGGAGGAAAACAGCTAACAGGAAGATGGTTCTACAAGCCGGCAGTTCTTGAAAAGTAGTAACTGAAATAGGTAGCTGTATTATAAATAAGTATAAAAACAGCGAATTTGTAAAGACCACTAGACCAGCGAGTCAAACGAGCTGGAACAAAGGAAGCAGGGGATAGATAAGACAATTCTAAAAGAACACATGCAATATAGATTTTATAGAAATGACTGAGACTAGCAACATGACGTATTTGTGTGTGTGTATGTGTGTGTGTGTGTGTGTGTGTGTGCGAGAGAGAGAGAAAGAGAGAGGGTGCAGAGAAAGGGGAAGGGTGGAGCCAACCTAATTTTAGATACGCTTCTTAACCTGATCAAGAACCCTCAAATGGAACAGAGATCAGTCAATTAATTGAGATTGATCCAAGGAATATTCATTCTGACTCTTATATATATATATATATATATATATATATATATATATATATATATATATATATATATATATATATATATATATATATACACAATCTAGTGAGGACTGATCTCTCCCTATAGCTTCTTTCACACAGCAGTGATGTAGCTAGCCTATATTTACTGTATCGTTATGTTCATCGTAGGTGCTCGACTGAGCTCCAATCCCTGGACACTCCATGTAAAATGTTCAGATCAAAGACTCGCCTATAACAACAAAAGCAAAGAACTTTCGTCTATCTTTCTTACTCTATCTTTCTCTCTCTCTCTTCCTCTCTCTCTATCTTTCTCTCTCTCTGTCTTTCTCTCTCTCTCTCTCCCTCTCTCTCTCTCTATCTCTCTTTCTCTCTCTTTCTCTTTTTCTCTCTCTTTTTCTCTCTCTTTCTCTCTCTTTTTCTCTCTCTCTTTCTTCCTCTCTCTCTTTCTTCCTCTCTCTCTTTCTCTCTCTTACTCTCTCTTTTTCTCTCTCTCTCTTTCTCCCTCTCTCTCTTTCTCTCTCTCTCTCTCTCTGTCTCTTTCTCTCTCTCTTTCTTTCTCTCTCTCTTACTCTCTCCCTATCCTTTTTCCCCTCTCTCTCCCTCCTTCTTTCTCCCTCACCCACTCACTCTCACTCTCTCTCTCCCTCCCTCTCTCTCCCCCTCTCTCCCTCTTTCTCCCTCCCTCTATCCCCCCTCTCCCCCCCTCTCTCTCTCCCCCTCTCTCTGTACCAAAAACCAAACGGAACTTCAATGAACAAAGTTTCTTTCCGAGAACATTCCATCTTTGAAACAAAATACAACAAGGCTGCTTCAAAACCAACTACAACATGATCGTCTTCAAGTCTAATATAAACAAATACATGTTCAGCCCTCCTTTTGGATAATCAATTCCTCTTAATTAATCTTCTAACCATTCCACCCATTGATATCCCAACCAACTGCTTCCCAACCGACTACAACATGGTCGTCTTCAAGTCTAATGTAAACAAATACTTGTTGAGCCGTCCTTTTGGATAATCAATTCCTCTTAATTAATCTTCTGCCCATTCCGCCCATTGATATCCCAACCAACTGCTTCCCCACCGACTACAACATGGTCGTCTTCAAGTCTAATGTAAACAAATACTTGTTGAGCCGTCCTCTTGGATAATCAATTCCTCTTAATTAATCTTCTAACCATTCCACCCATTGATATCCCAACCAACTGCTTCCCAACCGACTACAACATGGTCGTCTTCAAGTCTAATGTAAACAAATACTTGTTCAGCCGTCCTTTTGGATAATCAATTCCTCTTAATTAATCTTCTGCCCATTCCGCCCATTGATATCCCAACCAACTGCTTCCCCACCGACTACAACATGGTCGTCTTCAAGTCTAATGTAAACAAATATTTGTTGAGCCGCCCTCTTGGATAATCAATTCCTCTTAATTAATCTTCTAACCATTCCACCCATTGATATCCAAACCAACTGCTTCCCAACCGACTACAACATGGTCGTCTTCAAGTCTAATGTAAACAAATACTTGTTCAGCCGTCCTTTTGGATAATCAATTCCTCTTAATTAATCTTCTAACCATTCCACCCATTGATATCCCAACCAACTGCTTCCCAACCAACTACAACATGGTCGTCTTCAAGTCTAATGTAAACAAATACATGTTCAGCCGTCCTTTTGGATAATCAATTCCTCTTAATTAATCTTCTAACCATTCCACCCATTGATATCCCAACCAACTGCTTCCCAACCAACTACAACATGGTCGTCTTCAAGTCTAATGTAAACAAATACTTGTTCAGCCGTCCTTTTGGATAATCAATTCCTCTTAATTAATCTTCTAACCATTCCACCCATTGATATCCCAACCAACTGCTTCCCAACCGACTACAACATGATCGTCTTCAAGTCTAATGTAAACAAATACTTGTTCAGCCGTCCTTTTGGATAATCAATTCCTCTTAATTAATCTTCTGCCGATTCCACCCATTGATATCCCAACCAACTGCTTCCCAACCGACTACAACATGGTCGTCTTCAAGTCTAATATAAACAAATACTTGTTCAGCCGTCCTTTTGGATAATCAATTCCTCTTAATTAATCTTCTGCCCATTCCGCCCATTGATATCCCAACCAACTGCTTCCCAACCGACTACAACATGGTCGTCTTCAAGTCTAATGTAAACAAATACTTGTTGAGCCGTCTTCTTTGATAAGCAATTTCTCTTAAGTAATATCGATGTTGTCAGCCTGACATCTTAACCACTGAGCTAGTCGAGATATATAATACTCTAAAACTAACTCTAACCCTAGATAGACGAATTCCAGTGTGCAACATGTTGAAAATGTGTGATTAGCTTCGTTAAAAGGGGCAGCTAGAGACGCTTAACTATTGTCAATCTGTAATTTGTTTTTTTCGACTTGAACCCAAGTCTTTATAAGCGGTGACAGAAAAGTAAAAAAAGGCACATGAACCGTTCAACTTGAATTAAAAAGCACTACTCACTTCAATAAAAATGCAATGTTAAATCGGTCGTCCCTGAAGACCTATTCGCACGTACTTCCTAACTTCTTCAGAACTAGCGAGAAATATGTCGAAATGATGTGAGGCCAGTTTAACCAACGCGCACTTTTTCAGATATACAAAAAAAGAGAGAGTTTGAATGCCTACTGAGCTGCATTCTCAGTGTTAGCCCCAGGAAGGGGGCCCTTGATTTATGAGAATTTCGACTGAAGTAAAATTAAACAAAAACACACACTTCCTCTTAATATCTATGTATTGTGTATGCTGATGTTACTTCAAGTAACAACACTTAGCTGGAGGAATTCTTGTCCTGGAAGTAAGATGAAGAGACTACAAGAAAGGAATGGTAGAACATAGTTAGCTGGTCAAGTAAGGAAAGGAAAATTAATGTTTTTAACTGCTTTACTAGCTCAAAATTTAAGAGGTAGAGGAAGACCTTGATTGAATATTCGGATATCTATGTATCTCATATGAAGATCAAGTGTTAGCCCGAGGAAGGGACCGCTTGATTTCCGAGAACTTCCACTGAAGTAAAAAGGAAAAAAAGAGAACTCTCAGAGCGTTTGATAATCGTGTCTGGACATATAAAGAAGAAAATCGTATTAAAAACAAAATACTTGAAATATATAAGTAACTAGCAGGGTAACCCAGCGTTGCCCGGGCCATGAAAAAGATTACAAAAATAAAAGAATGACTCATTTTTTTATTTTTTTCTTTAGATATTATTCACCAGGACAACGCTGATCCAGAATATATAAACTTTGTGGATGTTTGTTGTGAAGTTTTTGACTTTTAGATTGGCATACACACACGCCCTGTATATAACAGACTAGAAGGGCTACCCAGCTTTGCCCGGGCCATGAAAAAACAAAATAAAAGAAGTTAAATAATGTTTATAACATCTTTATATTAAAACTTATATCTCTCTCCTCATCTCTCTAGCTGTCTCTTTATCTTTCTCTCTTTCCCGCTCCCCCAGTTTTACCTCCTTCTCCTTAACCCTCTCGCTTTCCCGCTCCCCCATTTTTACTTCCTTCTCTCCAACCCTCTCTCTTTCCCGCTCCCCCATTTTTACCTCCTTCTCTTTAACTCTCTCTTTTTCCCGCTCCCCCATTTTAACCTCCTTCTCCTTAACCCTCTCTCTTTCCCGCTCCCCCATTTTTACCTCCTTCTCTTTAACCCTCTCGCTTTCCCGCTCCCCCATTTTATCTCCTTCTCCTTAACCCTCTTTCTTTCCCGCTCCCCCAATTTTACCTCCTTCTCTCCAACCCTCTCTCTTTCCAGCTCCCTCATTTTTACCTCCTTCTCTTTAACTCTCTCTCTTTCCCGCTCCCCCATTTTTACCTCCTTCTCCTTAACCCTCTTTTTTTCCTCTGCCCAACCTATTTCTCTCTATTGTTTTAATGTACTGAAAAAATAATGATGTAATTCATTTACCGGAGCTATCTATTTTAAATGTAATACTGTAATCTTACATTTATTGCCTCTGAACAACGTCAAATAGGACAAAACACAATGTCATTCTTGATGCTACTTTCACAATAATATGAATAGAAATAATGTTGATAATGAAAATAGTCCCAAAATATTTAAATGTAATACTGTATGATTCTCCAATGCGTAAATGATTCGATTTTCGCTAGTCGGTGATGATAATAAATGACACGCTTAAAACCTCATCACTTCCCACCTTAGTAGATATAGTCTTTGGTAGAAGTTAATTTTGCTAGACATGATTTCTATTTTTCTATATGTAATTTCTTTCGGGCAGTTTAATATTTAGTTGATAGACAGCCTCGTGAAGTGCGCCAACACAGAAACATGAGTTAATTTGAGTATTGATTTACTCCTCTTCAGGAGTTAGGCACAAGGCCAGTTTTTATTTTACTCCCAAGGTCGGGTCGGGAAAGTGGGGTTTAAAAATTGCCTGGGCAGCCCCGTCGGCATTCCCCGGTAGGGGCGCCTCAGGCAGTAAGCAATAAACTTACTCCTCCCCAAAGAGGGGAGGCAAAGCCTGGGAAGGTGGACCTCCCAGAACTACACAAGACAGACCCATTGATCTGCGTAAATCAAGACCTGAAGGCCAAGACAATACCAGTATGGGGTGCAGTATCCATCGGAACAGATACTACACTTTGATCTTGAGTAGGCCGCTCTAATATTTATGTAAATTTATTTATAAGGCTCTACTTTATATTGAGCACTTTTGAAAAAAATATTGGTTTTAAGTTCATTTATTTAGACTTAATTATATATATATATATATATATATATATATATATATATATATATATATATATATATATATATATATCATGATTTCTTAGAAGTACAGAATTGTATTACTGTAAGTATGAAGGGAAGACATATTTCATCGTACATGATTAAAAGGGGAAAAAGACAGCCAGCCGGTTTCGCCCTCACTCTACAAAACTTAATCGAATAGTTTAATGTTTTTTCTCTCTTTTAAAATCCATTCGATTCAGCTATGTCAAGTAAGAGTAATGTATATATATATATATATATATATATATATATATATATATATATATAGAGAGAGAGAGAGAGAGAGAGGTCATAAAAACTGTCTAATGGGTCTCAAATTGCAGCTTCATTATTTTGTAGCTCTGTATTTATCTTAAGTAATTTCGATGCCCTCGGTTTCAGCCTACATCTTTTAAGGTTTCTTATTCTTCTGTTATTCATATCATACAGAATATATAATCGATGACCTGCGTGAAGACACTCTCAGAGAAACGCATATTGATCACCGCTTATCAAGGCCCAAAAGCCACTCAAGGATCAGGGTTAAAGAGTGTGACTCGAGGGTAGTAGGGAAAGAATTTAACTGGTGGATGGTGAGACAGCATCGCGTTCACCGGCAGAATGGTTGTAGCAGGGCAGACATTGATTATTTACGGGGACGGTTCAGCAAGAACTTGTTTACATTTGATTTGAAGATGACCATATTGTAGTCGGCAGGGAAGCAGGATCGCGCCACTGACGAACAGTTCTAGGAAAGAAGCTCTGCACATAGAAGTTTCGTTTCATCTTGGGTACGCAGAGTGAGAAAGGGAAATCATTGACAGTGGTAGCAGCTAGGCAGGTTCTAGTTGTGAATGTTTTAGAAGGGGGATCATAGATTTGAACTCAGTCGAGCACCTACCATGAAAATAACGGTAGAACAAAGAAAGATTAGCGACATCTCTTCTGTGAAAGAGTGAATGTAGGGAAGAGAAGGACCCCCCCCCACACACACTAGATCTCGAAGTCGGTTTTGGACTCGAGGAAGGAAAGGGGAGCTCTGAGCAGCACCTCCCCATATGTGGCCACCGTACTCCATCTTCGGACGTATTTGATTCTTATAGAGCTCGAGGATGGTGTCGGGCATGAGATACCTTCTGGAGCGATAGAATGATCCAACCATTTTCCCAGCGGTCTTAGCAACAGATTTGATGTAAGATTTCCATTTCAATTCCGAAGACTAATATGTTTGGATTGTAAAAAAATGTGATTTTTGTTAACAATTTCTTGGGTGGCATTTTGAGTCGGTCACACGGTGCAATATAAAAATCAGCACTTAATAGAGAGCATACCTCCGCCAAAGCCAATGATTACTCGTACATGGTAACCAAAAAAAGACACAATGGAATCGTTAAAAAATTCGCAATCCTTTCCGCAATCTAACAATATTTGACATCAATAAAATGAACTTGAATCTTTAACTGACTTGTCCACCAAGTTTCAGTCACGAATGTCCAACAGTCTTTGTTTTATCAATGACAATCAATTTACTAATTTTATTTATAAAGCGTGACCCAAATTATATGCCACAAATAGAAGCATTAATAAAATCCATTAAATTTTTCCCTGACTTGTCCACCAATTTTCAGTCATGAATGTCCAACAGTTTCTGTTTTATCTCCGTTCAATCATATGCGGGGACACTTTGGTGATCCTGAATGAACTTCACATTCACCGGACTATAATCCCCCGAATTTAGATATGTGGGCTTATTTCGAAGATAATGACTATCAAGACACTCTCCCAGACAATGCCGTATTCGACTCTAAATATTCTGGGATTTATTTGGACCTCCGTGACTAAGCTGGTTACGCTGTGATGACACATGGAGACGCATTTCTTAGAGGAACTGGCAATCAGAGCTTCGTATTATAAATAATTCAAAACACAATTTTCTCTGAAGACATTTTAATTAAAACGTAATCAATGCGTTAACTCGATGTAACCGCAGAATGGCATGTTTTACTGATTTTATTCGGTTCTAATGTTGAGAGAAGCCAAAAAATATTTTTTTTAAAAACATAACACAAGAAAAAAAAACTGATAATAACCTGTTCCGTTTTCTCATATTAATGAAATAACGCTTCAGTTAACAATGTAATTAAAGAAAACCATTTATATATATATATATATATATATATATATATATATATATATATATATATATATATAGTGAATGCTTTTATTCGAACATGTACAGAGTCTGCTACACTGGTATGTCGATGTTATCGATCTGCAGCAATCAAGATCTGAGGTCTCATCAGGCAGAAAGTTTTTTTGTGATCCGACCCGGTCGGTGAAGTCCAGGAAGAATGGAGTTCACCAACCGGGTCGGATCACAAAAAAACTTTCTGCCTGATGAGACCTCAGCTCTTGATAGCTGTAGATCGATAACATCGACATGCCAGTGTAGCAGACCTTGTACATGTTCGAATAAAAGCATTCACAATACAGCTCTATATCTTTATTAAGCACTCTTTTATAAGCCCGGTTTGATTTCCTTTGGATTTCTACCCTGTGGATTTTTACTTTACCTGGATTACTATATATATATATATATATATATATATATAGTATGTTAAGAAGGATGAGGACAATGCAGAGTGCCGGGTAGGTTGTAAGCTGGAAGGAACCAGAAAAATAAATCGAAGTCGGATTAACTATTTATTTTTTTCTTAAAATCTTACATAACAGCAAGTGTGGTGTTGGCTG
>OY744548.1:64159374-64164374 GCA_963556195.1 Sepiola atlantica
TTTAAATGAATAAAATCATTTTTCATAAATATATGTCCCTGAGACTTTCGCCGTCAAACAGCCTTAACGAAGAGTTATTTACTTTCTTTCTTTTTTATCTCCTCCATTTTGCTGGTGTAAAGATCGCAAGCTAATTAACACGTGGTTCCAACAGGACATACCTCGTCCGATCTCGCCGACGCTTCTGAAGAAAGTGAACATTTTACATGTGTTTATTGGTGTTTAAAGGTGTACACCTTTTTTAAGAAAACGTTTTTTTAGAAATGTATTTTAGAATTAAAAAAAAAGAAACGTTATTTTTGTTTCATATATGTTTATTTAATGAGTAACATTATTTTTCATAGGTATATGTCTCTAAGACTTTCGCCGTCAAACGGCCTTAACGAAGAGTTATTTAATTTGTTTCTTTCTTTTTTTTTCCTTCTCATTTCGCAAATTTTCAAAATTCTATAATACATTTCAAAAAGAGTTTTCTGAAGGATGTGTATACACCTTCTAATTCATATAAGCGTTAACAGCGCCGTTAAATACATCTTAAATGTTCACTTTCTTCAGAATCGTCAACGAGACCAGACGAATATTATCCCCATGGAACCACGTGTGGATTTACTTGCGATTTTAACACCAGCAAAATTGAGGAGGAAAAAAAGAAAGTTAATAACTTTTCGTTCAGGCCGTTTTACGGAGAAAGTCTCAGGGAAATATATTTATGAAAAATGATTTTATTCATTTAATTAATATTTAAAAAGTAACGTTCGATGTTTTTTGTGTTTTTTTTAATTCTATGATACCATAAATAAATATTTGAAGATATAAAGAACTTGAAGCATAAAAACCTTTACCAAAATGACCGGATTCGGCCTTAAATAACCTGAAAAGGGTTGATATGTCGTAAAAGAAAACAACCAAATAAAACACCATGAAAAAATATTTGAAGATATAAAGAACTTGAAGCATTTAAAATTTTCACCAAAATGACCTAATTTGGCATTAAATAACCCGAAAAGGGTTGATATGCCGTAAAAGAAAACAACCAAACCAAGCACCATGAAAAAATATTTGAAGATATAAAGAACTTGAAACATAAAAACTTTTACCAAAATGATCGATATTCGCCATTAAATAACCTGAAAAGTGTTGGTATGCCATGAAAAAATAACCAAACGAAACACCATGAAAAAAATATTTTAACATATAAAAGAACTTGAAGAATATTTGTTTTACCAAATGACCTGATTCGACATTAAATAACGCGAAAAGGGTTGATATGCCGTAAAACTATTTACGGCGATATTTATAAGGTGTTGGTCAATAGCTGACACGGATGTTTTGACTAAATGATTTAAAGTTTTTCGTCAGTACTGGCGTATTTCAGGGTGAGTCGGTTATGTTTGATTCTGGATTCAAACCAATTGCACCGTATTACCCGCCGCGTATTCGGTATCGCTCAAATTGTCTGCTTATATTACCTAACGAAGGCAATCTTAAGTACGTCGGACATTTATCGTTTAACCCTAACACTAACCCTAACATCTCCTTCCATCAAATCAGTTTGCATTAAATAAGTTTCGACCTATGACTTCGTGTGATAATTTTTCCTACGTTGAATTCTCGGCGTGTTGATATAAATCATTTTTCTCGCAAGACGATTTTTTTTTTTTTTTCGTTTACACGATGGAGGATATGAGTAATTTGAGGTCGTAACCTTATATCGTCAGTCTTGAATTGGGCTAACTTCCGGTAAAAGTGATTCCATTTTATGAATTTGACACCGAATCCTGCAGGCGAAAAAATTACCTAAAATATCTGGTTTCGATACCATATATGCATTATATATATATATATATATATATATATATATATATATATATATATAACTTCTTTGTAAAATGGTAGGAAAAATCCCAGCATAGTGCTCGATTAATTAAGTTAAAAATTAAGAGCATAATATTTATTTATTCTGGTACAGAAAAATTAGTACAACATTCGTACCGTCGGTTTCAAGCACGGAAGGTCTTACCCATCCGGCTCTCTTCAGCTTCTGTTGTCATCTGTTTTGGAAATGTCATTTCCAAAAGACATTTCCAAAACAGATGACAACAGAAGCTGAAGAGAGCCGGATGGGTAAGAAATGTCATTTCAAAAAGACATTTCCAAAACAGATGACAACAGAAGCTGAAGAGAGCCGGATGGGTAAGAAATGTCATTTCAAAAAGACATTTCCAAAACAGATGACAACAGAAGCTGAAGAGAGCCGGATGGGTAAGACCTTCCGTGCTTGAAACCGACGGTACGAATGTTGTACTAATTTTTCTGTACCAGAATAAATAAATATATATATATATATATATATATATATATATATATATATATATATATATATATAATATTTATAAATAAATATTAGATTATTAATACCTACAGACGTGAGCGTTTCAAGTTTATTGCTCTCATCAGTGCAGGAAAGTAACAATTTCAGACGGTCGGGAGGCGCGAACCCGGTTCACAGAGTCAGCCATATCCACTCGGCCAACAGAAACTGTCACGTAATTAAGGGAAATTAAGATCTATATGTACCTAGAAGCGGGCATAGATAGAAGACTAGTCGAGAGTGTTCGACGAACGTATTCGGAACTTTATATATATATATATATATATATATATATATATATACATATATATATATATATATATATATATATGTGTGTGTGTGTGTGTGTGTGTGTGTGTTTTATTCAATAGTTTAAAGCTAGAGCTATGCTATATTTAGTATTTTTATGCCACATCAATATCACAGGACAGATTCACATCATTTTTTTCCAACTCATGTTTTTATTTCGCAGACAATTATTTCGCCTAACATCAAGATATTTGTAAAATTCTCCCATGCATTTCTTTCTTTCTTGATGTGGATATCCTCAGTGCAAATTTTACAAAAACAGATTAAAAATTTTTTTTTTAAATTTGGCGATTATAGCCCGAATTACAGTCAATATTCAGTATCATTTTTTTCATATACATGGAATTATGGTCCCTTTACAATTTTTTAAATAACCTGTACGTATCCTATCTTTTATATTTCAAATCATTCATCATCGGCTATCATTATTAATCGAACTATTCGTAAAATTAAAGTATATATTTTTACTGACCATCTTTGTTATTTTCGTTCAGTTATTTTATTTTTTCTTTAGTTTTTTTGGTTATTATTTTCCTTTTTTCATTTTGTTATCCTTTTTTTTTCGCACAATTGTCTGCGAAATAAAAAAAATAAGTTGGAAAAAAGGACGTGAATCTGTCCTCTGTGATAATGATGTGGTATTGAACTACATAAAAATACGATACTCTCTCTATATATATATATAAATATATATATGAAATTAAAAATGGAACAGTGGAAGACACATAAGCTCAACGTTTCGCCCGATGTGATATATATATATATATATATATATATATATATATATATATATATATATATATATATATATATATATAATAATGGTAATAATCCAGGTGAAAAATATACACAGGGTGGTAATCCAGAGAATTTTAACCGGGTTTATAAAAAGTGCTCAATATCAAAATAGAGCTTTATATATGATAATTTTATTTACACAGACATGTACAAAATCTGCGACACTGGCATGTCGATGTTATCGATCAATCTATAAACTGAGATCTCATCAGGCAGAGTTAGAATCCGATCTTAACCTCAGATCATATTTGGAGAGAATGAAGTGGAGGGATAGAGAAAGAGAAGAAGAAGGAAAGAAATTTAACATTTCAAAAATTAAGGCCGTTAAAAAATTAAAAAATTAAAAATTAAAAATTAAAAAATCTAAAAATTTTTTTAATTTTTTATGTCTGTGTAAATAAAATTATCATATATATATATATATATATATATATATATATATATATATATATACTCCACCGGTTAACACCTGAGAACCGCAGAATTGCTCGCCGCGTCGAGAGATTGACACGAAAGATTGTCAAAAGAGAGAGCTCCGTGGTCTTCAATGAAGCTTGCATAAACAATGATTTGCTGCCTAACTATATACATATATATATACATGGGTAGATAAAAAGATTAAACAATCTTACGGGATGAAATTAAAAATGGAACAGTGGAAGACCCATAAGCTCAACGTTTCGCCCGATGTGATGTGGGCTTTTTCAAGAGCGGATGAAAAGTATGCTAAAAATGATAAAAGACGGGAAGGTCATATGATAGGGGAATATATATAGTGGTAGGGTTTGAATAGAGGGAAATATATGCAAATATGTAAAGTGTCAGAAATAAATGTGTAAAATGTCAAACCCTACCACTATATATATTTTATTATTATTATTATTATTATTATTATTATTATTATTATTATTATTATTATTATTATTATTATTATTATTGTTATTGTTATTTTTATTATTATTATTATTATTATTATTGTTATTTTTATTATTATTATTATTATTATTATTATTATTTTTATTATTATTATTATTATTATTATTATTTTTATTATTATTATTATTATTATTATTGTTATTTTTATTATTATTATTACTATTATCGTAATTATTATTATCATTATTTTTATTATTATTTTTATAATAATTATTATTATTATTATTGTTGTTATTATTATTGTCATTTTTTATAATAATAATAATAATAATAATAATAATAATAATAATAATTATTATTATTATTATTATTATTATTATTATTGTTATTTTTATTATTATTATTATTATTATTATTATTATTATTATTATTATTATTGTTGTTATTATTATTATCATTATTTTTATTATTATTTTTATAATTATTATTATTATTATTATTATTGTTGTTATTATTATTGTCATTTTTTATAATAATAATAATAATAATAATAATAATAATAATAATAATAATAATAATAATAATAATAATCATTATTATTATTATTATTATTATTATTATTATTGTTAATATATGTGACCGTTTC
>OY744548.1:64179374-64184374 GCA_963556195.1 Sepiola atlantica
CCCTTATCCTCGAGTGGCTTTTGACCTTTATAAGTGGTCACTCATTCGTATAAAAAATCTTCTCATAATATGCTTCATCATTCAACTGACATTCTATCCATCTCATTAACCCTTATCCTCGAGTGGCTTTTGACCTTTATAAGTGGTTACTCATTCGTATAAAAAATCTTCTCATAATATGCTTCATCATTCAACTGACATTCTGTCCATCTCATTAACCCTTATCCTCGAGTGACTTTTGGCATTGATACACTGTGATTTATTGGTAAAAAAAAAGAACTGGAGCAACTTTATGTATCCAGATCTTCAACGTCGTCTTGTAGCTCCCTCTGAAGAAATTCCAGTACCTGCCTTTGGAGAACTCCCCGGCATTAGTGACGGAGATTCTGTCAGCGTTATAGAAGGCACACAGGAAGAAACAGTAGTTCTTTTCTAGCAATATTCAGATGCGAGTATGTTAAGCTAAGGTCTAAAATCTTTCCACATAAACGTTTGAGTAAGAGGATGGAAAATTCGGCGATTGTCCAATATAGCTAACAAGAATAAAAGGAGTGATAAAAATGTCAACAAATAAATTTCATCAAACGCAAGACATACGTTGTCTATCATATTTAACAAAATGTATATATATATATATATATATATATATATATATATATATATATATATATATATATATATATATATATATATATATTATTTTATTCGAATTGGATTTACCGGAGCTTTCATTTAACCAGGGAATTATGGTTTGCACTATTCCGATCATCTCATAAGAACCCTGAATTTTGAACATTATAATATTCAACACCAAGTGAGTTTTCTGAACTTTTCATATGTTTTGGTTTCCTTATCATTTTATTAATGTGCATACACCTTGGATACATTTTTCACTGTCATTTATTGCATCGATTGCAAACAGATTTCCCGCCAGGACAATTTTTTCGTTTTTGGACTACCACTCACGACCTGGATGACTTTTCAATCAACCTCTTGGATATCTTTCCTGAATATGTTTTAAATTGTATGACTTGGATGAACTGTATAGCTTTAACAAAAAAGTATGTTTTGGGCTGATATATTTGATGTTTTATATTCTTTTATGTATTTTTATATATATTTTTATATATTTTCAAAGTTTAATTGTATTACCTGCAGTAATGACATTGCGGTAATGGTCCTCTGAGGAGAAGAATTTTCTTTGAAAACTCATGAGTTAAGGACTTTAAGGTACTTTGCCTGAACATTGAATTCTAATAAAATTTGATTCGCACCTTATTTTATTATTTCATTTTATATCATGCTATATATATATATATATATATATATATATATATATATATATAGAGAGAGAGAGAGAGAGAGAGAGAGAGAGAGAGAGACAGACAGACAGACAGACAGACATAGAGGGAGAGAGAGGGAGAGAGAGAGAGAGAGAGACAGACAGACAGACAGACAGACAGACAGACAGACAGATAGATAGATAGATAGATAGATAGATTGCAACAACTTTAAAGCAGCCATACACCTCTATCCTCGTTGAAATGGATCTATAGTACGTTTATAGTATCGCCTTGAAATAGCAATAGACTCATTTCTGATACATTTACTCTTGTCGACGTGTCTCAGCCGGAAATACACACGTGAAAGGCCCGAAAGACAAATTGTAACCCGCTATCTGGGTGGGGGCAATGGCGGATTCGTTCGCCCCAGTAAACACTATTAAGAGCAAAGTTTAAATACCGACACCAAACAAGCCCGACCCTCAAAGCTATACCTACTATCGATCGTACTTCTCAGACGCTCTAGTCCATAGTGACTGTTAACCCGACAGTTACCATCGATGCTGAAGGAAAACGACCTAATTTATTGGGATGACAGGTGGAAGATGATTAAAGTTATTTAAGTTATTTAAGTTATCTAGTAAGATACTGAAAACATAGGCATAGTTTGTTTTCCTACAAAATCTAATAAAGATCTCGAAGAACTGATTTGTTTATGTGAGGAGTATTTAATTCTACAATTTCCCCTGTCCACTGAACCTGCTACCTCAACTGTTCCAAAATTACTAACCCAAGAACTCCCATCCATTCTTTCAACGTGGCCATACTATGGAAGTTCCCTGTTCTGCACACATCTCCCTATACTGTCCAGATTTAATCTTCTTTTGGGGTCATCAGAACGAAGCATGTCTTTAAGACTCACATTACACATCCATCGTATCATTCTCATATAACTTATCTCCATGCAACGCATGTCCTCAACCCTAACTGGTCAGGTTTTACTTTCATACATCATCACATTACGTACACATGCCTGATAAGACTCTTCCCTTGGTCGACAGTGGTAACCCCTCTGCTGGTTAGTAATGGCAGAGGTTTCCTGAAGTATCCACAGAAAATTCTTGCGGAGCGTATTGGGATTGCAATGGTCAAAGACAATGAGCAACATCTGGCCATATGAAAAGAAAACACGAATAACTTTAATGTACTAAATTTAAACGCAGGCCGTTGGCATGTCAGAGACATCTTCCACGTCTAGGCAAAGAAATACCAGCCAGAAGACTATTGAAGGAATTCTTAAAACCATGCTAGAAACCACCAAGAAGTCCCAGGGAAACTTGGTTATAATATATTCGTCAGATTCTCATTTTTTTACAAGTGGATCACCACTAGGGGTCACTCACAGATAAGGAGCCATTAGGAACCACTTGAGGATATGGGTCAAAAGGATTGGTTTGACGATAAACGCCTCTACGAGAGGACCGGAAAATGGGCGAGATGGGCAGAACATTACTTAAGAGAAATTGATTCTCCAAAAAGACGGCTCAACAAGAATTTGTTCACATTAGACTTGAAGACGACCATGCTGTAGTCGGTTTGGAAGTAGACTCGTGGTATCGTGTTCCACAGGCGGAATATTCTAGGAAAGAAGCTTTGCTTATGAGAGTTTTGTTTGGTTTTTGGTAGGGAGAAAGAAAAAGGAAAGTTCTTTGTTGTGATTGTAGAAGACGAGTTCTTGTTGTGAATGTTTTACAGGGGGAATCAGGTATTGGAACTTAATCGTGCACCTACCACGAACATAGCGATACAGTAGAGAGGGGCTAGCAACATCTCTTCTGTGTAAAAGAGGCTGCTATAGGGATGAGAAGAGATCACTCGTCTTTTCATCCCGCTCTCTCATCCTCCCGCACCCCCCCCCCTTCGCTCTCTCTCTCCACAAGTCGACCGGAAACAATTGGTGGGATGGTCAAAAGATTACTAAGAAGACTTGATTGTCCAAGAGCACGGCTCAACAAGTATTTGTTTACATTAGACTTGAAGACGACCATGTTGTAGTCCCTATTCATCTACTTCCCACGGAGCAGAATGTGACACAAGGTCGGAAAGTGGGAGTTGAGATGTCAGCACTCTAGAGGAAGAGTACTTAGGGGACTTTAAAAAATTGCCTGGGCAGCCCCGTCGGCATTCCCCGGTAGGGGCGCTTCAGACAGTAAGCAATAAACTTACTCCTCCCCAAAGAGGGGAGGCAAAGCCTGGGAGAGTGGACCTCCTAGAACTGCACAGGACAGACCCATAGACCGGCGTAAATCAAGCCTCGAAGGCCAAGACAATACCAGTCTATGAGGTGCAGTATCCATCTGAACAGATACTACACTTTTATCTAGGCCAAGATGTTGTAGTCGGTTCGGAAACAGGCTCGCGGTATTTTGTTTCACACATATGTTCTTGGAAATAAACTTTGTTCATGGAAGTCCTGTTTTGTTTTCGATAAGAAGGAGAAAGGAATGTTCTTTGTTTTTGGTGTAGCTCGACGAGTTCTTGCTGTGAATGTTTTACGAGGATTTAGGAAGAACCAGGGATAGGAGCTCAGTCGAGCACCTACCACGAACATAACAATTGAGTAGAGAGAGACTAGCAATATCTCTTCTGTGTGAAAGGGGCTGTAGGGACTAAAAAAGAACATCCCCCACTAAATTGTGAAGTCGATTTTGTAGTCTGTCAAAAGCAGAAATTCGATTTTGTAGTCTGTCAAGACCAGAAAGTCGATTTTGTAGTCTGTCAAAACCAGAAAGGGTGCTTCGAAGAAGTGCAAACAGGAATTATAAAATGAATCTTTGATGGCGGACTTTGAAAAGACTTTGCAAAGAAAGTGAGAAACATGGAGTTATATGTGCACAGCGTTCACGTAAAGAAGAAGAACATGTATTGCACATCTTTTGAATGGGCTTGGAGTGCAACGGTATTTAATTTCCTCCTACCGCGGGAATATGTGACACAAGGTCGGGAAAGTGGGGAGATCAAGCCAGCGCCCTTAAAGAAGGAGCACTCTGGCCTATCAAAAATAACTTGGGCAACCCAGTTGGCAGATAAAAGGCCACCGAAATGGCCCAGTTCCTGCCGGACTGATTGTCGAGAACGGATCCTCGACTGGTATAACGCCATCCCGACGTCCTCAATCAACCGAAGTTAATGAGAGACTGATCAGATTAGAGATTTTTTATTGGCAGCGGAAAGCGAGCTCTGATTCTGCTGAACGACGACAATGGCTACGATTTAATGCACAATAATCGAAATTTTTAAAATGTAATCAATAAATTATGTGAGAGTACAATTTCTTTGTTTCAGAATTTTTTAATGAAAATTGATAAGTTGTACTATTTTGTTAATACAGGGTGAGTCAAAAGAACTTGGGTAGTAAAAAAATATTGCTGGCGAGCAATTGATCGAGGGAGTGTCCTAATCGAACAAAGACTCTAGACCGGTACATACCGGTTGAGGATCCGTTCTCGACAATCAGTCCTACAGAGACTAGGCCAACTCTGTGGCCTTTTATATGTCGGGTTGTGGTATTAGTACTGGGTAGTCCTAGGAGGGCCACCCTTCCAGGCCTTACCTCCCCTCTTTGTGAATGAGTTGGTTTATCGCTAGCTGCCTGAGGCGCCCAGACCGAGGAATGCCGACGGGGCTGCCCAGGCCATTTTAAGGTGCCAGAGTACC
>OY744548.1:64189374-64194374 GCA_963556195.1 Sepiola atlantica
GGAGAAAAAAAACGGAACTCTTCAATTTCGATTTCTTTGTCAGATCGTTCGATAAGATAAGAAAACTCAATTAATTGTAGGTCGCAATGAAAGACGTAATAGAAAGACGTAATGAAAGACGTAATGAAAGACGTAATTTTTGCTTATTTTTGAGAAATAGTAATTTATTGCTGTTTAAAAAAAATGCTGCAAATTATTTCACAATTTTATAACAATTTATGGCCTTTTTATCCGAGTGAGATCCACCCTACATATTGGTGTTAACAACAATTTAATATTTAAGGAGAGTAGAAAGTGACTAACTTGGGTTTACTTTCGGCAGCCTCGTAACTCTCGCTTCCCTCATCTTGTCCTTTAGTCCTTACATTTCATGAGCGATATTTCTGACAAAGGGGGAAGACTTGCTGTTTTCTGGATCAGGATCTATCCATATAACACTTATCGTTGCCTGGGTATTGACCTTGAAGTCGTATTTTTTTTAGCTCCTTAGATCCAGTGGCTTCATGCCTTGTCTGGAACAATTTCCATAATTTAAAAAAAAAATTAAAGTGATACTTGTGCAGTATAGCAGGCATCCGATGGAGCTAGAATTATGGCCCGTAGTCCCATAAATTCTAGTAGTATAAAAACGAAGTTCGTAAGTTCGTGTGTGTGGCTTACCTCAACATCATTTCTAGACAAACGCCTCCTTCTGCGCATCTTATTTGACCGGAAACACGATAATTAATTCACACAAAGTAAACAATGACCGGAAATGAAACCATTTATTTTTTGTTGCTGCACAATCAAATTGTTCGACTTGAGAAATTTATACACAAGGGAAAAAAACCAACCTGACCCAGCGAAGAAAGTGAGTTTAGAAGCGACACGGGAAACCCTAAAAAGTATCCAGCTGAAATCTTTCGAGGATTTAACGCCATCTTTATAAAAGCAATCTTCTTTGTTGATTAATAACTGTAGTGACGTCATTCTGACGTCAATACGAAGCTATAGTAGTGCTAAGCTTCAACACATAAATTAGACTAACATTAATCGGATCTTGAACTATATATATATATATATATATATATATATATATATATATGTTTGAAAAAAAAGAGACAAACGGAAAACAGGTTAGAATGCAGGAGAAAAACAAAAACAAGAGAGTTGACCGGTTTCGTTCGTATTATCGAACGTCTTCAGAAAAAGTGAAGATTTGGAAACAATTTAATTTTGAAGACCGCCTCCCCTATACTAACTCGGTAGGTGAGAAAATGGAGAAAAAAAAGAAAGAAAAATATTAAAAAAAAAAATTTTAATTAAAATTTTTTTTTTTTTAAAGAATAAGAAATAAAGAAGAATATGTCACCTACTTGTCAAATCATATTTCAATGTCGCTAAAAGTCTTCTCATATGGTCCAATCGGATCATCTTTCCCTTCTCCCATGTGTGTCCCTTCAAAATAAAATTGTTTCCAAATCTTCATTTTTTCTGTAGACGTTCGATAATACGAACGAAACCGGTCAAATCTCTTGTTTGTTTTTCTCCTGCATTCTAACATGTTTTCTGTTTGTTGCTTTTTTTTCAAACATTTTGTTTACCACGGCATTTCATTTTCATGACTTATCGTAGGGCCCATGTCTCGCACTAACGGTGATGTAAAAAAAACAACTTTTTTCAAGTTAGTTAAACTTTACATGATAGACTCGCCATCTTTTTTATATACTGCTTATGTATATGCGATATCAGTCGCAAGGTTAACTAATTTGCATATTGCTTTTCAAAAAGGACATTTTATTAATTAACTATGTCTTATATATTTCTCGTTAAAGGATGTCCATTTTTTCTAGACGCAGAGGAAATGCTAACACTACAGAACTTTGGATATTAAATAATAAATGATTATTTAAGTGAAATATCTTTGAAAATCAACACATGGTGCAATTTAAGGAAAAAATCATTTATTTATTTATTTATTTATTTATTTACTTATTTATTTAGTTATTTAGTTATTTAGTTATTTAGTTATTTATTTACTTATTTATTTATTTACTTATTTGAAAGCTTTCGTTGTAAAACAACTTTGTTAGGCGAGACTGTCTTATAGCTTTTTTTCTTTTTCTTTTTCTTCCTCATTTTGATGGTATTAACCCTGAGGGGTCGAATCACGGTAGAGGCAGAAAAACACGTCAAGTCGTAAAAGACGTTAGGATAAGTAGAGTCCGGTCGATGTTATACGCAGATTGGCGCTTTTTGAATAAGGAAATTGATAAAATCTTTAAAGCATGCATGAAAATGTATGTAAGTGAAATACTTTTGCATTTTTGCAATTTAAAGAAAAATATATATTATTTTTGCAAGCTTTCGTTGTAAAACAACTTTGTCAGGCGAGACTGTCTTATAGTGTTTTTTGTTTGTTTGTTTTTTGGAAAAAAAGAAATTAAATACATATTTTTTCATTTAAATTGCTCAAATTGTTGATTTTCAAAACTATTTAATTTATATACATTCTTATGTGTGCTTCAAAGATGTTGTCAATTTTCTTAATAAATGATTAATTTAGCCTGAAACTTTAACTTAGATAAAATATGTATAAACGGGATTTAATTGAATCGTCTATTCTTATGTATTCTGTCCTCAAACCGTTTTTTAATTCTTTTATTTTACGACAATTCATCAATGTCTTAAAGATGGTTCCTTTTGACGACTTCGTTTAGCGTTTTATGAATAATTAGCATAGGCTAGATGAAGGGAGATAATAGCTTGCATCCTTCGCAAGGATGATGACAAATCATCAGCATCAGAATCAAGAGTAATAAACCATCAGCATCATAATCAAGAGTAATAAACCATCAGCATTATAATCAAGAGTAATAAACCATCAGCATCATAATCAAGAGTAATAAACCATCAGCATCATAATCAAGAGTAATAAACCATCAGCATCATAATCAAGAGTAATAAACCATCAGCATCATAATCAAGAGTAATAAACCATCAGCATCATAATTAAGAGTAATAAACCATCAGCATCAGAATCAAGAGTAATAAACCATCAGCATCAGAATCAAGAGTAATAAACCATCAGCATCATAATCAAGAGTAATAAACCATCAGCATCATAATCAAGAGTAATAAACCATCAGCATCATAATCAAGAGTAATAAACCATCAGCATCATAATCAAGAGTAATAAACCATCAGCGTCATAATCAAGAGTAATAAACCATCAGCATCATAATCAAGAGTAATAAACCATCAGCATCATAATCAAGAGTAATAAACCATCAGCATCATAATCAAGAGTAATAAACCATCAGCATCATAATCAAGAGTAATAAACCATCAGCATCATAATCAAGAGTAATAAACCATCAGCATCATAATCAAGAGTAATAAACCATCAGCATCATAATCAAGAGTAATAAACCATCAGCGTCATAATCAAGAGTAATAAACCATCAGCATCATAATCAAGAGTAATAAACCATCAGCATCATAATCAAGAGGTGCGTGATCGAATCAATTCATACCGTCGCACAATACCAGATCTATTACGTGTAATAGAAATAATAGTCAACATTTACTGTGATAAGGGACCAGATTTGAAAGGGGCATCCTTAGTGGAGAATTGTGCAGGAAGTTACATTTCTGCATGTTGGTACAGTCAGGGAAACAGGGAACAGGGAGGGGATTCCAAAGACAATCGGTCCGAAGAAAGAAGCTATTAAAGTAGATCTTCCGGCATCTATGTAGCTCTAAAGTGAAGAGGTGAGATTTTGCTGATAGTCGGGTAGGTCGGGTGTATTTGCATTGAAAGGGGGTACAAGCGAGTTGACACACCGGTTCTCATTAGATCACCGAAGTTAAGCGACGTGGAGTCTGGCCAGTACCAGATGGGTGACCATTTGGGAATACTAGGTGCTGTAAACCATCTTCCCTTTACCGGGGTATACATGCGGCTTTTTAATTTGATAATTCCCTAGAGGAATCCGGCATATCCCGCCCAGGGCTAAATACCACACCAGGTATTACCGGTTCGGGTACACGTGCAGCGAGTTCGTCGGAGCACAGTCCGTTGAAGTACTTGTAAAACAAGCACAGGCATGCTACACTGCGGCGATGTGTCAGGGGATAGAGCTTGGAAGACAGTGCGGGCCCGATTAGGTTAGACATTTGTTTTGCATCATGTCCCTAAGAGAGAGGGTAGTGGTTGGTCCATCAGCCCAGATGTGACAACAAGACTCCATGCACAGGCGCTTTTTTTTTTCAAATAAATATTTATTTAATATTATTTTGAAAAGTCTAAATACAAGCAAATCTAAAAATTTAAAGGGGTATTGAGATTCTAGTAAAATTGCAGATAAATTATACATTTTCAGCTTTATTTTTACTCATTTGTATATGGCGAGGGTGACGCGAAGACTGCTTTTTTATTCACTACTATACGGTGATGTAGGGGAGGGCGTCACTTTTTTCTCTGTATTATACTACACACCATCACCCCTAAATACGAATACGCTATAGAAAAATACACCTTCACAGAATCCGTAATCAACAGTTAAATTATTTTTAATAATACTAAGTTAAGATTTAGACCCATACATCAATATAGACCACCCCTGTAAACTCGATACTTTCCCCAAAAGGGCACTTCTACTGGAAAGGGAAGACAGTGACCATCGGATTGCATGTCTTTATTTCGTGAGTCGCTGAATATTTCAGATGGGTTGTGAGGGACTTTTCTAAACAGTAACGGTTTACGCATGTCAATGAAACCATGGTGTGTCTCTGAAATATGTAACGTATAATTTGTAAATAAATAATTTATATACATATATATATATATATATATATATATATATATATATATATATATATATATATATATATATATATGTTACACCGGCCGTTCTTACACAGGGGAAACAACACCGGTTGTCACTATAAATAGTGCGAGTCACCAGAGACACAGAGAAGACAAAGCACAGTCTTGTAACTGTCTAGCCAAGTGCTAG
>OY744548.1:64199374-64204374 GCA_963556195.1 Sepiola atlantica
TAACCCCTGATTTCAAACCTCCGTGGCTTTGTGGAATATCCACTCATGGGGAAAGGCTTCAGGAGAAAACCCCGAGGACAAAATTCGGAGTGGAGTCCCTAAGGCAATTCGGCGTTGTATACAGCTCCTGTGATGGTGATAAACTGTCACAGCCTTGCTGTTCCTTTGAATCCATCAGTGACGTGGAAGGGGGCATGCTACGTGGGTAACACTCTTCAACCAATCTAGAGAAGATACCTCAGCTCTGCCAGTGCCCTTTGCGACAGAGACTGTCACTCACACATTCGTCTCACTAGCCACGAGCGACGCTGCTCCAACCGAGCAGACAGACATGAACACATAGCCTAAATATGAATCACCCAAAGTTGACCCTGACCGACAAAGGCCAATTTTTTTTTAAATGTAAATCGCTCCAGACAAGGCATGAAGCCACTTTATGTAAGGAGTTAACAAAAACGAAATATGATCATCTCAAAGACAGGAGATTCCTATTATCCTAAGTCTTGAAAATACCAAGGCTATAGGTTGTAGGAAAACAGTCAGCAGGAAGAGAGTTCCACAAGCCTGCAGTTATTGAAATGAAGCTACTGGAATATGAATTTGTATTACAATGAGGTGTCAAAACAGCGAATTGATGGCGACCACTAGACCAACGAGTCAAACGAGCTGGAACAAAAGAAGCGGGGAATAGCTCACATAATTCTGAAGAACACATGCCGTAATACAGGATGTTCGGAAAGTCATTGTGCACTTACATATTTATTAACAAACATATTTCAATGTAGAATAACAGGAGGAGGTAAATAGGGATGACATTTATAAATTATGTTGAAAGTGACCCCCCCCCCTAAGCATCAATACAGGGTTGAAAAAAAAAATTTTTTTAAGTGCACATAATTTATAATTGTCATTCATATTTACCTCATGTATTTTATATTTAAACTTGTATGTTAATTAATATGTAAGCTCACAGTGACTTTCTGAGCACCCTGTAGTATTTATAGAAAAGACTGAGACTAGCAACATCACGTCCGTGAGAGAGAGGGTGCAGAGAAGAAGAAAGGGTAGGGCCAATCAAATTAAAATGTGACACAAGGTCGGAAAGTGGGAGTTTGAGAAGTCAGCACTCTAGAGGAAGAGTACTTAGGGACCTTAAAAAATTGCCTGGGCACTCCCGTCGGCATTCCCCGATAGGGGTGCCTCAGGCGATTAGCAATAAACTAATCCCTTCTCAAAGGGTGAGAAGGCAAAGCCTGGGAGGGTGAACCTCCTAGAACTGCACAGCACAGACCCATAGACCGGCGTAAATCAAGCCCCGAAGGCCAAGACAATACCGGTCTATGGGGTGCAGTATCCATCGGAAGAGATACTACACTTGGAAATATTTATTTGCAGAAAATACATATTTATATTTAAGATAAATTAGGCACAAGGCCATCAAAAGTGTAGGGTAGGAGTGTCGTTGGTTATCCTTTGTCTGAGGTAATAAAATTGTCTATCCTTTTTTTTGGTACTTGGCCTTTTGGCTAAGATCAAAGGACATACAATAAAAGGGTTTGTTACTCACCACTCATAGTGGTCTCAACCATACATGGTAGGTTTCTAATCTAAGACAGAGTTCTTTCATATTCAACCACGTAGAATCCTGTACTGCATGGTGAACTTCACTCCTTCCTCTTCCAGTAGACTGGTTATATCTATCGAAAGAGGAATAATCCACCAGTGTCATTATCCCTTGTTCGCCTACAGGTCCATGAATAAAGATATGATCATTGTCTCGCTTTTGTCACCCCCCCCCCCCCGAGTGTGCTTGTGCTACCCGAGCTGAAACGCTTTTTGCAAATATCTCAGAGCTTGACATGGACACCATAAAAGCGACATTATGTCACAAGTTGCTCCCACCAAGAGGTGATACTTAAATATTCATTAATTGAAGTCGTTTTTTCAATCAGCATTTACTGGGATTAATTGCAGAAACAGGGGATTTGCTCTGGCGAAAATCAATCAATCACGCCACCGTCTATCCTTCTCCCCCTTCTCTCTACTCTTCTCTCTGTCTCCCTCCAGTATATCTCTTCCCCTCTCTCCCTCATCCTCTCTCTTTCTCCCTCTCCCCTTCTCTCTCTCTCTCTCTCTTTATATATATATATATATATATATATAATAATAGAATTAACAATAAGTGAAGTATCGTAAAGTTATCTATCGTGATAAAGTAAAGCTCAATACGTTGAGTAGAGCAACCAATTTTAAAGAAGGAAAGATGAAGATAAAAAATTGCATAAAATTACATAAAATTACATAATTGATACAAATTTTATTACATCGAAAGTTCAGATGCAAGGAGTTACACTAATCCTTAAACCATGGTTTTTCAAAGATAAAACTCTTCTCGTCAGAGGATAAAATTCGGTAATGTGATATTTATAATAAATAAATATTACCTGTTCCATTTCAATTTGAAAATTGAAGAAGAAATAACAAAAAAGGTTGGGGATAAAAAAATAAATGGCCGAGAGGGGACGCTATGGTGTAACTCCTTGCATCTGAACTTTCGATGTAATAAAATTTGTATCAATTTTATGTAATTTTATGTAATTTTATGCAATTTTTGATCTTCATCTTTCCTTCTTTAAAATATATATATATATATATATATATATATATATATATATATATATATATATATATATTATTATTATTATTATTTAAATACACACAAATGATTTGATATATTGGCTTGAATTTATTATCAAGAATAACTGTATGTTTTTAAATGGGCAGAAACAATTTTATGAATAAAAGTGTTTTTAAACAAATACGGAGCATTTATTAATAAATTTTTGAATTATATATTGATATATTTATTAAATTATATATATATATATATATATAAACTTTATATCAACAATAAAACATTCTACACAATTTAATAAACGTTTATGTGCTACGCACTCATCGTCGTGTATTGCTGTGACAGCTTCGACAACATGTGCTTAGCACAGAAACGTGAATTTATTTGCGTAGGCTAATTTTAATGTTTATATGAAGTTTATTGATTTATAAAGCTCTACTTTGGATTGAGCACTTTTGAAAAAATATTGATTTTGAGTTCATGCTATCAAAATTGTTTCTTACTTAATTAACTCTCTCTCTCTATCTATCAATATATATATATAAAAGGGAAAACCAAGAGATATTTTTTATATATTCATCAACGTTTCGTCTTTATTGTAAGACTTCCTCAGGATGATAATTTGAAGAAAAAATTTCATGGAAGTACATCAAAATGTTGAGTTGACATGATGGAGAGATGAAAGAAAGTAATAGCCGTGACTACTGTGTTTATAAAAAGTGCTCAATCACAAGTAGAGCTGTTGTTTGGTTACATATGTGCATACATGTTTCGGTAGTCCTCTTCACAGAATGTTTGTACAAATAAAAAAATGTATACTTATAAACAGCTCTACTTTTATAAACACTGGGTTTTCAACGGATTTACATCTACATAATCTAATACAATACGTGTACTATATATATATATATATATATATATATATATATATATATATATATATATTGAGCACTTTTTATAAACACTGGTGTTTCAACGGATTTACATCTACAGAAACTAATCCAATACGTGTACCATATAAAGCTCCATTACTGTCGAGCACTCTACGAAGGGGATTATTAAACACAAACATGAAAAAGATTAACTTTGAAACATCCCTCAAGAACATACCTACAACAGACAAAAACAGAAGAACTAATCAGATGAATAAGATGGAAAGCACACCTTTTCATGCAAAAGAATGAAAATACTGACACTAAGGAAAGCCTATCCCCCAAAAAGATTTATTTAAAGGAAATGTTATCCAAATCCATCTCACTTCTCTGTCGTCTTTGGTCTGATGAGGTTTACTCTTTGCGTAGAGTACAACCGAAACATGTATGCACATATGTAACCAATAATGTTTGTATAAATAAAGATTTATACTTATAAAAAGCTCTACTTGTTATTGAGCACTTTTTATAAACACTTGAGTTTCAACGGATTTACATCTACAGAAATGATACAATACATGTACTATATATATATATATATATATATATATATATATATATATATATATATATATATATATATATATATATATATATAGGATCAAATATAAACCAAAGTAAAACTTTTAGTAGATGGAACCTATTGTGAAGAAAATTAGCTCAATATACGAGATAGAGCAATTGTAGAGATAGAAAAAAAAAGAGTGATAAATATGTGACGATTGTCCAAATTTATTTCAAATTTCAATTGTTCAATGCAAGGTGTATTCAGTAATAAACTAGTGTTTATTATTCTTTCCTTAAGCCAAGGCTTTTCAAAGATCGAGATCTTATCATCAGAGGAGAAATACAGATGGATAAGTTGGCTTTCAAAAAACCAAAGTTCAAATATTTGAAAAATATGAAAATTATTTTACATTATTCCTCCTACTACCCACCGATCATTAACATATCTAATATCTAGACATTTATACCTCCTCTGCAATATAGCTCCTACTATCCTTTTACTTCAGCTCTACTCCTAACCTCTTATATTTATCCCTTTTTCCTCTGTCCGTAAACCTACCCACAAACTCATCCATGGCCTCTTATTCTCACTTCCTTATTATCTCCCACACATCCACTATATCGTCCTTATATTGGACTCCTCCTAATAGCAACATCTTCCCCTGTAACTTCTTTTTGTCTTCTTGTTAACTATGATCTTTGATTTCCCCTCCAATTGGGTCCATTTATATCCCCCTGTAATTCTTATTAGATCTCATACACACTAGCATTAAAATGTAAGTTTGCTTAATTTTCAATCCAACACTGGCCCATAACACTTATATTAATTCAATTGTCACTAGCATTTCTACCCTATCTCCTTAATAGCCTCCATACCCCCTAGAAAAGTTTTTAACAAATTGATTGATTCAGGCTAGTTGCATAAC
>OY744548.1:64214374-64234374 GCA_963556195.1 Sepiola atlantica
ATTTTTTTAGTTTTGATCACATCATGCTATTCACTCTACATTTTTTTTAGTTTTGATCACATCATGCTATTCACTCTACATTTTTATTTAGTTTTGATCACATAATGCTATTCACTCTACATTTTTTTTAGCTTTGATCACATCATGCTATTCACTCTACATTTTTTTTAGTTTTGATCACATCATGCTATTTACTCTACATTTTTTTTAGTTTTGATCACATCATGCTATTCACTCTACATTTTTATTTAGTTTTGATCACATAATGCTATTCACTCTACATTTTTTTTAGCTTTGATCACATCATGCTATTCACTCTACATTTTTTTTAGTTTTGATCACATCATGCTATTCACTCTACATTTTTTTTAGTTTTGATCACATCATGCTATTCACTCTACATTTTTTTTAGTTTTGATCACATCATGCTATTCACTCTACATTTTTTTTAGTTTTGATCACATCATGCTATTCACTCTACATTTTTTTTAGTTTTGATCACATCATGCTATTTACTTTACTTTTTTTTTAGTTTTGATCACATCATGCTATTCACTCTACATTTTTTTTAGTTTTGATCACATCATGCTATTCACTCTACATTTTTTTAGTTTTGATCACATCATGCTATTCACTCTACATTTTTTTTAGTTTTGATCACATCATGCTATTCACTCTACATTTTTTTTAGTTTTGATCACATCATGCTATTCACTCTACATTTTTTTTAGTTTTGATCACATCATGCTATTTACTTTACTTTTTTTTTAGTTTTGATCACATCATGCTATTCACTCTACATTTTTTTAGTTTTGATCACATCATGCTATTCACTCTACATTTTTTTTAGTTTTGATCACATCATGCTATTCACTCTACATTTTTATTTAGTTTTGATCACATAATGCTATTCACTCTACATTTTTTTTAGCTTTGATCACATCATGCTATTCACTCTACATTTTTTTTAGTTTTGATCACATCATGCTATTCACTCTACATTTTTTTTAGTTTTGATCACATCATGCTATTTACTTTACTTTTTTTTTAGTTTTGATCACATCATGCTATTCACTCTACATTTTTTTTAGTTTTGATCACATCATGCTATTCACTCTACATTTTTTTTAGTTTTGATCACATCATGCTATTCACTCTACATTTTTTTAGTTTTGATCACATCATGCTATTCACTCTACATTTTTTTTAGTTTTGATCACATCATGCTATTCACTCTACATTTTTTTTAGTTTTGATCACATCATGCTATTCACTCTACATTTTTTTTAGTTTTGATCACATCATGCTATTTACTTTACTTTTTTTTTAGTTTTGATCACATCATGCTATTCACTCTACATTTTTTTTAGTTTTGATCACATCATGCTATTCACTCTACATTTTTTTAGTTTTGATCACATCATGCTATTCACTCTACATTTTTTTAGTTTTGATCACATCATGCTATTCACTCTACATTTTTTTTAGTTTTGATCACATCATGCTATTCACTCTACATTTTTTTAGTTTTGATCACATCATGCTATTCACTCTACATTTTTTTTAGTTTTGATCACATCATGCTATTCACTCTACATTTTTTTTAGTTTTGATCACATCATGCTATTCACTCTACATTTTTTTTAGTTTTGATCACATCATGCTATTCACTCTACATTTTTTTTAGTTTTGATCACATCATGCTATTTACTTTACTTTTTTTTTAGTTTTGATCACATCATGCTATTCACTCTACATTTGCTTAACATTTATGATTTCCTGGATTCGCGCTTTTGGACATATTTACAATTTTTTCATCGAAGATAATTCTCTTTGCTCAAAATTTTTTATTTTATTTTTATATTTTTTATATTTTTATATTTTCAAATCTGCCCTAAACAGTAATTTAATTTTACTGTTTCATCTCTATGATATCGTTGATGATAAAATCATGCATTTTTGAAAATCCATGGGTTAAGGAAAGAAAAAATATTTATTTATATATTGCTTGGTTGAACTATTTGATGATTTAATATATATTGTACATTTTCCAATTGTTTAATATTAATAAATATCATGCTCTTATTAATTATCTACTTAATTTTACTTTTGCATTAATAATTGAGCACTCTGCTGGGAAACTCTCCCAATTAAGATATATATATATATATATATATATATATATATCATCACTCATTTCCTTATATATAAATATATATATATATACACACACACACACACACATATATATATATATATATATATATATATATATATATATATATATATATATATAGTATAAATCACTTTATTTATACAAAATTTATTGGCTACATATGTGTATACATGTTTCAGCTGCGATTTCGTTCAAAATCCATCTTCCTCGCTCGGGCCATTTAAAAACGTTTTAAACCAGCCTGATTTAGAATGAGATCGTAGCTGAAACATGTATGCACCTATGTAGCCAATAATTTTTGTATAAATAAGGGAATTTATACTGTAATACAGCTCTATCTGGTATTGAGCACTGGAGATTTATTGGATTAACATCTAGGAGAAAACAACAATACGAGTACTATATATATATATATATATATATATATATATATATATATATATATATAGAGAGAGAGAGAGAGAGAGAGAGAGAGAGAGAGAGAGAGAGAGTCATAGATGATGTACAATGTACCATCGTTGACCCGACGGGTCACAAGTAGCCAATATTTTTATAGTTTTCCTGGAAACGCAATATAAAACCAATTCTAACCCTAACCTTTACGACCAATTCTTTTTATCAGTAAAAATCAGAAAACCAAAATAAATAAAAATAATACAACCACACACTTTTTGTCACCAAAATCAAAGAATCGCCCAATTTCCATGAAACGTTCAATATTTATGCATGAATAAATTCACTTAAGTAAAATATTCTTTTTCGTCTGTAAAAAATGATGAATTGATTTTTTGGAAGACAGTTGAAGTATGGAAGGTTCGAATTAAGTAATTCTATTCAAAAATTAGTTTAATCGGATTTCTCAATATTATCATTGTACCGTGCATCCATCCGTACTTTTGGATTTAGAGATTTTTCTCTTTTTAGACCACCATTTTGGATTTGAACCTTTTTCAACATTGTGAAACGTTTGAACAGAAAAAGGGAGAAAATGGATTTAAAAAATGAATGCACAAAAATCATGCCTGAACTTCAATGTCGGCCATTTTGTATATGCATACGTCTGCAGTATTCGAACAGCGAACGATCTAGTTTTTAAATGAAACTGTGTTGGCTCAAAGAATAATTTTCTCTGAACGTTACTTCACAACTAGATGAACGCGCATTAGTTGACTTAAAAAAAAACAATACAAAGATTTTCTTTACCATTCGGTACAAACTTTTGTAGGTTGATACAATGAATGAGCGTTCTCCGGATATACAAATGTAAGAAAGGCATATAAAATAATGTAAAATCAATGACAAAACCGGGATGAAAAGGAAAAAAGCAAAAGACGGTCAGTGAAAATATATATTTTAATTCATGCGGTTTGGGGTGGATATCCAAGCTGATGAAGAACGATTTTAAAAAACTCATAGTGTGTATGTGGCGACTAGGATTATAACTCCATTAAGTAAACAAAAAATAAATGATGATGAGTACGGATCGTAATTCACCCTTTGATTGCCTTGTCTTTCTTTGTCTTTCTTTGTTTTATATATGAGCACTGAAGATAGCCATACCAGGAAATAAATGCTTAAGATATAGGAGCATTTTACAAATATCTTGTAGGTAAGCCGAAAAAATTGTATGATAAAAATAATTTTTTTTGTGAAAAATGTGAATCTGTTCTTAAAACTTTACGTGGTTAAAATTCAATAAAGATATTTTATAACATATATATATATATATATATATATATATATATATATATATATATATATATATATATATATATATATATATATGAAATATAATGAAATGATAATAATAATAACAATGACAATAATAATATAAAGAAGAAGACATATATATATATATATATATATATATATATATATATATATATATATATATATATATATATATATATATATATATATATATATATATGAAGAAGAATGGAAAGGAATTAGAGAAGCAAAAGCCAAATCAAATTTCAATTCAATTGCTCAGAGCAAGGTATATTCCGCAAAAAGGCATTCGGGCAGAGTTTTGCCCTGTGTTTCTTTCCCTGCAACTTTTATTTTACTTTTTCAAATTTTAAATCTTGGCCATTGCCAACTTACCTATCCCAGCGACTTCCTCTGATGATAAGATTTTGATCTTTGAAAAGCCTGGCTTAAGGAAAATTTAACTTGAATAAATTGCCTTTTTGCGGAATATACCTTGCTCTGAGCAATTGAATTGAATTTTGATTTGGCTTTTGCTTCTCTAATTCCTTTCCATTCTTCTTCATATCTACCTGCTCTATCCTGGATATTGAGCTGTATACTTTTCACAATAGGTTTTACCTTTCCTAAAAGTTCGCTTTTAGTACACCACTTTATATATATATATATATATATATATATATATATATATATATATATATATATATATATATATATATATATATATATATATATGAGTTGTTTATGAATATATGTTTATATATTTCCATGTAAACAACATACAAAAAGAATAATAAGAATTTAAACAATAACGTTTATATGTTTTCTGTTATGTATATATTTGCTGGTGCTTATTGAGTATTGATTTACTCCTCTCCAGGAGGTTAGGCACAAGGCCAGTTTTTTATCTTACTCCCACAAGTAAGATGTGACCAAAGATCGGGTCGAGAAAGTGGGGTTTGAAAAGCCAGCGCCCGAGAAAGTGAGCACTCTGGCCTACAAAAAATTGCCTGGGCAGCCCCGTCGGCATTCTCTGGTAGGGGCGCCTCAGGCAGTAAGCAATAAACTTACTCCTCTCCAAAAAGGGGAGGCAAGGCCTGGGAGGGTGGACCTCCTAGAACTGCACAGGACATACCATAGACCAGTGCTCTTCAAACTTTTTTTGTCGCGACCCCTTTGTGGAAAAAATTTTTTTTCGTGACCCACCAAAATTTTTTATAAATAAAAAATAAGTTGAATATTATTTTAAAAATTCCATAGTTGGCGACCCCTTTTCTATGGTTACGCGACTCCCCTGGGGGTCGCGACCCCCACTTTGAAGACCTCTGCCATAGACAGGCGTAAATCAAGCCCCGAAGGCCAAAACAATACCAGTCTATGCGGTGCAACATTCATCGGAACAGATACTAGACTTTGATCTTAGCCAACCTGGTGATAATTGAGCAACCATTGCTTCACTAGAGACACTCAGCGCAGGCACTCTTGCATGAGGTGTCCATTGTCTCTCGAAACTGAAATGGGGGGGGGCCTTTCCTTTGTGTGCGTGTGTGCGAGTTCTTGATGCGATACTAACTTTGGACCGGATATCCGGTTTATTTGGAAAAAAAGAATCTCGGAATGCTCTTTCCAAGATTTTTGCCACGAAAGAGATGAAGAAATGGCGCGTCGTCTTACGGGGGCCGAGGCAATGCAATCATTTTTCCCGGGTCACTGTTTTGGCGCGTGACCAGGTCGGGAAGGTAGAAGTACATTTTTCCAAGTTTCCGTTCCAATTCTACCATTTTTCCGTCTGATGGATGCCATTCCACCATTTTGAAGTTGGCGCTTGAACTGGACACAGCACATGATAAGTTATTAAAATACCACGATAGAAAGTTGAAAGCCAGCACGTCTTCACAACAGAATTAGACATTTTTGATTTTCTTTTGATTAAGCCAGTAAATTATAATAACACATTCATACTATATATATATATATATATATATATATATATATATATATATATATATATATAATAATCCAGGTAAAACATCCACAGGGTTGTAATCCAAAAAATTTCAACCGGGTTTATAAAAAATTCTCAATATCAAATAGAGCTTTTATATATGATAATTTTTATTCACACAGACATGTACAAAATCTGCAACACTGTCATGTCGATGTTATTGATCAACAGCTGAGATCACATCTGCCTGATAAGATTTCAGTTATAATAGCTGTTGATTGATAACATCGACATGCCTTTGTCACAGATATTGTACATGTCTGTGTAAATAAAAATAATCATATATATATATATATGTGGGAAGAGAAGGATGAAAGTAATCCGACGTGATGGGAAAATGAAAAAGGAAAACCAAAAAATGGATGTTTTTTATGTGTACATCAACGTTTCGTCTTTATTTATAAGACTTCATCAGGATGATAAAATAGAGAAAAAATGTCATGCAAGCACAGATACATGTAGGGTAGACATATTGGGAAAAATAGAATGAAATAGTGGCCAACTGCTGGGTGGACGTCCGTATTTGTTGGAGAAATAGAAATGAATGTAGAAAAGAATGAGTGGGGAAAAAATGGAAGGATGGGGTGAGCCAGGACTACTGTGGCTGGTGGTATGTATATATATATATATATATATTTCTTTCTCTCTCTCTCTCTCTCTCTATATATATATATATATATATATATATATATATGTATATATATATATATATATATATATATATGTATATATATAATGTTGAATTGAATTAAAGATAATTCAATTATCGTTTAATAATAATCTATCGTGATAATATAAACTCAATATATTGAATAGAGCAATCAATTTTAGAGATGAAAGATGAGAATAAAAAATGTAAAGATACAATATTTATTAGAACATCAGAAGTTCAAAGCAAGGAGCTTTATATCCTTAATCCATGGATTTTCAAAGATTAACTCTTTTAATCAGAAGATAGAAAAAAAACCGACAATGTAATTGTAAATATTATCGGCAACATTTAACTTTGAAAGAATCTATACACAAAATAAAAACAAAAGGATAAAGAGTCTTTTGTTGAGATGAGAACGTAGAGTTAGGGTAGACGCCGTCAAAAACACGTCAATATATGTATATATATATATATATATATATATATATATATATATATATATATATATATATATATATATATATATATATAATAAGTGTCAATAGAAAGCGCTTACAATGCAAGATAGTTTTTTTTTTACTGTTATCTTATATATTTCGGAGAAACACTCCATTTTCAAAGATATATTTTTTTTTAAATAAACAAACTTATAGTTTTGTTCATTAAAAGAACGAAAATAATTTGAATTTAACTCCCAGCATGCCCGATGCTTCAGTTCTTTCTACCTACAACCGCGAATTCCATCACACAGCGGATAAATACGTCAGACCAACAAGACGTTTCTTCAATGAACAAAACTATAAGTTTGTTTATTTAAAAAAATATATCTTTGAAAATGGAGTGTTTCTCCGAAATATATAAGATCTATCTTGCATTGTAAGGGCTTTCTATTGACACTTATTACCTATCACAAATGCTTAAAAAAAAGAACGAAAATAATTTGAATATATATATATATATATATATATATATATATATATATATGTTTTCAGGTACAAAATTTATAAATTGTTTTAAATATAAGCGGAATTGTGTTAATCTCCGTAAGTGTGATCTCGAGAGCTCTTTCGTCCAACATCTCATCAGGAGTAATCGTTGGAATAAAACAGGATGAAATAAATTAATAGTGAAAAATAACGAAAAAAGGCAAGTATGGGGAATTTACTGCCGGTGAAAATACACGTTTAAAAGATTTAATTCAATTCAACGAATAAAAACGACTAAAAAACATATTTAGAGGCATAAAAAAAAGAAGCCAACTAACTTTCCCCAAATAATGTCAACGTCTTTACGAAATCCTTCTGCTTGCAAAGAGATGGCTTCCGTAAAGCGATTGCGACGGATTCTAAAATTTTCAAATGAAAAGTAGAATCCGCCCGATGTAAGACAGTGAACCACTCTATTTTATACTTATTGGCGCAGCATGCATTGTAAGCTAAATGCTGGCCAATAAACGATTCCAAAGCCGAGGTAGAGGTATGGCACAAGAAACCAGATTTACCCTGTCTAATTTTGGATGGGATATGCTGGTTTATTCTGGTCTCTAAATGCAATTTCGTCCGCCCAATATACTCAGCATGACATAATAAAATATATAGTAATAAATAATAAATATATAGTAATAAATAATTTTGTATATTGTAATAAATAATAAATATATAGTAATAAATAATTTTGTATATTGTAATAAATAATAAATATATAGTAATAAATAATTTTGTATATTGTAATAAATAATAAATATATAGTAATAAATAATAAATATATATAGTAATAAATAATAAATATATATAGTAATAAATAATAAATATATAGTAATAAATAATAAATATATATAGTAATAAATAATAAATATATATAGTAATAAATAATAAATATATATAGTAATAAATAATAAATATATAGTAATAAATAATAAATATATATAGTAATAAATAATAAATATATATAGTAATAATTAATAAATATATAGTAATAAATAATAAATATATAGCAATAAATAATTTATATATATAGCAATAAATGATAAATATATATTAATAAATAATAAATATATAGCAATCAATGATAAATATATAGTAATAAATAATAAATATATAGTAATAAATAATATATATATATTGCAATAAATGATAAATATATAGTAATAAATAATAAATATATAGTAATAAATGATAAATATATAGTAATAAATAATAAATATATATAGCAATACATAATAAATATATTGTAATTTATAATAAATATATATAGTAATAGATAATAAATATATAGTAATAAATAATAAATATATAGTTATAAATTATAAATATATAGTAATACATAATAAATATATTGTACTAAAAAATGAATATATAGCAATAAATAATAAATATATATAGTAATAAATAATAAATATGTAGTAATAAATAATAAATATATAGTTATACATAATAAATATATAGTAATAAATAATAAATATATTGTAATAAATAATAAATCTATAGTAACAAACATTCGCACTAAATAATAATAAATATTATTATAATGATAAAATAAAATAAATTAGAATAAAATAAAAGAATCAAAATTGAAAAAATAGTGGTAAGAAATTTTCAAACAAAAATTGATAAAAAATCAAAATAATTAAATTAAGAATATTTTCTTTAAAAAACACTGCGTGTGTGTTATCTGATATATATGAACAGAGATTATAATAATTATATTAGAGATTATATATAATAATATAATATAAACATATCATTATAAAGAATGCAAAAAGGTAACATAAAAATACAGTCGAATATTTGCACTAATTAGTAATAAATATATAGTAATAAATAATAAAGATATAGTAATAAATAATAAATATATAGTAATAAATAATAAATATATAGTAATAAATAATAAATATATGATACTAAATAATAAATATATAGTAATAAATAATAAATATATAGTAATAAATAATAAATATATGGTAATAAATAATAAATATATAGTAATAAATAATAAATATATGGTAATAAATAATAAATATATAGTAATAAATAATAAATATATGGTAATAAATAATAAATATATGGTAATAAATAATAAATATATAGTAATAAATAATAAATATATGGTAATAAATAATAAATATATGGTAATAAATAATAAATATATAGTAATAAATAATAAATATATAGTAATAAATAATAAATATATAGTAATAAATAATAAATATATAGTAATAAATTATAAATATATAGTAATAAATAATAAATATATAGTAAAAAATAATAAATATATAGTAATGAATAATAAATATATAGTAATAAATAATAAATATATATAGTAATAAATAATAAATATATAATAATAAATAATAAATATATAGTAAGAAATAATAAATATATAGTAATAAATAATAAATATATAGAAATAAATAATAAATATATAGTAATAAATAATAAATATATGGTAATAAATAATAAATATATGGTAATAAATAATAAATATATAGAAATAAATAATAAATATATGATAATAAATAATAAATATATAGTAATAAATAATAAATATATGGTAATAAATAATAAATACATGGTAATAAATAATAAATATATAGTAATAACTAATAAATATATAGTAATAAATAATAAATATATAGTAATAACTAATAAATATATTGTAATAAATAATAAATATATTGTAATAAATAATAAATATATGGTAATAAATAATAAATATATAGTAATAAATAATAAATATATGATAATAAATAATAAATATATAGTAATAAATAATAAATATATAGTAATAAATAATAAATATATGGTAATAAATAATAAATATATAGTAATAAATAATAAATATATGGTAATAAATAATAAATATATAGTAATAAATAATAAATATATGGTAATAAATAATAAATATATGGTAATAAATAATAAATATATAGTAATAAATAATAAATATATGGTAATAAATAATAAATATATGGTAATAAATAATAAATATATAGTAATAAATAATAAATATATAGTAATAAATAATAAATATATAGTAATAAATAATAAATATATAGTAATAAATTATAAATATATAGTAATAAATAATAAATATATAGTAAAAAATAATAAATATATAGTAATGAATAATAAATATATAGTAATAAATAATAAATATATATAGTAATAAATAATAAATATATAATAATAAATAATAAATATATAGTAAGAAATAATAAATATATGGTAATAAATAATAAATATATAGAAATAAATAATAAATATATAGTAATAAATAATAAATATATGGTAATAAATAATAAATATATGGTAATAAATAATAAATATATAGAAATAAATAATAAATATATGATAATAAATAATAAATATATAGTAATAAATAATAAATATATGGTAATAAATAATAAATACATGGTAATAAATAATAAATATATAGTAATAACTAATAAATATATAGTAATAAATAATAAATATATAGTAATAACTAATAAATATATTGTAATAAATAATAAATATATTGTAATAAATAATAAATATATGGTAATAAATAATAAATATATGGTAATAAATAATAAATATATAGTAATAAATAATAAATATATAGTAATAAATAATAAATATATAGTAATAAATAATAAATATATAGTAATAAATAATAAATATATAGTAATAAATAATAAATATATGGTAATAAATAATAAATATATAGTAATAAATAATAAATATATATAGTAATAAATAATAAATATATATAGTAATAAATAATAAATATATAGTAATAAATAATCTATATATATAGCAATAAATGATAAATATATTGTAATAAATAATAAATATATGGTAATAAATAATAAATATATTGTAATAAATAATAAATATATAGAAATAAATAATAAATATATAGTAATAAATAATAAATATATGGTAATAAATAATAAATATATTGTAATAAATAATAAATATATAGAAATAAATAATAAATATATAGTAATAAATAATAAATATATGGTAATAAATAATAAATATATTGTAATAAATAATAAATATATAGAAATAAATAATAAATATATAGTAATAAATAATAAATATATATAGTAATGAATAATAAATATATAGTAATAAATAATAAATATATATAGTAATACATAATAAATGTATAGTAACAAACATTCGCACTAAATAATAATAAATATTATTATAATGATAAAATAAAATAAATTAGAATAAAATAAAAGAATCAAAATTGAAAAAATAGTGGTAAGAAATTTTTAAAGAAAGATTCATAAAAATTCAAAATAATTAAATTAAGAATATTTAAAAAAAAAAAAACACACTGCGTGTGTGTTATCTGATATATATAAAAATAGAGATTATAATACACAGCTCTGATGATTCATTCACGTGTAGGAGTCTGAGATATCAAATTTATCCTAATCTTTGAAACCAAGAATAGATGATTGAGTTGAAAAAGTAAATTCTCTCCGAGCGAACGCTGACCGAACGAACTCAGTGAATCATTCGCTTTCGTGACGGACGCGCCGTATACATCAGCGATATGTTATCCTTTAGTTGCGAACAGTTTCAAATCAAACATTAATCAAAATTGTCTGTTTTAAATGCATCTCGATAACTTAATCGATAAATACGCGAATCGATCAGAATCAAACGGTGTTTTTTTTTTGGGGGGGGGGTAAAAATTTTTGGTTCCAACTATACGAAGCAACTTTGTTCGGATTTTCTTGAGGCAACTATTTTTTGCTTTGATGACGCAACTTTTTGTTTTAGTTAACGCAACTTTAAAAAAAATTTTTTTAATTTTTGGTTCCAACTATACGAAGCAACTTTGTTCGGATTTTTTTGAGGCAACTATTTTTTGCTTTGATGACGCAACTTTTTGTTTTAGTTAACGCAACTTTAAAAAAAATTTTTTTTTAATTTTTGGTTCCAACTATACGAAGCAACTTTGTTCGGATTTTCTTGAGGCAACTATTTTTTGCTTTGATGACGCTACCTTTTGTTTTAGTTAACGCAACTTTAAAAAAAAATGTTTCTTTAATTTTTGGTTCCAACTATACGAAGCAACTTTGTTCGGATTTTCTTGAGGCAACTATTTTTTGCTTTGATGACGCAACTTTTTGTTTTAGTTAACGCAACTTTAAAAAAAATTTTTTTTTTAATTTTTGGTTCCAACTATACGAAGCAACTTTGTTCGGATTTTCTTGAGGCAACTATTTTTTGCTTTGATGACGCAACTTTTTGTTTTAGTTAACGCAATTTCTTTTTTATGAACGCAACTTTTTTGTTTTGTCGTAGATAGGATTCCTGACAACACTTTTTTTTTCGAAGTAGCAGCGTCAGTAAATGTTGTTTTCTACATATCGACTCTCGGTCAGACAAAAGCTTAAATAAACAGTTTCTTTCAATCATCATAATGCAAGAAATATTCAGTCCGGAAAATCTCGCGAGTACTATAAAAACCCAAACTCATAATTTTCTTCCTTTGCTCTCAGAGACAAAACACGTGCGTACGACAAATTCCTGCAAGGCGCTCTGGGCCGAAAGGCTCTCAGCAACAGCCCAGACACAACAGGAGACTTTCACGAACTACTAAATACAACGCCCAATGAAGCATACACACGCGGTTCACAAAACATACACAGTTCATATATACACTATCTCACTAGAAAACAAGCAAGCTAATACACACGCATATCTTCATGCTTATTCCATTTACACACATATAAACGCACGCGGCGCCAACCGAAAAAAACATGTGTTCTCAATTTTTCCTTAAACAACTCTTCTTTCACCGAAACGATCTTGAGACTCTCTTAACTTTTGTATTCTACGAACTATTAATCTTTTGTTGTCTTAACAAGTTGTCAATAAAAATAATTATTTTGTATGGATAGACTTTGTCATTCCTTTATTTGATACTAGCAGGGCTATCCAGCGTTGCCCGGGACAAAAGTGTAACATACTTCTATCTCTTTTTACCTCCCTTTCCCGTCACATCTTTTTCCACCTTACCTCTCCCCACCCCACCCATCTTTGTTCTCCGCTCAGACGATTCTTCTCTCTGGACACACACACATATCACACACACATACACACACATACACATACACATACACATACACATACACACACATGCACACACATACACACATACACACATACACACATACACACACATACACATACACATACACATACATACACACACATACACACACCCATACACACACACATACACACACATACACACACACTTACACACCCATATATACACACATACACACACATACACACACACATACACACACATACACACACATACACACACAGGCAACACTCCTTTTTATATTTTCCTCGAGCAATGAGTCAGCATAAAGGAAGTAATTTTTTTTTAACAAAGTTCACCCCAAACAAGGCAGGCTGCCACTGTAGACGTAAGGGGTTACTGAGAAAAAAAGGTGAAGGTTTTTTTATTGGGGGGGGGGGTCAACCTAAATTAGGAGCTGCACAGCGAGATGTCTGTTTACATTAGTTTTAAATTTCTGCATGTCAGTAACGTCAGGAAAGCAGGGAGCAAGGAGTGAGTTCCAGAGTCCAGCAGCACGAGGAAAGAAGCGTTTGAGTAGAAAGCTCTACGGCATCTGGGGACCTCCACAGTGAATGGATAGGATTTGGCAAATTGTCGGGTTGGTCTAGTGAATTTACGTCGTGGGGGTACCAGAGCAGCAAGGTCATCAGAGCACAAACCATTGAAGTACTTGTAAAACAGGCACAAGGATGCAACATAGCGGCGATGGGACAAGGGCTGGAGCTTGGTGGATAATGAGGGGCCTATGAAGTTGAAAACTCTTTTTTGGACCTTGTCTTAGAGGGAGAGACTAGCGGATGATGCACCAGTCCAGATGTGGCAACAATACTCCATGAATGGGCGGATGATGGCTTGTAGAGATATAGGATAATATCAGGTGTGAGAAGTTTACTAGCACGGTAGAGGGAGCCCACCTTCTTTGCAGCAGCCTTGGCAGTGTCTTCAATGTATTTATTCCAATTCATGTTATCTTCTTGCTTAAAAACTCAGAATTACGTCCCTTTAGTAGGTATATAAAAATGGTTGAAAAAACAACCATACCTGACAAAATCTTCGCAAGTTTAGGGTCAAAGAATATATATTTTTTCTACATTTTAGATGTTATTACTCGGGGCAACATTGATCAAGAACATACTAACTTTGTGGGGTTTTTTTTTTGTAGTGTTGGACTTTAGCAGAACAGACATCCACATACACAGACAACCTCTATTTATATAATAGATTGCCTTTCCCTCGACATATTAAATAAAAAACACGAACAACTTAACAATTGTGCCCAGTCTTACCTAATTCATGTTAAACATTAATTTTAATGGCGCCCGTGAATCTCCCCACAAGAACTAGATTAAAACTCTGCCCCTGGGGGTAGATTATTTGGGGCATGTAAGAAATATAGATAAATGTTTTGGACCATTTTTAAATACGTCACCTACTTATCCAGGTAATTGAAAATAAATTATTTTCGCCTGTAGTTAACGTCAGTCAAACGATACGCGTTCTCAAATGTACATTTTCTTCTTTTCATATTAATTTGTTTCAAGTAGTAGCGGTAGTGGATATTGTTTTTACGTATCGACTCTTGATTGGACAAAAGCTCAAATCAGCAGTTTCTTTCAACCAATCAAAACTCAAAAGATATTCACTGTCAAATCTCCTGCATAGTATAAAAACCCAAAGCGTTTCTCTTTCCTTCTTTTTCTTTCACACACAATAAACGCAACGAGTGACATACTAGAACTTCTGAACGTCCAACAAAGCACACACGCTTCCCACCGAACAAATATACACAGTTCGTGCATATACTCTATCACTAACAAAACAGGTACGCTAATATACGCACACATGTCCATGCCTGTCTTATTTACACACACGTGAACGCACGCGGATCCAGCCGAGTAAAACATGTGTACTCTATTTCTCCTTACAGAAAAAAACAGTGCTTCTGCACCAAAACGTTCTTGGAGCTCTTGAATTTAGTATAATAGAAACTCTTGATATTTCGTTGTCTTAAGTTGTCAATAAAAAAATATTTTTTGTATGGATAGACTTTGCCTTATTTTTATCATCATGGCCGTCACTCGAATCGAGTATGCTGGTTTCCTGGGCTTCAATTGCGGGTTCTCATGTGAGAAAACAGTCCAATGCGCAATCCACATATTCTGTCACATTTCTGGCATACGTTATTGTTTGGTAATTGTGCACGTGGTTGGTTTTCGCGGCGTACTATTCTTTCTGTTCTCAGGTCTTCGGCATGACGACGCCGTTCACCCTCAAACCTATCCACACCACCTCCCACTCCATTCCTCCACTCTGTTCTTTCGAGTACTCTCGCTTCCCATGTTGTGGGATCAATCCCGCATCTCCTCATGTCCTCCTTCAAACAGTCCCTATACCGTTTCTTCTGTCCTCCAACCCTCCTAGCTCCCACATTTAGCTCAGAGTAGAATATTTTCTTTGGATAGGACTGGTCGCTCATCCTTACAACGTGACCAGCCCATCTCAAACGACTCCTAACAATCAAAGCCTCTACACTAGAGCAACCAGACTCTTCCAGGACACTGGTGTTGGTCCGACGATCTTGCCAGGTGGTTCTTAAAATTTTTCGTAAGAGTCTTTGATGCAGTTTTTCGAGTGCATTGATATGTCGATGGTATGTCGTCCAGGTCTCCGACGCATATAAGAGAGTGGGTAGGACAATGGCCCGATAAACTAAGATTTTGGTATCCAGCCGTAAATCTTTATTATCAAAGACTCTGGAATGAAGTCTACCGAAAGCAGCACTTGCACACCTAATGCGATACTGGATTCGATCGTTATTTTTATAACGTCTTAGCTTCAACAGATTAGCATGGTAGGACGTTTTTTGACCGGCTCGATATTTTTGTTGGCATTGTTTATCCAATTATTTTTAGTATCAGATGTTCTCAGAAGGGATCACTTGAAGGTTACCAACATTCACAGTGTAAATGCTGATATAGAACCGACAAGATTCGAACTTGCCATTCTTAGGTTTTCAGTCGATGTTTTTATCCGCTTTCCTCAAATGTCAATTAACCAAACAGATGAAACATTTTCTCATTTGACTTTCAAATATAAGTAAATATAAGTAAATATAAGTAAATATAAGTAAATATAAGCTGTTCTGGAGCATGTCTCCACCAAGTTTACTGAATAAATTGAGTGTTTAGTTATGGTCTCTATTTGATTTAACTCTTCCCTTCTACCGTAAATTTGTTTTCTGTTTTAGGTGTGGCCATGATTATCTCCCTTTGACCTTTTGGTTTCGCCTCTCTAAAAATCCAGAAATCTGTAGATATGTTTTTATCAAACTGTTGGGCAGTCAATTAAAAAATACATGTTGTATGTTTTCTGTTGTTTTTGTTTGCATTTGAGAAATGTGGCGTTTTATTTATAACAGATACGGAGTCATGCTAAACACGTTCCTTTTCAGAAGCCGACTGAACGATGGCGCCGAATTTAAATGTGGTCCAAACGGAACTGCCATGAACAGAGTTTTTTTTTTAAGAAATTCCCATTTGGGGAACACAATTCCACATGACTGCTTCCCTGATGACTACAGTATAGTCGTCTTCAGGTCTCTTCTCATCTACCTACCACCACTGCTAAACACATTTTTCTCCCACCGTATTCCTAAATTCAAAATGAATTTCTATGAAAAAGTCTCTATCCAAGAACTACTCATATAGAAAGTCACTGCTTTCCTGCTGACTACAACATAGTCGTTTTCAAGTTGAGAATCAAATATAAAGTCAAATAAAATGAAATAGAGTAAAAAAAGATGAAATATGAATTATAAATTATAAAATTATTGAGGGTAGAAAAAAGAAGGAAGAGAGGGAAGTGGGTAGAAGAGAGGGGAAGGAAGACAATTAAAATTTAAACAAAAAAGCCAAATGGTGAAGGGGGAAGGGTGGTAGGGAAAAGTGATGTCAAAAAACACACAGCTGATGTCAGAATGTATGATGGCTGTCGAAGATGCGTCGATATCCGGTTGATGTTTTGCTGTGTAGCAAGACAACATTATTATTATTATTATTATTATTATTATTATTATTATTATTATTACCACGCAATCGTCATCATCATCTCAATATATTTCAAAATATATAAAAAGGGAATTTTAAATTAAAATAAAAGTGTATATTTGAAAAACAAGTTTTTTCTAACCATTATACTTGTATGTTATTTTTCCAAAACACTCAACCTGAGGACGTCTTCAAATGAAGACGAAACGTTGATGAATATATAAAGTATTTTGTTTTTTTTCCTTTTTCATTTCAAATATATATATATATATATCAAAGATTTCAAAAAGTGAAAATGTAAAGCAAAGATGATCTGGCTTTAAAAAAAATTGGCGTTATACAGCTGTGACTGAAACATCTTTTGAAAATGTGTAGCGAAATTATGTTTATTATTGAGCACTATTATATAAACACAGTAAAGATTTCATATTTGCCCACCTCCGTGGATACAAACTTTACCTGCATTACTATATATATATATATATATATATATATATATATATATATATATATATATATATATATATATATATATATATATATATATATATTGTAATCCAGGTAAAGTAAACATCCACATTATAAAAATCTAAAGAATTTCAACCGGGTTTATAAAAAAGTGCTCAATAGTAAACGTAAATAAAGCTATTTATATAATTATTTTCATTTATATAGAAATATACAAAAAGCTACTACACTGGCATGTCGATGTTATCGATCAATAGTTATCAGAAACTAAAATCTTATAAGGTGGAACAGATTATTTCCCAATATGAACATCTGAGTGAAAAGTCAGACCTTTTTCCGTCTAACATCGACATGCCAGTCTAGCGGCTTTTGGCTATGTCGGTATAAATAAACATAATTACTTATATATATATATATATATATATATATATATATATATATATATATATATATATATATATATATATAATCTATTTAAAAAACTATACGTTACATATTTGCAGGTCGTATCGCGGTTACATGCAGATGGACTGACTTTTAAAATTATGTAAAATATGTCTATCGCCAATAAGGAATCGTCAGGAATAACATACTTAATTAATCCCAGCCAAAAAAATATAAATCTGATACCGGTAGATTCTTCAAAATGCAAAGCACCGGCTAACGGTGAATCCAAGCGCCATTTCCGTCTTGTGTTTACATTTAGGGACGCTGACGATTCTTTATGGGCGATAGACGTTTTCTTTATTTAAAAGCTAGTTTATCTAAATAAAACCGCGGTACGACTCGAAAATATGTAACGTATGATATATATATATATATATATATATATATATATATATATATATATATAACTTCTTTGTAATATAGCAAGAAAAAATCCCAGCAGAGTGCTCGATTAATTGAGAATTAAAGTTAAAAATTAAGAATTAAGAGTGTAATATTTATTTATTTTGGTACAGAAAAATTAGTACAGCATTCGTACCGTCGGTTTCAAGCACAGAAGAACTTAGCCATCCGGCTCTCTTCAGCTTCTGAAATGACAACAGAAGATGAAGAGAGCCGGACGGCTAAGTCCTTCTTCCGACGGTACGAATGTTGTATTAATTTTTTCTGTACCAATATATATATATATATATATATATATATATATATATATATATATATATATATGTATATATATATATATATATATATATATATATATATATATATATATATATATATATATATATATATATATATATATATATTGGTACTTAATCCTGAACCCTTCCAGTTTGTCCCCCAGCGGTCCTGGCATTTTTTCGGACTCTGGTATATGTTCTTTTATTTATTTTTTGACAAGGAGAGGATAAGACTCTCGAAATATATCAAATTGATCATCCGGACAATTACAGACTAATACTATTGCTGTCTTGTAAGTTCGTCTAGAAAAATAAACAAACCTTTTTCGATCTATACCCAACTTATTTTCGGTTTTGTTTTGTTTTTGTTCTGCACAGCTTAAACGATCCAGAACTGTGCATTGCCATCAACCTTTTAAAACTTTTAATATATATATATATATATATATATATATATATATATATATATATATATATATATATATATATATATATATATATATATAGGGAGATTCAACTTGTGTTACATTCGTTGCCAATATTGCTCAGCGTTTTTCTTTTTTACTTTCCGGCATGTAATTGCATTCTTTTCTGAAATATGACGTTTTCGTGGCATACAAAATAATGGCGATTACATGGGAAAATGACAGAATCGGTTCGTTTATTTATTTATTTATTTATTTATTTATTTATTTATTGGTGTGTGATTCTG
>OY744548.1:64239374-64249374 GCA_963556195.1 Sepiola atlantica
CGATAAAAGACGATTAGGTTCAAACTGGAAGGATTAGAAAACTGTTAGCCCCCCACCCCCCTCACCCACCGCAGTTAACGGTATTTTCTATGCGACATTTTGATGGTTAAGTATGTTTAGATTTACTTGAGCAGAATTAAGTCACAGCGGGAAAATGAATGTCGGACTTTTATCTAATCCGTATTTCGCTCGTTTCGAATCTCGGTGCGTTTTTATCCCGGATTATTTCGGAAGAGTCTCTTCGTTTTTATGTTGCAAAGAAGATATGTATTGATTTACTCCTCTCCAGGAGTTAGACACAAGGCCAGTTTTTATCCTACTCCCACAAGTAAGATGTGACCCAAGGTCGGGTCGGGAAAGTGGGGTTTGAAAAGCCAGCACCCGAGAGGTGAGCATTCTGGCCATTTAAAAATTGCCTGGGCAGCCCCGTCGGCATTACCCGATAGGGGCGCCTCAGACAGTAAGCAATAAACTTACTCCTCCCCAAAGAGAGGAGGCAAAGCCTGGGAGGGTGGACCTCCTAGAACTGCACAGGACAGACCCATTGACCGGCGTAAGTCAAGCCCCGAAGAACATGATAGCCCTGGCTAGTTTTGCGATCAGATTTTCTCTTCCTGGAAGCGGGGAGTGAATTGCTAAGTGATTAACAGAACTCTCTATATGTATATATATATATATGTATGTCCCCCGTTTTTGTTTAAATGTTAGATAGTTGAATCCCCCTTTTTCTTCTTTTTTTATGAATTTTCCAACGAAAGCTAAGTCTGTGATATCTTAGATTTAGTTAGTTTCTCTGGGAATTTATACTGCATTTTCCTTTTTTTTCTTTTGTTTAAAATGACTCAAAGCTTCTTTAGACTATATGATGGAACTTATAATATAATGGCCACTTTCTCTGTCTGTCTGTCTGTCTGTCTGTCAGAATTATTTTTAACGAAGATCTTAACTTCATTTAGAAATGGAGAATATTGCAGTGATACTAAATAATTGCCAACAAATAAATCGGACACCATGACCGGAAATCGAAACTGTCGAACTTCCAGATTCCCGAGTTCGAAAAGATACACCTGAAAAAGACCATAGGTTACAGCGGGCGAAACAAATGCATAATTAATACTGATAGTTTGTATAATTTTGCTTATTCGGACTACATTTCTCATCTTGAGTGTTATCATCACAACGTTTCGGTCGCTGTAACATCCGGACTTCCTCAGGTGTATCTCTTCTAACTCCGGAATATTTCTGTCGAACTCGGGAATCTGGATGGAATTTCGAACGGAACCCTTTATTTAATCCACGGAGGTATATGCTCTTGTTCCGTCAGCCATGACTGGGAGAAGTCTTCAGTAATTCGTAATTCTTCGTATCGCCCGCACTGAAATATAATACTGATGTATATTTTTGACTAATAGGGTTAGCCGGCGTTGCCCGGGACAAAAGTGTAACACATTTTCATTATAACTTTTATCTCGTTACCTCTCTCTATCCATCTCTCTATCTTTCTCTATCTCCCTCTATTCACCCCTTCATTCCACCCCCTCTTTCTTCTCCGCTTAGCCCATTCCTCTCTTTGGACATCTACACACACATACCTACTAGACACTATCCCTGACCAAATATTCAAAATTACATAGTATCCACAGCACAAATAAGATCCCCTCATACGAGGAATAGTGCATCTTCTCCTAGTGATGTTACCTCAAGTAACGCCACGTAGCTGGATACTCCACCAGACTAGATTAATTCTTGTCCTGGAATCCGGTAAGACCAACAGACCACAAGAAAGATATACTATGACATACTTGACTGGTCAGTTGGGGAGAGAAGAAATGTATTATTCTTAACTAACTCAATGTTTGAGAAATAAAGGAGAATTTTAATAGAATATTCGGGTATCTATGTATCTCATATAGAGATCAAGTGTTAGCCCCAGGAAGGGGCCCTTTGATTTCTGAGAACTTCGACTGAAGTAAAATTAAACATTAAGATAATTCCTTTTTATAGATGTCTCCAGACATAAGTGAAGTTATAACTTGATTTAAAAATCAGAGTTACTTCCCTTTAGTTAATGCATAAAATAAATGAAAAACAGGCACCCCTGACGAAACCATTTTATTTCCTGACTGATGAACCGAGCTGAGGTGAGGAAACGCTGGCCCGATCAATACCAGTAAGCAGGGGACGCCGGCGCAGTGGCGCAAAATGATGTGACAAAAAACCCTTTCTGAGTCCTCCATTCTCTCTCTATATCCCGTGCAGAACACCACTAAGTCTCTGTATGTTTAATGTTCAATAAAACTTCTAAAAAAACAAGCCGGCGTTCCCCGCGTTGTCGTTCAGAAGACAAGAAACACCGAACTACTTGACGAAATCTGGGTACCTACGGCGTAGGTAAGCAGAAGGTAAGCGAGAATGCAACAATAGGGAAGGTGTCCGCTTTAGAGCCGCTCGGGGAACGACACGGATGATCGACGGGTTGGGCGCTGGATTGAGGTTATCTCCACAATTCTGTGTGCTCTCTGACCTTGTGATTGGCCAGGGACGAGATATCCCTCAATGACATACAACACGAGACAAGCATGGTGGACACGCCTTATTGTCCGTGCCGAGAGAGCAATGAAGAGGAAGTCACTGTATCGTGAAACAGGGTGTCAAACTTCTTGGTCACTCTACAGAGGATCGAACAGTTTAAGGCAGCGCTAGATGCATCGTGGCCATTGATATTTGGGTTATTGCCCCTCATTTGATCAGCAGACACATTCGGACACGTTTCTGGTGTAAAACATCAACTATAATTTAGATGTACCTTTTGAGGGTTGAGGGTCACCCAGAGCCAGGTCGTGGTCACCACGGAACCCAGCGGGGGATGTAGCATGGTCGCTTTTGTTTCATCAAGGAGAGGCAGCATTCTTTATCTGTTTATGCTTCGTGGGTGGTTGATACTTCCTATTGTATCCAGGATTGAGGTCGCCTTAGACAAAACATTCCGATTCTGTTTAGATGTATATACAGGGTGGGCCAAAATAAGGGTTCTATCTTTAAATTTGAATAACTTGAATTTGAATAACTTCCACAAAATAAAAGTTAAACTCACCAAACTTTATGTGTGTGTAGACTGACCCTTCCGAGATTTTGTGAAATAAACAAAACAAATTTTAGCCGAAAAACACTTCTTAAAACTTACAAAAACTAAAGTATTGTTTTTTACACTGTTTTGAGTTTTTTAAGCAAAAATAATGTTTTCTAAATGAGGGTACGTTCCTTAGGGCTAATACGGCTCATGCTTGCTTCGGAAGGGGTCCTTTACTTATTCTAAAAAAAAAATTTTAAAAATCAATAAATAAAAAAGTTATGAATTTTTAAAAATAGGACCCTTATTTTTGCCCACCCTGTATATTCGTACTATCGATTTACATGGTTTGTTGCACTTTCCTCTTTTTGCCAATACATTGGATTTTATGTATTCGATACTACTTCTCTCTGTCATTTTTCAGAGATGATGTACACTAAAAATATCAGTAATATTGTTAACGATTTCGATGATGTACACTAAAAATATCAATAATATTGTTAACGATTTCGATGATGACTGTATTAAGTTTTCCTTCATTTTTTGCCACAAATATGTACTGTTCAAATGTAGATCTTTCGGAAAGGGGATTCATCCCGGAGCCACATCGTGATCTCCAGGGAACTCAGCGGATAATGTACTATTGTCGTTTTTGTTTCATTGGAGGAAGGGCATCATTCTCTGTCTGTGTTTATGCTTCGTGTGGCAGACTACCAGAGGTGGTAATTATGTCTATTGTATCCTGGTCGCCTTGAGCAAAACATTCAGACGCTGTTTAGATGTATATATCTTCTAACTGTCCATTTACATGGTTTGTTGAACGTTGCTATTTTTTAACCAATCAATTTGATTTGATTTGATCTGATTTGATTTGAGTACGCCTTCTTCAAGTATCGCAAACCTCGGCAGTTTCTGAGAGCATGCCAACGAGTTAACAGTTCGCATTGTTCTCAAACAGTGGGTACGCCTGTATGTTCTGTATGTGACCAGGATTTGATCTCTTTCTTCAAGCATAAGCTTAAAATTAAAATTAGATGTGATAGAAAGAGTTTACATTCCATGGAATTCCACAACGGTGATGCTTAGACATTTTTTGTAGGTCTAGTGCACTGGATTTTCAAAACCGCACATGACCTTGTGTCTAACTTCCCCTTGAGAGGGGGTAAATAAAATACTAAAAGTGAGTTAATCAACGTTTGTTTCTTTTATAACCTCGTAATTTAGGTTATAATAAATAATAACTTGTAAAGAAATGGATGAACTATCAAGAGAAACGTTTAACAGATTTATTAAAACTGAACACAGAATGAATTAATGAATTAATTTGCCGCTGGACGCGATTGTGGTATTAACAGTCTGACGTCATGATCTTTGTTTATCTTTCTCTCTGGGCAAAAGACCATTACCAAGGGCGATAACTCTTAACTCCCGAAATGGTTCAAGGGAGGTAATTCGTTTTCGTTAGTTGTCCTAACAGTTTCCCTATATATTCTAATAACACAAAATGCATGTAAAAATATTCCTTGCATTTGAAATTGAGTTATGTTTAAAATAAAAATCAATTTAAATTATGCTCGTTAGCTGTAATTTGCAATTAAGTCACCAAGTCACCCATCCCTAACTAAGTTACTGTCTATTACTTTCACCCTCTCACTCTGCGCAATTTGACGCCCGCTCTTGTTTTATACAGTGTTTATATTATCTCTCTCCTTCTCATTCTCTCTCTGTGTCTCTTTAACTCCTCTCTCACCCCCCTCTCTCTCTATCTCTATTTTTCTCCCTCTCTCTCTCTCTCTCTCTCGGTTTATTAACAGTCAAACGTAATAAAACTAAGTATAGAAAACAGGATAGAAATAGTCCATTATAAACAATAGGGAATATCGCCACAATTATCAATACTATTTAACCTATAGCTGAAAAGACAAGTAGAAGCAAATACAAAATAGAGAGAGAGGGGGGGGCATAATGAGCAGAAAGATATTCATTTTGTAGTTTGTATCTTTATAGTTTATATTTAACTGGCTTTGCAAACTTACTTTTTCCTGCTTCAAACAATCTACGCCGAGCTCAAAGGATGACCCAACGGGACACCGTTTTTTTCTTCTCGTGTACCTTTATGTCTGGTGAATTTATGTTCTATTCTCGTACACACATTGTCCCTTCAATGCCGAACCCTTAACATTTGGTTATCAATAGACACGCGAAACGATTCATGTCTGATTCTCATTTCAACCAAGAATCAAATACTTTCAAGTCTTCACATGTTTCCGTGTGAATCGATCACGGCATTCGTTCAACAAAACGTTATTGAACGACACAACACGCAGTCAGATTAGAACAAAGAGTCAATTTGAAGTGCGTTAGCTATTACTAATACAAATTTGGTTTCTGTCTGTCTGGAGTCGATACTATACTATTCTATTATAAATGGAAATTTTGTATCTGTCTGTCTAAAGCCGAAACTATACTATTATTTATATTACTGATAGAAATCTTGTATATGTCTGTCTGAAGCCGAAACTATACTATTATTTATATTATTGATGGACATTTGGTATATGTCTGTCTGAAGCCGAAACTATATATTATTTATATTATTGATGGAAATTTGGTATCCGTCTGTCTGAAGCCGAAACTATACTATTATTTATATTACTGATGGAAATTTTGTATATGTCTGTCTGAAGCCGAAACTATACTATTATTTATATTACTGATGGAAATTTGGTATCTGTCTGTCTGAAGCCGAAACTATACTATTATTTATATTACTGATGGAAATTTAGTATATGTCTGTCTGAAGCCGAAACTATACTATTATTTATATTACTGATGGAAATTTGGTATCCGTCTGTCTGAAGCTGAAACTATACTATTATTTATATTATTGATGGAAATTTGGTATCTGTCTGTCTGAAGCCGAAACTATACTATTATTTATATTATTGATGGAAATTTGGTATCTGTCTGTCTGAAGCCGAAACTATACTATTATTTATATTATTGATGGAAATTTGGTATATGTCTGTCTGAAGCCGAAACTATACTATTATTTATATTACTGATGGAAATTTTGTATATCTCTGTCTGAAGCCGAAACTATATATTATTTATATTATTGATGGAAATTTGGTATATGTCTGTCTGAAGCCGAAACTATACTATTATTTATATTACTGATAGAAATTTGGTATCCGTCTGTCTGAAGCCGAAACTATACTATTATTTATATTATTGATGGAAATTTGGTATATGTCTGTCTGAAGCCGAAACTATACTATTATTTATATTACTGATGGAAATTTTGTATATCTCTGTCTGAAGCCGAAACTATATATTATTTATATTATTGATGGAAATTTGGTATATGTCTGTCTGAAGCCGAAACTATATATTATTTATATTACTGATGGAAATTTGGTATCCGTCTGTCTGAAGCTGAAACTATACTATTATTTATATTATTGATGGAAATTTGGTATCCGTCTGTCTGAAGCTGAAACTATACTATTATTTATATTACTGATGGAAATTTGGTATCCGTCTGTCTGAAGCTGAAACTATACTATTATTTATATTATTGATGGAAATTTGGTATCTGTCTGTCTGAAGCCGAAACTATACTATTATTTATATTATTGATGGAAATTTGGTATCTGTCTGTCTGAAGCCGAAACTATACTATTATTTATATTATTGATGGAAATTTGGTATATGTCTGTCTGAAGCCGAAACTATACTATTATTTATATTATTGATGGAAATTTGGTATCTGTCTGTCTGAAGCCGAAACTATACTATTATTTATATTATTGATGGAAATTTTGTATATGTCTGTCTGAACCGAAACTATACTATTATTTATAGTACTGATGGAAATTTAGTATATGTCTGTCTGAAGTCGAAACTATACTATTATTTATATTATTGATGGAAATTTGGTATCTGTCTGTCTGAACCGAAACTATACTATTATTTATAGTACTGATGGAAATTTAGTATATGTCTGTCTGAAGCCGAAACTATACTATTATTTATATTATTGATGGAAATTTGGTATCTGTCTGTCTGAACCGAAACTATACTATTATTTATAGTACTGATGGAAATTTAGTATATGTCTGTCTGAAGCCGAAACTATACTATTATTTATATTATTGATGGAAATTTGGTATATGTCTGTCTGAAGCCGAAACTATACTATTATTTATATTATTGATGGAAATTTGGTATATGTCTGTCTGAAGCCGAAACTATACTATTATTTATATTATTGATGGAAATTTGGTATCTGTCTGTCTGAAGCCGAAACTATACTATTATTTATATTATTGATGGAAATTTGGTATATGTCTGTCTGAAGCCGAAACTATACTATTATTTATATTATTGATGGAAATTTGGTATCTGTCTGTCTGAACCGAAACTATACTATTATTTATAGTACTGATGGAAATTTAGTATATGTCTGTCTGAAGCCGAAACTATACTATTATTTATATTATTGATGGAAATTTGGTATCTGTCTGTCTGAAGCCGAAACTATACTATTATTTATATTATTGATGGAAATTTGGTATCCGTCTGTCTGAACCGAAACTATACTATTATTTATATTATTGATGGAAATTTGGTATATGTCTGTCTGAAGCCGAAACTATACTATTATTTATATTATTGATGGAAATTTGGTATATGTCTGTCTGAAGCCGAAACTATACTATTATTTATATTATTGATGGAAATTTGGTATCTGTCTGTCTGAAGCCGAAACTATACTATTATTTATATTATTGATGGAAATTTAGTATATGTCTGTCTGAAGCCGAAACTATACTATTATTTATATTATTGATGGAAATTTGGTATCTGTCTGTCTGAAGCCGAAACTATACTATTATTTATATTATTGATGGAAATTTGGTATCCGTCTGTCTGAACCGAAACTATACTATTATTTATATTATTGATGGAAATTTGGTATATGTCTGTCTGAAGCCGAAACTATACTATTATTTATATTATTGATGGAAATTTGGTATCTGTCTGTCTGAAGCCGAAACTATACTATTATTTATATTATTGATGGAAATTTAGTATATGTCTGTCTGAAGCCGAAACTATACTATTATTTATATTATTGATGGAAATTTGGTATATGTCTGTCTGAAGCCGAAACTATACTATTATTTATATTATTGATGGAAATTTGGTATCTGTCTGTCTGAAGCCGAAACTATACTATTATTTATATTATTGATGGAAATTTGGTATCTGTCTGTCTGAACCGAAACTATACTATTATTTATAGTACTGATGGAAATTTAGTATATGTCTGTCTGAAGTCGAAACTATACTATTATTTATATTACTGATAGAAATTCAATATCTGTCTGTCTGAAGCCGAAACTATACTATTACTTTCTTTTAATGTGCAATTCAGTTTACTATCCTGTTTCAGGCTGATGCACTCTCTTCCTATGCTCAATTCAAAACGTTATTGATCGAGGCAACACAGCCAGATTGCAACAAAGGATCCATTTGACATGCGCTATCTATGACTAAGGGATATTTGCTATCTTTTTTTTAAACATATTTCACCTCAAACAAGGTAGGCCACCACTTTAGACGTAAGAAAAAAAGGGAGAAGGTTTTTTTTTGGGGGGGGGGGCAAACTAAATTGTGATCTGCTCAGCAAGATGTCTGTTTACATTAGTTTTAAATTTCTGCATGTCAGTACCGTCGGAGAAACAGGGGGCAGGGAGGGAGTTCCAGAGGCCAGCAGTACGAGGAAAGAAGCTATTTGAGTAGAAAGCTCTCCGGCATCTGGGGACGTCCACAGTGAATGGGTGGAATTTAGTTGATTGTCGAGTTGGCCTAGTGAATTTACGTCGAGGGGGCACCAGAGTAGCCAATTCATCGGAGCATAATCCATTGAAGTATTTGTAAAACAAGCACAAGGATGCTACATTGCTGCGATGTGACAGGGACTGGAGCTTGGTTGACAGTGAGGGACCTATTAGGTTGGCGACTCTTTTTGGGACCTTGTCAAGGAGGTAGAGACAAGTAGATGATGCACCAGCCCAGATGTGGCAACAATGCTCCATGCATGGGCGGATGGTGGCTTTGTAGAGATATAGGATAATGTCAGGTGATGTTCCATGCATTATCTCCTTCTTCAGAAGGGTATTTGTTTTGTAGCCGTTCAGCTGGGTGAATGTCGACAGGATAGAAATAGTCCATTATAAACAATAGGGAATATCACCACAATTATCAATACTATTTAACCTATAGCTGAAAAGACAAGTAGAAGCAAATACAAAATAGAGAGAGAGGGGGGGGGGCATAGTGAGCAGAAAGATATTCATTTTGTATTTTGTATCTTTATAATTTATATTTAACTGGCTTTTCAAACTTACTTTTTCCTGCTTCAAACAATCTAAGCCGAGCTCAAAGGATGACCGAACGGGGCACAGTCTTTTGAATTGTTTTCCCTGACTTAAAGTAAGGCTCTATTAATCTACCGAATGGGTAGGTGTTTCTGTATTGTTAGATCAGATGGAATTTTCATGTCTAATTTGGAAAAGATTGTTGAAAGGTGAGATAATTCAAACTCCCTTTTTTACGATAATCCAGAGAATTAGTAAGAAAATACATTTTTAAAAAGGTACTTATGCAGTTTACGGACCGGGCTGAAATAATACCGTTATAATTTAGAAAGCCATTCTTAACATGAGAAAGTTGAGGGTTGATTAACTATTCTGTTTATTAAAATGTTTGGTGAAAATAGAGAATAGTTAATGCATCCTCCACATCCTCATTTTAAGAATGGCTTTCTAAATTATAACGTTATTGTTTCAGCCCAGTCCGTAAACTGCATAAGTACCTTTTTAAAAATGTATTTTCTTCCTAATTTTCTGGATTTTCCTT
>OY744548.1:64254374-64264374 GCA_963556195.1 Sepiola atlantica
AAGAGGGAAAGGAATCCTATACTAGCATGAATAATGACTTGGTGCCTCAACATACATATATATATATATATATATATACACACACACATATATATATACATATATATATATATATATATATATATATATATATATATATATATATATATATATATATATATATATATATATATATTCGTAATGTGTCTTACGTTTAACTATTTCCTTATCTAAAATTCTTTTCGCGGCTAATTATTGTCGTCCTTAATTGAAAACAAGTAACACCCGTGAGTTGGTTAAATGACGCCCCCGTCCGCCATTGAAAAGCTTTGAACAAACGCTGCCATAAACGAAACAATTGAATCGTGAAAAGCGAACTGATATCGTCACCATTCGTCTTCTGCACTGATTTTTTCTTTTCAGTCGGCCATTTTGCATTCGCCCGGCTATTACACCGCCGCATCTACCTCTGTCCCTACGTACGTGCCTACCACGGGTACACAGTAATAAACATGTTCAGCTAAGAATAAAAGTACCAAACAAATTTACCGCATCGTAATATGGAATGCAACAGAAAATAACAACAATTATAATAGAGAAAAAGTATTAGTTGGTGCTGTTTTTGGAACACAATACCGCGCAGCTGATTCCCAGCTGACTACAACATGGTCATTTTCAATGCAACAGAAAATAACAACAATTATAATAGAGAAAAAGTATTAATTGGTGCTGCTAAAATCCGTTTAGAGTTCCCATTAAAAGTTTCTTTCCAAGAACTACCTGTTTGTGGAGCACAAACCTCGCAGCTGGTTACCAGCTGACTACAACATGGTCATTTTCAAGTCAAATGTCTACAAATACTTGGGTGCTGGTGCAAATTAGAACCCAAGGTTGTTAGGGTTAGGATCAGAGTTAGAGTTTGTGTTATAGTTAGTGTTAGGGTTAGTGTTAGTGTTAGTGTTAAGGTTAGGGTTAGGGTTAGGGTTAAGGTTAAGGTTAGTGTTAAGGTTAGTGTTAGTGTTAGTGTTAGTGTTAGTGTTAAGGTTAGGGTTAGGGTTAAGGTTAAGGTTAAGGTTAGTGTTAGTGTTAGTGTTAGTGTTAAGGTTAGGGTTAGGGTTAGGGTTAGGGTTAGGGTTAGGGTTAGGGTTAGTGTTAAGGTTAGTGTTAGTGTTAGTGTTAGTGTTAAGGTTAGGGTTAGTGTTAAGGTTAGTGTTAGTGTTAGTATTAGTGTTAGTGTTAAGGTTAGGGTTAGGGTTAGGGTTAGGGTTAGGGTTAGTGTTAGTGTTAAGGTTAGTGTTAGTGTTAGTGTTAGTGTTAGTGTTAGTGTTAAGGTTAGGGTTAGGGTTAGGGTTAAGGTTAGTGTTAGTGTTAGTGTTAGTGTTAAGGTTAGGGTTAGGGTTAGGGTTAGGGTTAGTGTTAGTGTTAAGGTTAGTGTTAGTGTTAGTGTTAAGGTTAGGGTTAGTGTTAAGGTTAGTGTTAGTGTTAGTGTTAAGGTTAGGGTTAGGGTTAGGGTTAGGGTTAGGGTTAGTGTTAGTGTTAAGGTTAGTGTTAGTGTTAGTGTTAGTGTTAGTGTTAAGGTTAGGGTTAGGGTTAGTGTTAGTGTTAGTGTTAGTGTTAAGGTTAGTGTTAGTGTTAGTGTTAGGGTTAGGGTTAGGGTTAGGGTTAGTGTTAGTGTTAAGGTTAGTGTTAGTGTTAGTGTTAGTGTTAGTGTTAGTGTTAAGGTTAGGGTTAGGGTTAGTGTTAGTGTTAAGGTTAGGGTTAGTGTTAGTGTTAGTGTTAGTGTTAAAGTTAGGGTTAAGGTTAGGGTTAAGGTTAGTGTTAAGGTTAGGGTTAGGGTTAGGGTTAGGGTTAGGGTTAAGGTTAGGGTTAGGGCAAGGGTTAGGGTTAGGGTTAGGGTTAAGGTTAGTGTTAAGGTTAGGGTTAGGGTTATGGTTAGTGTTAAGGTTAGGGTTAGGGTTAGGGTTGGGCTCAGGGATACTTTGGGTCTTAAACTGTACCAGAACCCATACTTGTTGAGCTGTCCTCTTTTCGAAATTGTGATATATATATATATATATATATAACGTAAAATATAATAACACGAAATTACATGATTGTCGATGCAATAATTTATTTCAACCTTGCGGTTTTATTCAAGCATCCAACTTAACAATTACATTTTTGATACTGATCTATATATATATATATATATATATATATATATATATATATATATATATATATATATATATATATATAATAATCCAGAAAAATATCCACAGGGTAGTAATCTAAAGAATTTCAACCGGGTTTATAAAAAAGTACTCAATATCAAATAGAGCTTTTATATATGATTATTTTTATTTACACAGACATGTACAAAATCTGCGACACTGGATTGTCGATGTTATCGATCAACAGCTATTATAAACTGAGATCTCATCAGGCAGAGTTAGAATCCGAACTTAACCTTAGATCATATTTGGAAAGAATGAAATGGAGAAAAACATTTAAAAAAATTAAAATTTCAAAATTTGGAAAGTCACATGGTTGGGACCGGTGAGAATCAAAATGTTAAAATAAAAATCAAAATCAAAAATTAATAAAAAATATTAACATAAACGATAATATATCTCTCTCTTTTCACTTTATTTTATTTTATTTTACTTTATTTCATTTTATTTTATTTTATATTTTATATCTTATATTTTATATATTATCTTTTATATTAATATTTTTTATTATTTTTTGATTTTGATTTTAACATTTTGATTCTTAACATTTTGATTTTTAACGGTGCCAACCACGTGACTTTTCTAAATTTTTAAATTTTAAATTTATTTTCTTTTTTTTCCATTTAATTATTTCCAAATATGATCTAACTCTGCCTGATGAGATCTCAGTTTATAATAGCTGTTGATCGATAACATCGACATGCCAGTGTCGCAGATTTTGTACATGTCTGTGTAAATAAAAATAATCATATATATATATATATATATATATATATATATATATATATATATATATATATATATATACACACACAAATAATTTATTGAAAAAATATTTTTACCTGTAGTTTCACTTTCTTTTTCTATCGATTACTTTTGTCTTTTTATCAATTAGTTTTGCCTCCTTATCGATTAGTTTTTTCTATTTTTCCTTACCACAATAGTTTAATCTTCTTTTTCTCATCGATTAGTTTTGTCTCCTTATCGATTAGTTCTGTAGTACTTTCCTTACCACATTATTTTAATCTTTTCCTTATCGATTAGTTTTGTCTCCTTATCGATTAGTTCTGTCTTTCTTTCCTTACCACATTATTTTAATCTTTTTCTGTATCGATTAGTGTTGTCTCCTTATCGATTAGTACTGTCTTTCTTTACTTAACACATTATTTTAATCTTTTCCTTATCGATTAGTGTTGTCTCCTTATCGATTAGTACTGTCTTTCTTTACTTAACACATTATTTTAATCTTTTCCTTATCGATTAGTTTTGTCTCCTTATCGATTAGTTCTGTCTTTTTTCCTTACCACATTAGTTTAATCTTTTTCTTATCGATTAGTTTTGTCTCCTGATCGATTAGTTTTGTCTCCTTATAGATTATTTTGTTTTTTTCCTTACTACAATAGTTTAATTTTCTATTCTTTCTCGATTCGTTTTGTCTCTTTATCGATTAGTTTTGCCTTTTTTCTTATCAATTTGTTTTGAGTTCTAATAAATTAGTTTTGTCTTCTATTTCTTATCGATTACTTTTGTCTTTTTATCGATTAGTTAGGTCTTCTCATCGATTAGCTATGACTTCTTTTTCTCATCAATTACTTTTGTTTCAATGATTCCAAGTTGTAAAAAGGAATTCAATTGGTCAGCGACTCCAGCTGGTTGTAAACAAGAATGCTTTGCAAATCGTTATACAATCTCTTCAAATTTTATACGTAAACAATCAATAAAACATGTACCATTGAAATACCTAATTCACATCGACACTATATGTATAAATATTGTGCAATTTACCAACGTAGACGCAACGGGTCACGGGTCGTCTATTAACTAAGTTAACTTCGGAAAGAGAGGAATGACCAAATTATGAGTTACATTTTAGAAAACTGGTTCCCATTGAAGTTTGCATAATGATAAGCGTTCTTAAATGGGCAGGAAGACCGGGTTTAATTCACGGTCGAGTCATGCCAAAGACTCAGGAAATGTTACGTAATATCTCCTTGCTAAACATTTAGCAGTATAAGGTTTAGAGCAGGGGCGGGCAACCTCCGACCCGCGGGCCACATTCGGCCCGCGAAGGCTTAGCGTCCGGCCCGCCACTCTGCTATGCTTTAGTATTGCAATCCGGCGCCGCGGACCTCCCAGTAAAACTCATATAATTTTGTGACATAGACGTAAAAGTAGGTTTCAATTAAGATTTACAGTGGGATGAAAATGTATGAATATCAGCGACCGATGATGCATGTATATTTCATTTTTCTTTAACTATTAATTTCAAATCCTTGGCCTGAGATAAAAAATAGAAAAAGGGAAAGAGAGAGACAAAGAAGAAACGAGAGACGAGGAAAGTGCATGAAACAAAGAACCTATGTGAGGTGTGTCAAAACGAATGCTGGATCAACTTGCTACTTCCCCCGTCATTATTTTTTATGGTTCCAAAATGGCTCTTCGTCGACGACTTTTATAACATCACATACAGAAGTCTCTTGAGAAAAAATATCAGATGTGTCGAGTGTTCAATGCAATTTTTGTACAATTTATTCATGTAAACAAAATATAGTAATTGTGAGATTTCGTTTTTCACTCCGGCCCGCGATCTCCTTTCACAAGTTTCATCTGCTCCTCACTCTGAAAAGGTTGCCCGCCCCTGGTTTAGAGCAATGAATGAATGGAGCAATCAAGTGGAAGTAGTGGTACCCTCCACTACAGTGGTAGTTAATGAAAAGGTAACTTACGGGTCGCCCTCGCCTACGGTAGACATTTTATGTACCCGGCCCGTAGATAATTAGTTTTATTTCATTTAATAATGCCACTATCTTCATCCCGACCCTCAAATCGAATTTCGCCCACCTTACTAATCAAAGATTCCCACCACATTCAAACCGCCTCTTTCTCTTCTCTTCGCTACCATCGACACCATTTGATTCAATCAAAATAGATATTTTATAATTCGCCAAGTAATTGAGCGATCGAACATGACGCGGCTCTCGCTAATTTCCGCCCGACAATGTTGTAATCGAGCGAACGCACTTTCCAAGAATATTGCCCTCCCCACCATTTCAGAGGAGGGGAGTACTATGTATCGGCCGGATGCTAAATTCAAAACCCATCATAAACAAAGGTAGGCATTAAACAAATGCAAATTCGATACCTAGGATGACGCAATGAAATTTATATATATATATATATATATATATATATATATATATATATATATATATATATATATAGTAACACGAAATTACATGATCATCGATGCAATAATTTATTTCGACCTTGTGGTGTTGTCAAGCATCCAAATTAGATGATTACATTTTAGATGATTACACACACACGCACACACACACATATATATATATATATATATATATATATATATATATATATATAATGTATATATATATACAATTTATATATATAGTCAGATATATATATAATATATATATATATATATATATACATTATATATATAATGTATATATATATACAATTTATATGTATATTTATATATATATATAATTTTTATATATATATATATATAATTTATATATATATATATATATATATATATATATATATATATATATATATATATAATAGAGAATGGTAGTTTGCTTGAAGCATTGCAGGGAATAGTAGTAGTATGTTTTTAAAAGGCTGTGGTCAGAGCAAATTCCGGGTAAGATGTAAGCTGGAAGGAACAAAAATAATAAATCGAATTCGAAATATGACTTACTATTTATTTTTTCTTAAAATCTTACATAACAGTAAGTGTCGTGTTAGTTGTTTGTGTGATGTCCGGATGATCATAAAAATCATATATATATATATATATATATATATATATATATATATATATATATATATATATATATATAAATTCCATCAAAAATACGTCAGGGAAGGGTAGGATCCTTGTGTTACCCCTCCTCTAATTCTTTGGACTCTGCTATTGGCCAGCATTTGGTTGAAAACCCAAGCTGTGCCAGTAGCTATAAAGTAGACCGTTTTGAGGTCTTGCATAGAGCAGATTCCAAGAACCATTTGAAAATATTGGAGTCTGTCTCTATTGCTATTCGAAAACCTTCCTTGTGCCGGCAGAAGGAATTTGTTAGATCACTTAATCTCTTTGGGGAACTTTGAACTCCCTCTCTTTCTTTTTTTTGTTCCCTAACGCAGTGCCTTTTAATCGGTTTTTTAAGTAAATCATTAAATTGACTTTTAATCGCTTTAGCGCTAATTTTGGCAATTTCAACTTCCCCGTTTGCTCTTTCTTTCGACAATATTATTAAGTAAAACTATCAGTTTTCTCCTGACGAGATGATAGTCGAAAAGGCCTTAGAGAGATTTCCGCGTATCATTTTTAAATGTATTTATAAGTTTTGTACTTCAAAACATATATATATATATATATATATATATATATATATATATATATATATATATATATATATATATATATATATATATATATATATATATACAGGGTGGGCAAAAATAAGGGTCTTATTTTTAAAAATTCATAACTTTTTTATTTATTGATTTAAAAAAAAAATTTTTTTAGAATAAGTAAAGGACCCCTTCCGAACCAAGCATGAGCCGTATTAGCCCTAAGGAACGTACCCTCATTTAGAAAACATTATTTTTGCTTAAAAAACTCAAAACAGTGTAAAAAACAATACTTTAGTTTTTGTAAGTTTTAAGAAGTGTTTTTCGGCTAAAATTTGTTTTGTTTATTTCAAAAAATCTCGGAAGGGTCAGTCTACACACACATAAAGTTCGGTGGGTTTAACCTTTATTTTGTGGAAGTTATTCAAATTCAAGTTATTCAAATTTAAAGATATGACCCTTATTTTGGCCCACCCTGTATATATATATATATATATATATATATATATATATATATATATATATATATATATATATATATATATATATATACAGGGTGTCCCAAAATAATGTATACATCGTTTGAATCGTTATAACTCGTTCAATTTACTGAGTTTGATTTGCAAACAAAATTGATAAAAGAGTAGAAGAGTAAGAATACACATTTAAAGATACTGAAAGTAAAATTAACAAAAACATAGAAAATTAACTTTTAATAAACGTAAAGGCTACAATGTTTAAAGCAAGAAACCTGAAGTAATTGCAAACAAATGGGAGTAGTAATTGTAGTAGAATGTGCTCAAATACCGGAGTAAATGTCGCAGGACGTTTGTAGGTACAATTCTTCACGTCTTCACTATATGGAAAGTGTATTGAGCAGAACGGGTTGGGGTTAGGATGAGGGTTCATTTTATGAACATTCTGAAATTACCCTAAGTAGCCTTTATCTTTGTTAAAAGTTAATTTTCTATGTTTTTGTTAATTTTACTGTTAGTATTTTTAAATGAATATTCTTACTCAATCTTGTTTAGCAATCTTGCAAATAAAAATCAGTAAATTGAACGACTTATAACAATTCAAAGGGTGTATACATTATTTTGGGACACCCTGTATATATACATATATGATAAAAAATAGAAACAATATTCTAACGTTATGGAAAAATAAAAAAGGAAAACCAAAAATACTATTTATGTATTCATCAACGTTTCGTCTTTATTTCAAGACTTCCTCAGGATGATTGGCCAGAAGAAACAACAACAACAACACATAGTTCATACCACTACTAAGCTCTGATCACATATTGATCACTTTCCATATATTTTATTGTTTATCTAGTAACGGATGTATTTCCGTCTGGATGTGACCTTTGCATGCGTCTCTGAATCACATCGCAAGATATTTATATTTCGGTCAGGTGTGTCTCTTCATAAATCAGCCGGGTTTTATTTCTTCCGGACAGGTGTTGTGCCAAGTACATCAGACCTGATATTCTACAAAACGTTTTTTTTTAACTACTACAAACATTAGCAGAAACGTATGTATTTATTATGACGTGTATTTTATTTTTTTACGTGTATCATTGTAAGTAAGTGGATGTTGTAGTTCGTTTAAAGCTTTTTGTGTATTGTATAGATAAGGTGGAGGTTTAGAAGGCTGTGGTAATTCAATGTAGATGTATGGGCATCGGATAAATTGAAACGAGATTATTATAAGTATAAACAGACGTAATGTAATGTAATAATTACCTTTTATATTTACTTACGTTTTTATTTTCATCCTCGAACATAATTTTCATGATGAAAGTTATTTTATTTGTAAGTGTATCATTGTCAATCTACCAGAAGTCTACAATGTTCTCTCACCCTCGATAATTAAATGATGTTTGCTAACAGCTTTTACGTTTTAAGCTGTTTATTAATATGTTTTAGGATACTTAGTATTGATTATACAGGCGTTGGACAAATTAATAGAAACACCTTGTGAATTTTGCATCAATTTTAAAACACCTATAAAAATTGAAAAAAATACCAAAATGTTGGTTTCATATTTTATTCATGGTTATTTCTGTCCGGAATTAATTGGTTACATTTATTTTTTATTTCAGATAGTGCATATTAGTAAGAGACATTTAAATGCCAGATTTATCAGATGTCCAAAGAAGGCAGATTGTTGGTGCCCGTATTGCAGGTGCTACTTTAACAGAAGTCGCTGAGATGGTGGACGTATCGAGAGGAACTGCCTCAAAGGTGGTGACAGCATATGAAAAAGAAAGGGAAACATCCTCCTCTGAAGAAAACTTTTAAAGAAAGCCGAAGCTGTCTTAAACAGATCGTAGAGCTTTTGTAAGGATTGTGGAGAAAGAGCACAACAATATGACACCCACAATTACAGCAGAGCTTCACAATCATCTGGATAATTCCGTTCCAACAAAAACTGGTTGCCGAGAGCTTCACAATACTGGGTTTTATGTGAGGTTTTCAAGGTGTTTCTATTATTTTGTATATAAATATATATAAATATATATATATATAAATACATACACAAACCAAAACTAACCGCACACACACAACTACCAGCACACACATACACACGCAGCCACAGTGACGACAAAGTCATGAAATCTGAAGGGTCATCCTATAACCGGAGAAACTGGCCAAAATGTACCCAATCATCACACACGAAGATGACCGAAAAGATAAAACTAAGAAACACACATGCTTAAAAAATAATAACTGTGATCCAGAGAAGTAAAATATATTAAAATACATACACACGCACTCATTTGCAAATTAACCTGGTTTTATTTCTTCTGGCCAGGTATGTGTCTGCAAATTAGCCTGGTTTTATTTCTTCTGGCCAGGTATGTGTCTGCAAATTAGCCTGGTTTTATTTCTTCTGAACAGATATGTGTCTGGAAATTATACCGTTTTTTTCTCCCGACCTGGTATGTGTCTGCAAGTTAGCCTGTTTTTATTTCTTCCGACCAGGTATGTGTCTGCAAGTTAGCCTGTTTTTATTTCTTCTGTCCAGGTATGTGTCTGCAAGTTAGCCTGTTTTTATTTCTTCCGGCCAGGTATGTGTCTGCAAGTTAGTCTGTTTTTATTTCTTCTGGCCAGGTATGTGTCTGCAAGTAAGTCTGTTTTATTTCTTCTGGCCAGGTATGTGTCTGCAAGTTAGTTTGTTTTATTTCTTCTGGCCAGGTATGTGTCTGCAAGTTAGTCTGTTTTTATTTCTTCTGGCCAGGTATGTGTTTGCAAATTAGCCTGTATTTATTTCTTCCGACCAGGTATGTGTCTGCAAGTTAGCCTGTTTTTTTTATTTCTTCTGGCCAGGTATGTGTCTGCAAGTTAGCCTGTTTTTATTTCTTCCGACCAGATATGTGTCTGCAAGTTAGCCTGTATTTATTTCTTCCGACCAGATATGTG
>OY744548.1:64271874-64294374 GCA_963556195.1 Sepiola atlantica
TGCTTTTTGTAGCAGTCTGCTCCCGGAATCTAGGGGAGGCTTGTGATCCCCACGCCAGCTGTTTACGGCAGTTCGGACGTGGTGGGAGTACCTCTCTTCGGGGCTGACCCACGACAAGTTTTCCCCAGATACTCCTAACTCGATCTCTGCTACGTAAGCGCTCCTTTTTCCTTCGTTTAAAACCGCCGTTTTAATTTCTGTGTTTGCACTCCGGGTGCCTTCTTTTTCTGGCCTCGTGCACCTGACTCTTTTAAAGGTTATCGAGTAGTTTTTTTACGACGTCATACTCCGAAATAAACTCGTCGACCTTACACACGTGGGCTCGTTCAAATGTCACCGATTCATTCCCGTTTTTCTTTTAGCTTAATTAACAATCTATCTAATCTTCGGCTTTTCTTCATTATTGCGGGTCATGCCGTTAGCCTCCCCGTGACGTCTGATGCGTTATTACTCAACATGTCTGCATCATTATTTTACACACTGGTATTTCTGTATATGGGCTACATAACTATTATCTCTGTAACAGAACCACAAGTAAAATAAGCCTGGGTCTGGTGTTATCAGATACACTAATAAAACCATGAAAAGAAATGACACCAAGCAAATATAAAAGCCGTGGGCCTTGTAATAAAGATCCCAATATCATGATCGGTAGGGACTTCTTTGGTAGCCAACGTGGAGGACCTGGTCAGCATCCTGATGCGGAAGTTCTGTTCTCAATTATGTGCTGAAGCTCTCCAGAAATAGTATGCAATTCGTTTTATATATATATATTTTTTTATTTTTTTGCATGACAAACTGAATCAATCATCGTTAAAGAAAGTGAACCATTCAGTTCCAAAAGAAACTTATTATTTACCTCCTCTTTAGGGGAGGTTAGACACAAGGTCAGGCATGGTTTTGAGAAGTCATCGAACTAAGATAAGCGCACTGTAGCTTAAAAAATGCCTGAGTTGCCCAGTCGGTACTCCTCGGTATGGGGCATCTGAGATCGAACACTTTCTGAGATTTTCTATATTCGTAAATAAAACGTAGGGTTTATTTCTCTCACATTTTATATGACTGTCACGGTGGCCGAATGGTTGAGAATGTTGAATTGGAGTTACTCAGGTCCATGGTTTGACCGGCAGTACAGTTATATAAACTACACTGGTGATTGTTAATGAACATAAAACACATATAGCTGTGGATAACAAATATTTATTTAAAAAAAATAATATACTTATGGTATCATAGAATTATTATACAAATCAGCCCAACAGTGGTTTTGTTGCTACCGAGCTGATGTATGGTTCTCTTCAATTAGGAATAAACTAACTTCTTCTCATAGAGAAGGTAAAGCCTGGGAGGGTGGACCTCCTAGGACTCAACAGAACCACACATTAGCCCGACAGCAAGAAACATTGATGATCAGTAAATTCTAAATATCAATGATCAATCGCTAATATCAGCGAACTGATTTTTCGGAAATATCGACTCAATAACGACCATTGTATGTTTAACTATGCCATGACCGGAAATCGAAACCGGAACTTTGAGATCTTCAGCCAGACGTTCTACCAACTGAGCTATTTGAACTTTAAACGTATCTTAAAACATTCCCTTAACAAAATAATTATAGCTTTGGTGTAACGTCATAGATTTATGATTTACGTCATGTTTCAAAACATGAATTCAAACATAAGCGATAATTAAAATAAATAAAATAAATGGGTAAACTTAAACTTAAATTATTTTAACAGTTCAAAACAATTTATTTAGCTTTAAATATGTATTGTATGTAGTTTTTTTTTTCACAATGATATAATTCTAGACATGTAAATAGGGACACCCTCTCACAGACAGCGAGAGAAAGTGGGGTGACGGGGTAGCCTAGAAAAAATATACGACCGTAGGGAGCATATTTTTGCTAGTTTAATTGAATAGCAAATATCTTAACAGGGGAAATGGGCGTGTCTCGTATGCTGATAATTTTACGATAACCCAATTTTGAATAGACAGCAACTGGAAATCTATTTTTAAAGTCGAATGTGGGGCAATGGTCATTACTGTTACGTTGTAATGAATATCAAATTGGTTATCGATTTTGAAATGAAATTCTTGAAAACATTGACGCTGTTCGGCTATTAAAATTTTGCTAGGACGAGAAACGGATCATCATCATCATCATCATCATCATCATCGTCATCGTTATTATTATTATTATTATTATTATTATTATTATTATTATTATTATTATTATTATTATTATTATTATTATTATTATTATTTACTCACTAGGAGTTCGCACACAGGTCATCATCACTGATTTCTCACTGACAATGACCGGTGGTGTTCCCTGGAGTCCGAGTGACACCAAGACTCCTCAGATTTTCAGTACTCTCTACTTCTTTCGATAACGTTTGAAAATGAATTTGCGTTATCACAACATCCGCTTACCATCGATTTCTCGCTGATAACGATCATATTGGTTTTCTCTGGTCTTTGGGTGGCAATAAGCCTCTCCAAAGTCCCAGTACTCTTAGCACTCTTCCAGTGGAGGTCTGGTTAGTGCTCTCTCTCATCGCTCTTTCCATCCTCCTCGACTTTTCACGACTATTTTGTGCGGTATCAGCCGAGGCTGATGCCATCATTTTTTATAACTGTATTTGCAACGAAATTAAATCGAATTAGAAATTTTTGACTTAACATGGACCATGGTTCATTAAAATGAGAAAGATTTTATCAGCTTATCCGCTATATGTTACTGGCGATTCTTTGTCTCTGACGTCACATTCTGATCACATAGCTCTAATTATAATCTTAAATTCTAAAGGAATTTTCCACTGTCTATTTACTCTAGCCTTATATAGATAATTCCGTTTTTAAGATTATTTTTTAATACCTGCATGTAAGCTTGCATAGCTGAGAGTTTTACGGTAAACAAATTTTGAATTGGATCAATTTGCATATGACAATGGCCCCTCAATCCTGCTAAAAATTAAACATATTTTAAAAGAAAAAAGATCCCTCTATATAAATGTCAATGTCTGTGTGTGTAAGTATTTTATTTACCTCCACTCCAGGAGGTTAGACACAAGCTCAGGTTTTGATTAAAGTGTTTCTATGGAACGAACTGGATTCGAACCCGGCACACCAAGGTCCTCAACGCAGTATGTTGGAAAAATTCGTATGTAGAGGCAATTGTATGTAAGTGTTTGACTCTATTCATAAAACATTAAATTGATTGGACGTCCCAAGGTTGATCTTATGAATCTAAAGTCAGATTCTAATTTTAGAAGTTTTCTATTGAATTCTTTTAGACCTCCAGGAATCAATCTTTGCCAACTGATATAAATAAGTTAGCCATCGATGGTTTCACACGAGACAAGAATTTAGTTCAATAGACATTTTCGAGTTTTAATCTTCTTAAAAACGTATTTCGATAATTTGTATTTCTCACAATTATATTTCGGACTTTTAGAGATGAGGGTTGATACTTTGAATTACTTTTTATTCAGACTACTGTTCTCATCTGGAATCTTATTCACACAACGTTTCGACCGATGTAACCTCCGACCATCTTCAGGGGCATCTTGTCAAACTCGGGAATCTTTCTGTTGAACTCGGATATCTGTGCGCAATTTCGAACGGAACCCTTGATTTAATCCACGAGGGTAGCTTGCTGTTGTTCCGGGTAGAAGTCTCAAATAATGCGCCATTGTGTGCTTAGTGCACTGATCATTACTTAGCACTTATATCCGTTGCGCTACGGATCATTGCGGATGTTTCTGCTAGTCTTTTGGAGGTTGAAGGTTCAATCCTCAGTGCCGGCGATGCTACGAAGACAATTATGAATCACTTAAGACTTTTACCCGGTCATGACTGACGGAACGAGGACAATCTAGCCCCGTGAATTAAATAAAGTGTTCCGTTCGAAATTTCATACAGATTGCAGAGTTTGACATGAAGATTCCCGAGTTCGACAAGATACACTCGAAAGAAGGTCAGAGGTTACATCGGCCGAAATGTTGTGAGAATAACATCCAAGATGAGAATAGTAGTCCGAATAATCCAAATAATACAAATTTTGATTTAGAATAAATGTTTAAAAATACGTACGGACCCAAAGTAATATCTGTATTATTTTGAGTCCGTACGTATTTTTAAACAGAAACAAACCGAAAAAGAAGGTTGGAGGTTACATCGGCCGAAACGTTGTGGAAAAACATCTACAATAAAAAACAGTAGTCCGAATTATCTAAAGTCCTTTGGCATTATTGTTCTTTCCCTTGTCTTACGAAGAAACCTCTTTCTTTACCTTGACGGCGGTTGATTTTTTTACTCTACCCAACGGAGGTTATTTTCACGAAAACCAGGCAGAGTAATTTACCTTGCTACCTAGAGGGAAACACGACAATACGTACTGCAGCAGTCTTCTCCCGGAATCTAGGGGAGGCTTGTGATCCCCACGCCAGTTGTTTACGGCAGTTCGGCCGTAGTGGGAGTACCTCTCTTCGGGGTTGACCCACGACAAGTTTTTCCCTATATACTTGAGTAATAACGCATAAGACGTCACGGGATGGCTAAGGGCATGGCCCCGCACTAATGAAGAAAAGCCGAAGACTAGATAGATTGTCAATTAGGCTAAAAGAACACCGGAAATGAATCGGTGACCTTTGAACGAGCCCAGGTGTGTAAGGTCGACAATTAGTCTTTACTGGAAGAATTTCGACGTCATGTTAGATTTTAAAAAAACAACTTTTATTGACACCAAACTAGGCATATTTTAACTGAAGCGTAGGGGGCTACAGTGACAAGAGTCATAGTTTCTTTGGAATGGGGAGTTTGATGGGAAGATGGTCAGTAAGATGTATTTTCGCATTAAATTTTAATTTCTGCATATTTATACGGTTGGAGAAACAAGGGCAGAGAGGGTATTCCAAAGGGTCCGAAAAAAAAACTATCAGTGTAGACATTTTTACAGTATCTAGGGATCTCTAAAATGAAGGGGTGGGATTTTGCTGCTATTCGAGTGGGTAGAGATTATTTAAGTTGAGGGGGTACAAGTGCAGTAAGTTCATCGGAGTACATTCCGTGATAGTACTTGCAAATCCGCGGCGATGCGACAGAGGCTGGAACTTGACAGACAGTGTGAGATCTAGGAGGTTAGAAATTCTGTTTTACATCTTGTCTGACAGGGAAGGATAGTGGTTGGTGCACCAGCCCAGATGTGGAAACAATATGTAATGCACGGCCGCATCTTAGCCTTATAGATATGTAGGATACTGTCAGATGTAATAATTTCTTTTAGCCCGGTCGATGTAAAGCCTACCTTCTTTGCAGCAGACTGGGCAACATCTTCCATCTACTTATTCCAGCTCATGTGGTCTGAGAATGTCAGTCCAAGGAGTTTGAACGTTGGATGTTTTTAATTATTGCTGGATTACTCAATGGTTTGATTAAAAGAAAAATGTTTATTTATTCATTTATTTGATTTATTTATTTAATTAATTTAATTTAATTTAATTTGTTTAATTTATTTATTTAATTTATTTATTTAATTTAATTTAATTTATTTATTTAATTTATTTTATTCAATTTATTTCAATTAATTAATTTTATTCATTTAATTTTATTTATTTTATTTATTTATTTAATTTATTTAATTTATTTAATTCAATTTATTTAATTTGTTTGATTTATTTAATTCAATTTATTTAATTTATTTAATTTATTTATTTAATTTATTTAATTCAATTTATTTTATTTATTTAATTTATTTGATATTTATATATTTATTTATTTAATTTATTTATTTAATTTATTTAATATTTATTTATTTAAATATTTAATTTCTGTCCTCGTTCTTTTATGATGTCGTTACCTTTCATGTTGCTGCCTCAAGTATCTCGCATGGTGGTGAATTTCGATTTCTCCTCAAGACCAGAGCCATCCATGAGAATCTCAGGAACAAAAAGGGGCACGCCTACGATTGAAAGACACGATCTGAGTCTTAACAAGATTAAACGAAACAAGTCATTTCGTACCCCAGTCAGTTGTCTGAACCCAGATCAACTTCTAGATCAGCTGCATATTTCGACTGATCCGAGGAAGATGGGCGAGAAGCAACACCAGACTAGAGAGTGGTATCCTGAACAATATTCTCTGGAAGATCAGTTATATAGAAGAAGAAACAGTGTTGGGCCTAGAATAGAGCCCTGAGGAACACCAACATTTATAGGGAAAAGAGAATGAAGGGAAATTGTCCAAAGTTATTCGTAAGCTTTGATCACTATTTATTTGAAAATGCCAAACATCTGTAGAAAAAAGATTTATTTTATACTCTACGGTAATTATTTATAAGTATCTGTTACTAGCGTGACCCGTGGAAATTCCACAATTGTCCCCTTCATCTGTTGTGTTTTGCTGCTGTGCTAGAAAATATTTCCACCCTAAACAGGCATAGTTGATATTTTAGTTTTCATAGTCTATTGGCTACTAGTTCATGATTGGATAATCTAGTATGTAAATACAAGCGTGACCTGTGAAAATTCCACAGTTGTATCCTTCATCTGTTGTGTTTTGCTGCTGTGCTAGAAAATATCTCCACCCTAAACAGGCATGGTTGATATTTTAGTTTTCATAGTCCATTGGCTACTAGTTCATGATTGGATAATCTAGTATGTAAATACTAGCGTGACCCGTGGGAATTCCACAGTTGTATCCTTCATCTGTTGTGTATCGCTGCAGTGTATTCTTTGAAACATTGGCTACTAGTCCATGATTGGATAATCTAGTATGCAGTGTATTCTTTGAAACATACTTATCTAACTACTCGGCTTAATGTAATTTCAGAATATACTTCGTTATGAGGGGCTATCTCCAAAAAGCTTTTAAGAGTTAGTGACATATTTCCATTCTATGGAAATCCGACACAGACGCACCCCACGATATTATTGTACCATCAGAACAGATACTATATTTTGATCTTAGTCTGAAGGCTGAGAAAGTGTTTGAAATTCCCTCCATGTTCCCTGTTTCCCCGACTGTACCAACATGCAGAAATTTAAATGTAATGTGAACAAACATCTTCTGCAAAACTCCCCATTTAGGATGTTCCTATAAATATGGTCCCTGATTCACAGTAGCCCCTTAGAGGCAATCTGCCTTGTTTAGGGTGATTATAAGTAAAATAGGATAAAACAAAAAGTGCATTTCAGTTCGAGTTTCACGTTCGACAAAACTTTGGCATCAGATGAAATTTTTAAACTTACGTTTCTTTGTTTTAAAAACTTAATTCATGCCAAACAAGGCAAGTTGCCACTGTAAACGTAACGGGCTACTTAGAATTAAGATTAAAGTTTTTTTTTTTTGGGGGGGGGGTCATCCTAAATTGGGAGCTGTGCCGCGAGATGCTTTTTCACATTAGTTTTATATTTCAGCATGTCGGTACAGTCGGGGAAACAGGGAGCAGGGAGGGAGTTCCAAAAGGCCGGCAGCTCTATGAAAAGAAGTTATTGGATTATAAGCCTCTCCAGCATCTGGGGATCTCCAAAGTGAATGGATGGGATATAGCTGATTGTCGGGTTGGTCGAGTGTATTTATGTTGAGGGGGGGGCACGGGAGTAGTAAGTTCATCGGAGCACATTTCATTGAAATACTTGTAAAACAAGCACAAGGATGCAACATTTTTTTCTCCATTACTGTTTCGACGATCAGGCGATTCCATGTTTTAAAAAGGTGGGAGGGGGATAACGTACGTACGAAAAAAAAAGATTGCCTTTGCGTACTATTATATAGATACGTTGTATTTTATACAATTTTCGCTTTGTTTTGACATGAATATTATTGATTGAGCTGTGCTATTATTGTATTTTAATAACCAATGTCGGCTCCTTAAGCTGAAGGATTACCCATATCTTTCGTGCTATTACTGTAAGCGTTTTGTATTGTTCTTGTGGGCGTCCATGTCGAACGCATGCAACTGTGTGCCCATGTCAATCTTATGTTTTTTTTTCTTTCTCCTGTGATTGGCTGTCGATGTCCTCGTAAGCCGCATACCTTGTAGCAGATGATGACGACGACGCTGGCGCGAAACCAGCAGTGACTTACCTTTCCGCTGTCACCAAGTAAGTCAGCGTTGGTTCCGGGCCCACGCCGTGATGTAAAAGACAATACATATAAAAAAAATAAAAAAACATCTTACTTTTTTTGTTTCTTTTTTCTTTCCCCATTTTATCTGTTTCTTTTATTTTTGTTTTTTCGTTGTAGATTAACAAAGGGCGTATACTCATACGCATCTACCAATTTTTTTTTCTGCGTTTTCGAATCTTCTGGCGCATGTGGGTATCGTAGCATCGGACTGCATTTGGTGCCGTGACCAGAATACGACAATATGTCTCAATTTAGTTGTTTTTTTAATTTTAAATTTAAAATATAGGTTGGATTGGCTCAAATGTTTTAAAATCAATTTGTCACATTTGCGTTTTTTCAATAAATTTGGCTGTTTTAAAAAAAACACCCACTATAATATATAAGATCGTCATCATTATTCAAAATTACATAGTATTCAAAGCCCAAATAAGATCCCCTCTGTATGGTTACCCCGCACTAACGTATACGAGAAATCGTGCATCTTCTACAAGTGATGTTGCCTATAGTAACAGCACTTAGCTGGATACTCCACCAGACTAGATAAATTCTTGTCCTAGAATCCAGTAAGACCAAGAGAGCACAAGAAAGATATATCATAACATAATTAACTGGTCAATTGGAGAGAGGAAAATTAATGTTTATAATTTCTTTACTAACTCAACGTTTGAGGGGTAGGGGAGAACTTTGATGAAACACTCAAATATCTATGTATCTCATATGGAGATCAGGTTTTAGCCCCAGGAAGGGCCCCCTAGATTTCTGAGAATTTCGACTGAAGTAAAATGAGACAAAAAATGGAAGTTATCATGTGCAATTCTACTGAGTTCTTTCCCTCGAGTCTTAAAAAATTAGTATATATATGGCTCAGCGTTTGACAGGTAAAGGAGAAATTTAATGGAATATTCAACGTTTGAGAGGAAGAGGGGAATCTTGATTGAACACTCGGATATTTATGTATCTCATATAGAAATAAAGTGTTTGCGCCAGGAAGGAACACCTTTATTTCTGAGAACGTACTGAAGTAAAATGAAAACAAAAGAGACATATAATTTGCAGCAAACGGTGTCTGGTCAGATTTAGTTCCTGATATTAAACTTCATCCGTAATATAACTTCAGTTTCCTAAATTTATTAATTAGAAAGTGGCCCCTTAATTTATGAGAACTTACTGAAGTAAAATGAAAACAAAAGAGACATATAATTTGCAGCAAACGGTGTCTGGTCAGATTTAGTTTCTGATATTAAACGTCATCCGTAATATAACTTCAGTTTCCTAAATTTATTAATTAGAAAGTGGCCCCTTGATTTATGAGAACTTACTGAAGTAAAATGAAAACAAGAGAGATATATTATTTGTAGTCAGACTTTCGACGTTTAAGCTCAATAGATATAACGTTTTAACTCCAGAGCATTATGAATAGACCAATAGAACAAAAGAAAGATATATTATAACATAGTTAACTGGTCAATTGGCGAGAGGAAAATTAATTATTCGCCGGGTTGGCGAGAATATGTGTTTCAAAATTCATAATGATCAATTCAAAAAGATATGAAGTAATTTCAAAATCTTTTATATAAATGCACCCTCTAAATTTTAACATTTACAAAAAATGTACCTATTTTACTGAATATTAATTCTATAATTCATAATGATCTGTTAATTAGTTTAAATTACCCTGTACACCTATATCTTTCTTCTTATATATAAAGTAGAGACGTTTTTTCCCCTGTACCTTCGCGTCGAATAGGAAAATAAACTCGAACTCAATAGGTTACTACAATCACTACAACATCAAATTTATTCGCTCGAGCGTGTTCTTAGCAAACTCTAAACTATTACACCCACCTCGGGCAAATTGTTATTTTCGTTCCTCACTCAGTCACTCTCCCCAAACCAGACACCATACAGGTAGTAGCAAGAACATTTCTCTCTAACATTTTACTCCTCTCACGCTACCAGTCTACACCGGGAACAAATACACAACGGATAATTTAAACCTTATTATTTACGTTAAATATGCCTTCACCTCACCACACAGTAGCATAAGTTGCACATAAAATATAACAGACGCTCCCTTCAATACATCTGACTAGCGTACTATGTTACAAAAAACCTGTTACGGATTAACCGATTGACATTCTATTATTCTTGCTACGTAGCATTTACACGCGAGCGAATAACAGATTACATTAAACTCAACACAATGACAATCACAACCACGGCGATTTATTCAACTTCATTGTGCTAATAAATACATTAGTACACTTCTGACAGAAAGTACAACATTTCATATTATATTACATACTAAACAATATTTCAAATAACTTTTATGTTTCTGCCGGGGGGGGGGACCTCAGTTTTCACTTATCATATAGAAAGCTTATGGTGACAAGCAGATAGTAATATACAACTCAGGATTAAAATTGGAACCCAAAGCTTTATTTTTTAAACAATGGGAAACAATTTTCCGTGAGTAATATCGGAGAGATCAAATTGTTTATATCAAGTATTTCGTCTTATTACTGACAGCGGTAGTAGCAGTAAGAGTAAGTCTACCGTTAGTGAGTAAGACGACGCGGGCGTAGCATTAGTGCAAATAGTTGTTGTTGAATGTTTGACGCTGCGGAGAGATCACATTGTTTATATCACGTATTTCGTCTTATTACTGACAGCGGTAGTAGCAGTAAGAGTAAGTCTACCGGTAGTGTATAAGATAAAAATATTTAAGTTTTCCTTATGTTACGAAATATACAACTCAAGAATCAATATATACCAATAATTATACCTATCACTTACTTTAAAAACAAACATGTGACTTCTACACTATTTGAACCAAATTTATTTTGCACAAAGAATACACATCAAAAATATTATATTACATACTATGTTTAACATTAAAAAAAAAATCGTTTTAGTAGAATGGGATCGAACGCCCAAAACTGTAACGTCGTAAACACTAACCCACCGATGGGGAATATAATATTAATATGAAAATTAATACAGTTAAACGAAGCCTGTCCGATATATACTGAAAGCAATTTACTTTGATTTCACCAGAAATTTTTTTTTTTTTTTTTTAAACACCGGCTCTGTCTGTGATAAGGGCCCTTGGAAAATTACAGAGGCCTACATAGCCCCATTAAAATCCACTGAAACACACAAATCTAATTAATGTAGGCTGCAGATCATTACAATTTGTATTCGGATGGGAGGTGGGGGCACTAAAATTACGATTATATGCTTATTTTTATTAATGAAGACTATTCTCTATTTTTTTTTTCATGATTGCGATTGAGTCACGTGAGCAAAATACGTTACGATTCACCTTCTGGCGAGCAAATATACGGTCCACCATGTGTACGGGGGGGGGGGGGCATAACAATAAGTAATAAAAACATTTTTGTTATAACATTACATGCAGACAATCATCTTTACTTTTAATTGCTTGCTATTGTTTATACATGTACACTGTTCAATGGCAGAAAAGAGGATAAAAATTGAAATCCTCTGACATAGATTCAGTTATCAGTGCGGAAATTTAAGATCCAGTGGCAGATCCGGTTTTACATGATTTCATTAGGCACCATATGGTTCATGGAAACAGAGGTTCACTCTGTCTCAAAGATGGACACTGCAGTAAGAGCTTGAGTGAAACTCAATCGGATACAAATGGCTACTCACAATATCGACGACTATCTCCTTTAGCTGGAGGTTTTGAGACGACACTTACCCTACCTGCCAACATAACAGTTCCTGTAGATAACCGATGGGTTGTACCACATAATAAACTGCTTCGTGAGATTTTTGATGCACATATCAATGTTGAATATTGCAACAGCATGACATCAATAAAATACATTTGTAAATATGTAAATAAGGGTAGTGATCAAGCTATCTTCACAATTGAAAGTAATGCTCATGATGAAGTTAAGAGATACGATACGGGACGTTACATATCAACCAATGAAGCCATTTGGAGAATACTTAACTTTCACATACATATACATCATCCCCTCCCAGTTATTCACCTATCAGTTCATCTAGAAAATGGACAGCGTATATACTTTACTGAAAGTACTGCAGCAGATAGAGTTGCAAATCCACCTTCAACCACTCTAACAACTTTCTTCACATTATGTCAAACACATTTTTTTCCACGTACACTTTTGTACTGAGAAGTTCCAGTTTATTATACCTGGGACACTAAAACTAAGGTCTTCAAGCGACGGTTACAGGGTAAGCCAGTTCCAGGCTATCCGTGCGTTAAAAGAACAGAAGTTTTGGAGCAGGGTATACACCATGCATCCAAATCAATTTGACTGCTTCTGTTTGAGAATGCTTCTACACAATGTTAGAGGTTCACAGAGCTTTAATGACCTAAAAACGATCAATCGTCAAGTTATGACTACATTCAGGGATGCATGTAGTGCACATGGACTACTTGAGGATGATAACCACTGGGATGCTACATTACAGGAAGCATCTATATCTGAATCTGCCGACAATTTGAGACATTTGTTTGCCATCATGTTGACATCATGTGCAGTGTCTCATCCGAAACTACTTTGGGATGCACACAAATAAGCTTTTAGTGAAGATTTCCTTCTTAGGAAACACAATCAACAGCCTGAAGTTGATATAACATTTTAAGACGACATCTTCAATATGGCTTTAGTTCATATCGAAGATATGACTTATAAGATCAATGGTAAACCACTCACAAAATTGGGTCTTACCTCACCTAATCGATCTAATACACATCCGGTCATTACTGCATGGACGCGTGAAATTAGTTATCAACCTCATGAGCAAGCATCAATTGTTCGAGATGGTATCGCACGACTAAATAATGAGCAAATTCATATTTTTCGTACTGTATTTAATACTGAAGAAGATCAGCAAGGTGGCCTTATATTCCTTGATGCACCCGGAGGTACTCCTGGTGGTAGGACAGCTCACTCCACATTTAACTTGCCATTATCTAACAAAAGATGCTGATCCAATTTGTCAAATAGAAAGAAGGTCAGATTCAGCAAAAGTCTTACAGAATTGTTCCTTCATCGTATGGGATGAATGTACAATGGCACATAAACAAGCGGTCGAGGCTCTAGATAAAACATTGCGTGATCTCAAGAGACGTGATGCTGTTATGGGTGGCATAACAATATTATTATCAGGTGACTTCTGACAAACGCTTCCTATTGTTCCACGTAGAAGTCCCCCTGATGAGCTTAATGCTTGCATTAAATTGCCATATTTGTGGAAGTACATTAAAACTGTAACGTTCACTTTTGTGGATTCCATTCTCGATCGCGTCCAGGCTGTACAATACCCTACAGAATTTTTAGATTCATTAGAATTGCCTGGTATGCCAACACACAGCTGAAAGCTGGATGCCCAATTATGTTACTCCGGAATCTTCATGCTCCAAGGCTATGTAATGGAACGAGACTGTGTTAAATGCATGCAACCTCATGTGATAGAAGCTGTAATACTAAATGGTGTGGCAAGGGGAAAACTGACATTCCTTCCCAGAATACCCATTATTCCGTCGGATTCTGCAATAAAATTTAAAAGGCTTCAGTTCCCAGTTAAATTGTGATTTGCCATGACAATTAACAAGTTCCAAGGACAATTTAAATCAGGCTGTTATATTTCCCCGGGCAACGCCGGGACACGGGTCCTGCTAGTATATATATATAGTGCATATATTGTATTAGTTTCTGTAGATGGAACTCAAGTGTTTATAAAAAGTGCTCAATAACAAGTAGAGCTGTTTATAAGTATAATTTTTTATTTATACAAACATTATTGGTTACATAGAATATATTTCTATCGGTTGCACTCTTCGCAGAAAGTCAACCTCATCATTCAGCACCGAAATCAGAAGTGTATCAGAAGCGTAATACCGAGAAAATGAACAGTATTTATACACGTGGCCTTGCATTGCGCGCGTTTTTTTAAATTTTATTAATATGAACTAGCGCAAGTATTTGCTAGTCCAAGTTTTAAAATTCCAAAGCTAAGATACTGCCAAGTCTGCTGCAAAGAAACTGGGCTCTATCTATCGGGCTATAAAACTCTTCTTTTTTTTTGGGGGGGGGGGGGGTCGGGAAAGTTTTTTGGGTGGTCAGGCAAAAAAAAAAAAATTTAACTTAAAATATTTCTTAGGGTAGGCAGAGAGTAAAAAAATGTCTTTTAAGGGGTAGTGGAAGGTAAAAATTGTCTTGGGGTCGGGGAAAAAATTTTTTTTAAGGGGAGTGGGGCCAAATTTTTTTTAACTTAAAATATTTCTTAGGGTAGGGGAAGAGTAAAAAAATGTTTTTTAAGGTGGGTGGGGGTGGAGGGTAAAACGCTTCACATCTACCAGTATCCTATATCTCTACAAAGTCACCATTCACCCATACAACATTTGGACTGGTGCAACAACCACTAGTCTCTCCCTCTCGGACAGAAAATAATATATATATACATAGTTTTGTTGTTTTTTTAATATTATATATATATATATATATATATATATATATATATATATATACATATATGTGTGTGTGTGTGTGTGTGTGTACGCGCGCACGCGCGCCTTATCTGCATTTAACAATTAATATATATTAAAATAATTCATAAATAAATAAACGAATAACAAAAAAATTAAACAATAAAGATATATATATATATATATATATATATATATATATATATATGTAGAAGGATGAAAAGAAATTAGAAAAGCAAAAGTACAAATCGTTTTTCTATTCAGTTGCTCAGAGCAAGGTATATTCCGAAAAAAAGCAATTTATTCAAGTTGAATTTTTCCTTAAGCCAGGCTTTTCAAAGATCAAAATCTTATCATCAGAGGAAATCGCTGGGATAGATAAGTTGGCAAAGGCCAAGATTTAAAATTTGAAAAAGTAAAATAAAAATTGTAGGGAAAAAACACTATCTGCTCTATCTTGGATATTGAGCTGTATACTTTTCACAATAGGTTTTACCTTTCCTAAAAGTTCGCTTTTAGTTCACCACTATATATATATATATATATATATATATATATATATATATATATATATATATATATATATATATGTTAATGAATAACTTGCTGCCTTACTATATATATATATGAGCAATTGAATTGAATTTTGATTTGGCTTTTGCTTCTCTAATTCCTTTCCATTCTTCTTCATATCTACCTGCTCTATCCGGTATATTGAGCTGTATACTTTTCACAATAGGTTTTACCTTTCCTAAAAGTTCGCTTTTAGTTCACCACTTTATATATATATATATATATATATATATATATATATATATATATATATATATATATATATATATATATATATATATATATATATATAGTTCTTATATTGTTATATAAACTTTCAGCGTACTATTGTACTCCTGTGGCAAAAGAGATTAAAATAATACCAGTATTTATGACAATGTTAATAAACTTTCGAAGAGATAAGTTAATTCTCATTACAAAACGTGAAAAAATCATTAATTAATGTAGTTAACTTTTTTTTGTAAAAAAAAATCTCATCACATTGATTAAAAGTTAATCTCCTCTGCCAGCTTCTTATCGTCTCGATCGTCCGGCTTCGCAAAAATTCGCTTCGCACCTCGAACAACATAACTTAATTGTCTTACTTAAATACTGATGAGGCGAGCGAGACAGGAAGAAATGAAAAAAATAAAAATGTTTCACTCAGAACTGAACGCTGATTGGACGAGAAAGTCATGTGACGCGCTGTCACAGGCACACTCAAATTCAAATTGCCTAGGCTCACGTATAGAATTACAAACGACCTAGTCAAATGTTAAAAGAAATAGGTTCAACTTACTTCTTCTTCTTCTTCTTCTTTCGTTTGCTTCATTATTTAGGACGGCTTGACGAGAATTTGTTTGTATTGGACGTGAATACAACATGGTGGTATGAGCTTCACAGACAGGTAGTTCTAGGAAATAAAGATTACCCATGCAAGTTTCGTAAACTTTGACATTCTTTTAGGGCATTTGTTTGCATCTTCTTCTTCTTCTTCTTCTTCTTCTTCTTCTTCTTTCGTTTGCTTCACAGCATCTCACTGTTTGATGACCAGTTCGGTCGAGAAAAGCCATGTTAATGTTTTGTTGTCTAGCGCTTCGCCGTTAGGTGGTCGATATTTAAAGCATGACTCGATGATGTGGTCTACTGTCTGTTCAGTGTTCTTGGCCTTTTGGTCAAGATCAAAGTGTAGTATCTGTTCCGATGGATACTGCACCCCATAGACTGGTATTGTCTTGGCCTTTGGGGCTTGATTTACGCCGATCTATGGGTCTGTCCTGTGCAGTTCTAAGAGGTACACCCTCCCAGGCTTCGCCTTCTCTCTTTGGGGAGGAGTAAGTTTATTGCTTACTGCCTGAGGCGCCCCTACAGGGGAATGCCGACGGGGCTGCCCAGGCAATTTTTAAACCTCACTTTCCCGACCCGACCTTGGGTCACATCTTACTTGTGGGAGTAAGATAAAAACTGGCCTTGTGCCTAACTCCTGGAGAGGAGTAAATCAATACTGTCTGTTCAGAGTGACCGCAGTCGCAGACAGCCGAGTCCCTGAGTCCCCATCCTTTCATGGTCGCGGCGAAACGGCCGACACCTGTCCTGAGGCGGTTGAGCATTTTCCACTGCCGGCGAGGGAGGTCCATGCCTGGTAGGTTATCCGGGTCCTCCACAAATCTGTGCAACCGTGATTTTATCTGCTGCCTGCCATTCCTCCGTCCAGCAACGTTTCAGCCAGATTCGTTTTGTGACGTCACCGGGTATTGAAAGCAGGTGACGTAACAAAACGAATCTGGCTGAAACGTTCGACTTACTAACCAATGGGAACCTCATCCATTTGTCCGATTTGGAGCCGGAATATAGATATGGTTTTTTTTTACCCCGCCTAATAAACCGGTATTGTCCGGGCTTTTGGGTCTGGATTTACGCCGGTCTATTGGGGGTTGCCGGTCCTGTGCAGTTCTAGGAGGTGCATCCTCCCAGGCTTTTCCTCCCATCTTTGGGGAGGAGTAAGTTTATTGCTTACTGTCTGATGCGCCTCTACCGGGGAATGCCGACGGGGCTGCCCAGGCAATTTTTAAATGGCAAGAGTGCTCACCTCTCGAGCGCTGGCTTATCTAATCCCACTTTCCCGACCTTGTGTCACATCTTACATTGTGGGAGGTAGATAAATAACATAGATCTATCTCTATCTTAGAAAATCTACGATCAGACCAAAAGTAATAAAACGCATTGATCAATGTTGGTACTTCTATAGTGTTCCTCATCTTTTGGCTGGTATCCATTTCGTGTCTTATTATACCGTATCCTCAAGTGGTGCTTGTCATTGATAAGCGGTGACCTCGAGAGTAATACATAAATAGTTAAATGTGTAGATGTTTAGCAACATGTATGAAGTACTGTTGTCATATTAGTAGATGTAGAACAGTTGATGTAGCAGGGTAATCTCACAGGGGAAGGCTAAGGAGTGCTGTTGTCATATTTGGGCTGGTGAATCGCTGTCCCATTTGACGGTTTTTGATAAGGTGCAGAAAAGTGTCTGTAATTTGACGTCATAGATTTATGATCAACGTCATGCTTACAAAACCTGAATTCAAACATAGACCACCCCAAAACGCAATTCATACGATTCTTCTTCTTCTTCCTCTTATTCTCCTCCTCTTTTCCTCCTCCTTCAGTTTTCTTTCTTCATCTTTTTTTTTTCTTTTTCGTCTTCTTCTTCCTTTTTTTGGCTTCTTCCTCTTCTCCTCTGTTTCTCCTCCTTCAATTTTCTTTCTTCATCTTCTTTTTTCTTTTTCGTCTTCATGTTTTTCCTTTCTTTCTTCTTCTTCTTTTTCTTTTTCTTTTTCTTCTTCTTCTTCCTTTTGTCTTCTTCCTCTTCTTCCTCTTCTTCTCCTCCGCTTTTTCTTCTTCAAATCATTGTCATTTTCGTGTCGTCTGTCAATTCCGATAATATTTCTCCGTGGCAGACGCCATAATCATCTCATTTGACGTAAACATTAAACCCGCTGTAGTTACCTCCACCCTCACCCCCTATAATCACCGTAAATTTTCTTGGACGGTTGTTTCTTAAGGGTCGCGTCTTGATCTTTGTCGAAAAAGTCTCAAATTAAATCGAAATGTGTCTCACCGAAGAAATTCCCGCCAAATTATAACGCACGGCTTTCAGGAACGCCATTTTGTTTGCAAACCGTTTCAACATCAGCAATTTTCGCAATCTACTACGACTACTACTACTACTACTACTACTACTACTACTACTACTACTACTACTACTACTACTACTAATAATAATAATAATAATAATAATAATAATAATAATAATAATAATAATAATAATAATAATAATAATCTTGTTTTTTTATATGATTAGCTTGTAGTCTACAAAAATAGTTTATAAAAGTATATTTAATCCATAGATGGGACCCTGGCATAGATGATTCCATGCGGGGATGAAATATGGGCGCCTGTGTGTAGCTTAATTGCCATAGATATTTTTTACTACTATATATATATATATATATATATATATATTGCCTTTTTACTTTGTTTTGTTAAAATAAGCACTGAAGATAGCAACATCAAGAAATACATGCACAGGAGTATTTTACAAATATATTGGTGTTTGCCGAAACAATTTTATGCTGAATAAAAAAAAAACAAGTTTCATGAAATAACGTGAATCTGTCCTTCATAACATTGAAATGGTATAAAATTACATAAAAAATATTGAATATAGCATAGCTCTGGCCTTACACTATTGAACTATTATAATTACTTTATGTTATAAAATTTATATTTGAATATATATAAAAATTCCAAATATAACTAAAACATACACAGACGCACACATATATATGCATATGTATATATATATAACACATCTCTTTTCTTCGCTTTCACAACATAGTTTTAGAATTATCCAAGCTACCTCACTCACCATCAAAAACATTTTACAAATGCATAAAAACAAAAATAAAGTCCTTTCATCACCCACTACAGCTGGAATTTATACTATTCCCTGCGCCGACTGTGGAAAAATATATTTCGGCGAGACACAACGTCCGTTAAAAAAACGAATATATGAACATAATCGTGCCATAAAAAACGGCGATACCTCAAATGCACTATGCACTCATATGATCTCTTCCGGCCACCACTTCAATACCCATAAGGCAATCCCTATCAAACATATTCATGACACCAAACTTCGACGTCTCAAAGAATCCTGTCTGATCCTATGTCATAAGAATACCATTGCCCAAAGACAAGGTTTCTATAATATTGCTTTTCCTTCGGCTAGATCGATTTTATACGAGATGAATCTAAATGAATACGACTCTGGCTAACTTTTAACCCTTGTCTCTCTTCTTCCCCCTTCCCCATCTTCCCCTGCCTCTTCATCTTCCCTTGTTTCGTCCCTCGACGTTAACTGCCCCAATTACTACTAATCCTGTAGACTTTTGACGCTCTCAGCCCGAATTCAATCAGCAGGCGATATCTAAGCACTGATATTTTCTCTCTCTCTTTTTTTCTTCTTTAATAGTTTTCGACAACAACATGTCGATTTACCCTTTCTCACGTTTGCTCTCACTTTCTGTTCTTCTTCGTTTCGTCTTCTTCAACTGACGTTCTAAAGACACTGGTTGATTGGTATCTCTTTCTTCTTCTTCCTCTTCTTCATCTTCTTTTTCTTTCTCTTTTCATAACATTCCTCGCATTCCTTTTTCTCCCAGTTTTGTTGTTCTCTGCACGTGACATTTTCTTCCAATCGCATTCTCTGTATAAATTTGAAAACTTTTCCGTTTTGAAATAAAGTTTATTAACTGATCGAAAATGGTCGTATCTACGGCCGAAATATCTCGGTGGAACTTTACAACATGAGTTTTTGAGTTTATTTTTGTTAGTTGTTGAATTGCTTATTCTTTATTCCATTTTTATTTTTACATATATATATATATATATATATATATATATAGAGAGAGAGAGAGAGAATGAAAAATGCACATATATATATACATATATACATTTGAGTATATATAAAAAAATCTAAATATAAATAAAATACACACACACACACACATATATATATATACTTTGAAAAAATATATATTTTATAAAAAAATATCTTTATTATTTATATATATATATATATATATATATATATATATATATATATATGTGTGTGTGTGTGTGTGTGTGTGTGTGTGTGAAAAATGACAAACGGAAAATAGGTTAAAGTGCAGGAGAAAAACAAAAACAAGAGATTTGACCGGTTTCGTTCGTGTTGGCGAACATCTTCAGAAAAAGTGAAGAATTGGAAATAATTTTATTTTGAAAGGCACACAGATGGGATGGGGAATCATCGTGTACCTTACACCATATATATATATATATATATATATATATATATATATATATATATATATATATATATGTTTCTCTTATCAGGACTTTGTAATCAGTTAAGAATATTGAATTTTGTACTTCATTAGATTCGATGAAAAATATCCAATTATCTTTTACAGACACCCTTTAGATAACCGTGGAGACACCTAAGAATACCACCACCACCACCAGCAACAACAGAAATAACATGGCAGCTCAGCAAAGGTCGATAACTCTTCTGTTTACTGACGCCAAAAGATCAGTATAGAGGGCGCTGCGTCGTAATAACATCCTTTGTTATTCGAAGGAGTCTTTCACAAATCAACACGGCTATAAATATATAATCAATAGTTATAGCCGAATAAAAATAACGGCTTCATTTGAGAAAACGTTGTTATAAATCACAAGTCTTGTTTTGGTTCGCGGCTTCGATGTATGAACGTTCATTTTAATAGCTGAATATACGGTAGTCCGCCATTAGCCCGACGGATACGTTTGCGAACTATGGAATCGCTTGATGGTAAGTTCACATCAAAATTGACCTATTGCAATGGTCCCTTTTACTTTAGGGTGGCAAAATAAAAGAGATGATCACATTAATAATCTAAATGAATAAACGCGAATGTTTTTTTCATTATAACTCTTACATTATAATTCAAAACGGGTTACTGTTATTTAAATCAATAATACAACATAAATTCTTGATATTGTGTATATATAGTGAAGATAAAAGATTAAGAGAGAACCATTTGACTGCCTAATTAGCATAACTATTTTTTTAAACTGTTCATAATTAATTAATGTTTAGTATTATTATTTTGAAATTGGATTTGCTTTTGTTGGATGTCTATATGCAATAGTTTCGTCTTTATTAACAGTAATTAATTAAAGTTATTTAATAAGTAAATCAAAAAATATCTAAACACCTTAAGTTTTAACTCCATGTGCTCACTGACGACCTTACCGGCGAGGCAGAAGCGAGAAAAGAAAAGGGGGGTTGGAAGGGGGTCTGGTTGTCTTGGCTTGCTAACGAAGCAGAAGCGAGTAGAGAAAGGAGGAGTGGGAGGAAGAGTGCGGTTGTCTCGCTTGATCCGCCGCTAAATCCCCCCCCCCCAAAAAAAATGAATACTACCTTTTTTAACTTGATGGAAACAAGAAAAGAAATTAAAAAAAACAATTATTTTATCATTTAAAGTGGGGAAAATTTTCAAATATAAATTCGATTTTTCAGGCCAGTTTAAGGGCAGTTGAGTTAAACTTAGGGTTAGAGTTAGGGTTAGGGTCAGGGTTAAGAACATATTAACTTCCCTTACAATCTAGACCCTAAAAAGAAGAATCTCATTCTTAAGGGGGGGGGGATAATTTAGCTGAGGATGTTAATCTACAAATTTACCAAAGTTTATAAAAATTATGTAATTCTCTGAGTAAAAAACTTTTTTTTAATTACCCCTCTCCCAATTAACTGCTGCGTGAAGGGCGGGTAGGTTTTGCTAGTAGACTATATAAGTATATAAAGTTATGAGACAACTTGGTATAAACTTTATATAAAGTCATAGAATGTGCAGTGGTTATAAACGGACACATAAATTTTAAGTAACTCTCGGGGTACGCCATGGTTGTCTCTTATCTCCTGATTTTTTCAACGTTTTCTTGGCATTTGTTATGTGAATAACTGGAAAGTCTTCAACTAAAAAAATGTTTTGTAGAACTGACCCCATCCTCTCCAAATTCTATAACAAATGCCCCTACCGTGCTAGTAAACTCCTCACACCTGACATTATCCTGTATCTCTACAAAGCCACCATCCGACCATGCATGGAATATTGTTGCCACATCTGGGCTGGTGCATCATCTACTAGTCTCTCCCTCCTTGACAAGGTCCAAAAAAGAGTCACCAACCTAATAGGTCCCTCACTGTCAATCAAGCTCCAGTCCCT
>OY744548.1:64299374-64316874 GCA_963556195.1 Sepiola atlantica
CGTTTTATATTTGATTTAGAAAAACATAAATAATTTATTAAAAAATAAATATTCTGCAAAATGAAGACCTGCAAACTTTCGGACTTAGTCAAAGAACTAATTATTCAGTTTTGAATCGAAATATTTTGACAAGCTTCTTCAACTCCATCCAATGTCTCAAAACAACGACTATTCATCAAACGCTACATTGATCAGAATAAGACATAGTCAGATGGTGCCACGTCTTTAGAATATGCTGGATGCGGTAGAACTTCTGTACTATCCAATTCTTGAATCTTATTCCTTTCTTTAGCGGTATACGTCTTTGCGATATCATTTGAAGCAACGGGCGTTTACGAAGACCAATACACAGGTACATTTGAAACATCTGATCATAGACTCGCTCAAGGTGCAATAAAGTACAACGTTGATAGTGCGACCATTCGACACCGGTACAAAATGCAAGATTCCTTCGAAGTTCCATCAAACGGAAGTGACTCGATAGCCAGTCGATCTCTCGATCTCTCGATCTCAAGTTGGGCTAATTAGTATAACGTTTGTGAACGCCCGCATATTTATCTGTAAACATCCATTCTGGGATAAAATAAGATAATGACTTTGCATTTATTATGAAACACTTTCAGTCTTCGAAGAAGGATAATTTATCCGAAATTTTTAAGACAGAAAGAAAAAAAAATGAATTACCTTTAATAATATATTTTTTTTTAATCTTATCCGTATTTCCTAAAGCTTCTATCAAATTTATATATATATATATATATATATATATATATATATATATATATATATATATATATATATATATATATATATATATATATATAAAAGCTACCCGCCCTCTGGGTAGCAATTACTGAGGCTGTCGTCTTCTTTACGGAAACCAAAGAAATAATTTTCAATTGATATTTTAGTAATTTGGAGGAAAACAACAAAATGATGATTGTCGTAGAGTTATTTGATACATTCCACTGTGGAGGACATTTATTGTGCATTAACATAGTCAAATTTTATTTTAATGAAAAAACAACAAAAAGTTTAATTGATATGGTCTTTAAGATATTCAACATCGAGGAATTTTATTTTGTTTCAGCATAAAAATGAAAATGAATTCCTCACTGGTTATATGATGAAATGAATAAACAGGTGGAATGTCGATTGTCAAATAAACCGATTCTATATTACTGAGTAATTCGAAATAGGCCTTTATTATAAAAACAACAGAAAAGATGACTTAATGAATGTTAAAGAAGAATAATCTATTTTTTTGTAATTTATTTTTTCATTTTACACACTTATATATATATATATATATATATATATATATATATATATATATATATATATATATATATATATATATATAAGATAGATTACTTCCTTTTAATGAAATAGAAGTTCTTGCCTTTTTTATGTCGCCTTCTTCGAAACAGTGAACGAGATTAGTTGACGTGAAAAGATAGCAAAAACATGACAAAATATAAAATTTAAAAAAAAGAATGGAAATAAAATTGGAAATCCTGTAATCGCCGGAATTAGAAAATTTAAAGTTGGCAAAGAGTTTCCGGTTTCATTTCGGAAAGAAAATCTCCCAGATAAAAACTGCAAAAAAGAAACAACAATGGGGCGGACGGACGAAGGAAATTGCTTTTAATTTAAAAAAAAAAAAAGGAGTTCGAATAGATTATTTTGACCAAACGTAAAATTCCTATCAATGTTGATAGGTTTTTTGTTGCCTAAAATGGTTCAATCAAAAACAGTCTGCTGATGAAAACAACGCCAAGAAATTTTTTTCTCTTTAACTACAGCATTTAGACAATTCAGAACATGACAACTTATGACTATTTTGGAAAAGATTAAAACTAGCTCATTCTATGTTTATTCTGGGGTAACCAGTTATCAAGGTCAAAGCTACTCGAGGATAAAGGTCAGTGAGACGGGAATCTATTGCCAGCTAAAATACTAGGAACACTATGGCAGTACCAAAGTTGGTCAATTGTGTGAACTGCGTTTGATGGGGCACCAATTATCGAGGCAAAAAGAGCAACTCCAGAATAAAGAAGTGATCATCTGCTGGAACACTATGGGAGTACAAACATTGATTGATAGTATGAACTGCATTTTTACTTATGGTTCGCCACGTATCAAGGCCTAGAGCTATTCGAGGATAAGGGTTCATGAGACGGAAATTATTGCCAACAGGAAGAAGAGGAACACTATGGGAGTACTAAAATTGTTCAATGTTATGAACTACGTTTGATTACGTATTGTTCACCACGTACCAAGGCCAAGAGCAACTCGAGGATAGGGAGTAATGAGACGGGATGATTTGCAGTCGAAGATGAGGAACATTATTGGTTTCAGTTGGTAAAACCTCAGACGGAAGATCTCAAGGTTTCGGTTTCGATTTTCCTTTCATGGAATCAGTTTTATTTGTTGGGAATTCATTATTTATATTAATACAATATTCTCCAGTTCTAAGAGTAGTTTAGGTCTCTGATATTTCGAAAAGAGACTGATTCAGCAATGTATTTATTACGTTTAAAAAATTGTCACTCTACGGGACAATAGTGACTGACGGATAGACGGACGGACAGACGGACAAACGGAGTAAATCTTTATTCAGACCAGCAGGAGTAAAAGTGTAACGTATTTCTTTCAAAATGTCTATTTCTTGACCTCATTTTTATCTCTTGGGGGGGAGGGAAAGATAGAAAGATAGAGAGACGGATAGAGAGACTCTCTATCTTTCTTTCTGTCTATTTTCCCCCATTTCCCCCTCCTTCCCCACCCCCTCTTTCTCATTCGCCCACACAGACAACTCTTCTTTATATATATAGGAATTAGTCGGCATTAGGGAAGTAACTCCTTTAAAAAAATCAGAGTTACTTCCCTTTAGTTAGTACATAAAATGCCTGGAAAACCGACCCTTGCTGGCGTGTTCGGCGCCGATTTAGGGTCAAAGAATGAATATCTTTTTCTAAATTTTAGATATTATGGAACCGAGGCAACGCCGATCAAGAATATAACAACGTTTAGGGTCTTTATGTTGCAGTTTGGGACTTTAAGCTAGACACACACACACACACACATACAACTGTATTTTATATAATAGATACGTTATGCGTTAGTGACCGGGAAGGACTGTGGTCTCTCGTTTTCTCTCTCTCTCTTTCGTTCTCTCTTTCTCTTTTTCTATCTGTTTCTCTATTTCTCTATTTATCTCTCTCTCTTTCTCTCTCTCTCTCTCTCTCTCTCTCTCTCTCTCTATATATATATATATATATATATATATATATATATATGAAGCAATCCAACAAAAGATATAAGCGTCAACTAAAGAAGGAAATTCAAATATGCTATATGGAAACCACCACCAGTTTTGCCGTAGCTGTTTTGGCGAGCAATGAAACCGGGGGTGTCCAGACTTCGAGATGGGTCCTTTTTGATTTTTAATCTTTTTTGCCTAAGGGATTTAGACTCCGAGGTTGTAAGGGTTTATACACCTAAATTTTCAGTTTCTAAATGTATACACCTAAATTTTCAGTTTCTAAATATATTTACAATATCTTTACAATATCTTTACAACCTCTTAATTGGGAAATATTAAACCTTAAACCTTGAATATATTTACAACTTCTAGATTAGGAAAAATTAAGCCCTAATTTGGATTGGACTTCTTGATTGAACAAACCTAACCTTAAATTAAATTAAACTTCCTAATCTGATAAAATTAAATCTTAAATTAAATTAAACTAACCTTAAATTAAACTTCCTAATCTGATAAAATTAAATCTTAAATTAAATTATTAAATTATTAAGTTCTAATTATTTAGATAACTTCGTAATTGGGAAAATTAAATCTTAATTGGGGAAAATTAAACCTTAGGGCAGGTTAAACTTTTTAATTGGGGAATGTCAGGCCTTGAGTTGGAATTCCTGGGCTGATGGGATTGAATCTTAAATTAAACTACTAATAATTTCTAGCCTGTTAAAATTAAATCTTAAAAATTAAATCTTGAATTAAACTATAAAATTATTGGAATTTAATAACTTCGTAATTTTTAACTTCATAAATATTCTAAATTACTTGATGGGGCTAGATTTGTGAAGTCGGTTTTTTACTGTAAGCCAGATTTTAAGTAATACTTTTGGATGGGTACGTGATCACATGACTTGACCTAATTTTCCTAACTCCCTTTTAGCTTTCTTTTAACTTCTTAGCTCCTCCCCCTTTGACATAGAATAAGCTTACTGACCCAGACAGTGAAAACCTAATTTGGGTGGGATGGATGGCGGGGTTGTATGTTGCTGTCTTTTCTTGAACCTGTCAAACAGGAAGCAGGACAGACATTATTTTGAACCCGTTGAAGTCATTCTGAGATGTAGACAATTTAATATCGCCTTCTGTTCGTTAGGGATTTGTCATGTCTGGAGAGAAGATCACTTATATATTTTTCGCTCTTCTGGCTAGATGTGATGGGAGTCCGTCGTATTTTGCTCAATTCGGATTTAGCGGGTTTTCTAATTAAACAACGAATTTGGATTTGATTAGAGTTGCACATGTTGGGATCTCGGAACTTTGATTGGACTTTTTGTATTATTTTGATTGATTTATTTATCATTAACATTGAATATGGACACATTTCGCGACTGGATAACTTTGCCGACCCCTTCAATTTCACATATTTGGACTGCTGTTTGTATCTTGGAGTAATGTCCTTCCTGATTATGCTTCTCAACTTGTATGACCTGGATGGACTGTATGGATTCAACAAAAGTATGTTTTTGGATTGATATGTTTGATGTTATGTATTTTTATATATTTGTGTATATAATTTTTTATATATTTTCAAAGCGTAATTTTATTGCCTGTAGTAGTATAACTGCGGTAATGGTCCTCTGAAGAGAAGAATTATCTTTGAAAACTCATGAGCTAAGGACTTAAGGATGCTTTGCATGAACTTTGAATTCTAATAAAATTTGATTGACACCTTATTTTATTACTTCATTTTATATTATATTATAATTATAATATATATATATATATATATATATATATATATATCCCTCTCTGCTTTTCTGTCTCTTTCTCTCTCGCACTGTATTTCTGTGGTCTCTCGTTTTCTCTCTCTCTCTTTTTCGTTCTGTTTCTCTATTTCTCTATTTATCTCTCTCTCTTTCTTTCTCCCTCTCTCTCCCCCTCTCTCTTTGTCTCTCTCTCTCCCTCTCTCTCCCCCTCTCTCTTTGTCTCTCTCTCTCTCTCTCTCCCTCTCTCTTTGTCTCTCTCTCTCTCCCCCTCTCTCTTTGTCTCTCTCTCTCCCCCTATCTCTTTGTCTCTCTCTCTCTCTCTCTCTCTCTCTCTCTATATATATATATATATATATATATATATATATATATATTATCCCTCTCTTCTTTTCTGTCTCTTTCTCTCTCGCATTGTATTTCTTTTTTCTACCGTATTTCTCGCTTTTTTTCTCTTTTCCTTTTCCCTGCCCATAATCTCCCATTCGGTAAATGGTGAAACGAAGACTTCAGTACTCAAACCGATTTACTGACGGGTACGATCGGACATTCTTTCATTAAAAATATCACAAAGTAACCGTTTGGGCCAATGCAACGCTTTCTGGCTCACAAGTTGTTGATCGTCGGCGGTGTTCAGTTTTATTTCGAATTTCACGTAAGGATAATTAATGGAAACATTTTTCCATCAGATGTTGAGTCAGTGACTAAGCTGACGTGTCCAAGAAGTTACGTAATGGCAGGAAGTTTACGTACCAGTAAAATGAGATAGATACTGTCTCTTGGGTGTTTGACGTTAAAGCAAATGGACGTCTTTTGCAAAGCTTTTCCATCACCACTACGCGGGATTTTCTTTTTACTTAGGAGTTACCACTTATCAAGGCCAAAAGACTATTCAAGGATATGTGTTAATGAGTTTCGCAGGAGAAGCGTGAGGTAACCTGGATGATTGGTAACGATTGTTGAAATTGGGCAGAATTTGATTATTTAAGAGGACGGCCCAACACGAGTTTTTTTTTTGCATTGGACTTGAAAACGGCCATGTTGTAGTCAAGTGGAGAGCAGCCCCACTGTATTGTGTTCCACAAACTGGTAGTTCTAGGAAAGAAACTCTGTTCATGGAAGCTCCGTTTAGTTTTAGGTACACGGAGGAAGAAAGGAAAATTATTGACAATGGTTGTAGCTAGACGAGTTCTTGTTGTGCATTTTTTTACAGGGGAACCTTAGATTGAACCTACGGCGAAAATAACGATAGAGCAGAGAAAGACTAGTAACATCCTTTCTGTGACTAAGTGGCTGTAGAGAAGAGAAGAGGACATCGTCCACTAGATTTTTAAGTTGGTTTTGTACCCTGTCAAGGGTTAGGGTTAGGGTTAAGGGTTAGGGTTAGGGTTAGGGTTAGGGTTTAGGGTTAGGTTTCTCTGAGTGGCACCTCCCCAGATGTGGAAACAGCACTCTATCTTAGGACGTGTTTGACTCTTATAGCGATAGAGGATTGGGTCAGGGGTGAAATACCTACTGGTACGGTAGAATAATCCAAGTATTTTTCCAGCGACGGATTTGGTGTAAGTCTTCGATTTCAAGTCTGAAGTGAAGGTCAGCCCCAGAAGCTTGCAAAGATGCTATTATCTAGATAAACTTGCTGAAAATAAAAACTAAATAAATCAATACATAATATGTAACCCAGAGTAAATAATGTAAAGTTGTTCTTTTTTAGGTGCTTCTATTATTGTAGTGACAAAGAGAAAAAAGATCAACGTAATTACGACCACTAAAATACAAAGTCTAAATAACTTTATTATAAAAAAAAAGCGTAAATGCATTACATGATATCTAAATTTTATAATCATTTGTATGTTTGTGAATCAATTTTTATTGTTTTTCAAAAGCATCGCATGGACCGTGATATTACTTGTCCATTCACCAATCGAAACTGACCCGATCCGAGGCTTTGTGACAATTGTGAGAATTGTGAATTGAATATCTTCCATTCTGAGTTGCCTTTTTCAGAGTTACAATGACATGTTTCATATTTAATAAAAAGATAAATAAGTTTTAGTTGTTTCGAGTTTGTAAATACATAAAAAAAATGTTAATTGAATGTCTCTTATAATTTGAGAGCGTTACGCTTTTGAGGTAGGAAGTTGATAGACTGAGAGGGTTCAGTGGGTAGCAAGACAGCGTTGATAAGTACCCCTCTCTGTCGCCAGGGAAAGCTAAACGCGAGAAATTTAATGCACAACTCCGGGGAAGAAACATTATGATTTAATTACATGCTGTGATAAATTGAACACGGAATAGAATGGAGTAAGTCTAAGATTAAGCTGTCAACGTCGTGAGAGTCAATTTCCACGCGGAAACGGGTTTCAACAAGCGGTAAAATGAACGGTAAAAATGGCAAACGATTTTCTTAATTTTAAGTAAGTAGACGAATTGCGACAGACATGGGTGGTAACATTTAATGCTACTAAGCTTAATGCTACAAAGCTCGTTTTCAAAAATAGATGGTAACATTTAATGCTACTAAGACAAAGCTCCTTTTCAAAAATAGATGGTAACATTTAATGCTACTAAGACAAAGCTCCTTTTCAAAAATGGATGGTAACATTTAATGCTACTAAGACAAAGCTCCTTTTCAAAAATGGATGGTAACATTTAATGCTACTAAGATAAAGCTCCTTTTCAAAAATGGGTGGTAACATTTAATGCTACTAAGACAAAGCTACTTTTCAAAAATGGATGGTTACATTTAATGCTACTAAGACAGAGCTCCTTTTCAAAAATGGGTGATAACATTTAATGCTACTAAGACAAAGCTCCTTTTCAAAAATGGATGGTAACATTTAATGCTACTAAGGCTAAGCCACTCGAGGATAAGGATCAGTGGAATGTCTCTTATAATTTTAGAACGTTAATTTTTTACATTAACAGTGAGAGAAAATCTATTAGGGGATGATCTCCTCATTTTGCTACTAGTCTCTTTCTACTCAATAGTTATTTCTATTGACGGTGCTCCACTGAGCTTCAATCTTTAGTTCCTCCCTGCAAGACATTCACAACACCCACTCATCCCTCTACGACAACCAAAAACGACTATCTATTCTCCTAGCACCAGACGAAATTCCCATTGAACACATTGTTGCGGGACTGCTTCTATGCTGATTACAAAATAGTCGTTGTCAAAAATCTAATGTCATCAAATTCCTGCCATAGCCGACCCTATAAGTAATCAAACACAGTTCATACCATTGATCAATGTTAGTACTCCCATAATTGTCTTCATCTTTTGACTAGCAATCATTCCTCTCTAATTCACCATTATACCCGAGTGGCACATGGCATCGATAAATAGTTCACTTAGTAGAAGTGTAGCAATATGTATGGGGTATTGTTGTTATATTTTGGCAGGTGTATGTCTGTCCCATCTGAGGATTCTTGATAAGGTGCAAAAACGTATCTGTAATTTGATTGGCCTCACCGTTTCTTCTTCTCTGCACCCTCTCTCTCACATACGTGATGTTGCTAGTCTCAGTCTTTTCTATAAATACAATTATGGCATGTATTCTTCAAAATTGTGTGATCTATTCCCTGCTTCTTTTGTTCCAGCTCGTTTGACTGGTTGGTCTAGTGGTCTTCATCAATTCACTGTTTTGATACCTCGATATAATACAGCTTCCTATTCCAGTACCTTCTTTCCAAGAACTGCAGGATTGTGAAACTTTCTTCCTGCTGACTGTTTTCCTCCTACCTATAGCCTTGATCTTTTCAAGACTAAGGTCACTTAGCAGTTCCCATTCATATATGCAATTGCTAGTCTAATACTTTTCTATAAAAACTATCAGTGCATGTGTTCGTCGGATTTGTCTGATGTATTACCTGCTTCCTTTGTTCCAGCTCATTTGACTCTTTGGTCTAGTGGTCTTCATCAATTCGCTGTTTTGATACCTCATTATAATATAGCTTCTATTCAAGTAGCTTCAAGAACTGCAGGCTTGTGGAATTCTTTTCCTGCTGACTGTTTTCCTCCTATCTATAGCCTTGGTCATTACAAGACTAAGATCAATAGACATCTCCTGTCTTTCCGTTATCATATTTCGTTCTTGTTAGCCTCTTACATTAAGTGGCTTTATGCCTTGTCTGGAGCGATTTCCATAAAATAAAAAAAAAACAAATAGAATTCTCTTTAAGTGCATCAGCTGAGAAGGATACCTTGTTAATAATTCTTGTAACACGATCAAATCGAATGCTATCAACTGTCTGGAGCGATTTCCATAAAAAAATTGTTTCTTTTTTAAATTTAAAAGTTATTCTTTTTACAGTAAGTTATGTTACAGGGCGAAAATAATAGGGGCCATTATTTTGAGAATAACACCGGTGGAAAAGTCATGACGTCACATTCGGCCGCCATGACCCAGTTGGTCTTTTCAAGACTAAGGCAAGTAAGGAACTCCTGGCTTTTGCGATGATAATTTTTCATTCTTGTTTGCTCCTTACACCAAGTGGCTTCATGCCTTGTCTGGAGCGATTTCCATTTTTAAAAAAAGACAGCATTGAGCATCAACGAACTCTGGGCACCTGTCGCCAGGCAGAGCTAAACGCGTGAAATCTCATGTACACCTCCGGGAAAGAAACACTATGATCTAATTATATACTCAGATACATTGAACACGGAATAGAATGGAGCAAGTTAAAGATTGGACTGTCAACGTCGTGAGAGTTAATTTTCACACGGGAACGAATTCCAACACGCGTACAATAGACGGCAAAATAAGCAACACTTTTACTTTCGAATTATATTCATTGTGTAGTATTTATACTAATGAGTCATTACTTACTAAGGCCTAAAGGCCACACGAGGATAAAGCTTAATAAGATTGTCAACTTGATGATGAAGAATAATATGAGACGGTTTGAAACGATCAGTCAAAAGGGCAGGATTTAGTTACTTAAGAGGACATCCCGGCAAGTATTTGTTAACATTGGACTTGAAGGCGACCATGTTGCAGTCAGCAGGCAAGTATCCATCTAGCTACTACCATCACAGAGAACTTTCCTTTCTTCCTCTGTGTACTTAGAAAAGGATAAGAAATAAAAAATAAAAAATAAAAAATAAAAAATAGAAAAAATAGAAATAAAAAATACAATAAAGAATGAAGTATAATAGAGGCAAATAAAATAAAATAAAATAAAATAAAATAAAATAAAATAAAGGTAAGTATAATAATAAAAAAAATGAAGTAATAAAAAATAAATATATATATATATATATAAATTGTTTAATATATATATAGGGATGGGTGTTATAGAAGGTTATCACAGTGCAAGAAATTGAAATATGTCGTTGCTGAGAAGGAAAAAAAAACGAAGTGATTTTTTATTTTTTTTAATAATTCATTTTAAATAGTAAATAAAACTTTTTTAGTCACCACTACACAGTGATCCAATGTGTGTGACCGTGTTCCATAATATATTTCAAGGTAAAACCTCTTTATCAAATATTGGGTGTTTCAAATCTCCTGAAACTCTTGTTTTATGGCAGTACATGTATATGTTTGGTTGTTTTGTTTTACGGCATATCAACCCTTTTTCGGGTTATTTAATGCTGAATCTGGTAATTTCTGTAAAGGTTGTTATGATTCAAGTTCTTTATATCTTCAATTATTTGCTCGTTCTGTTTAGTTTGATTGTTTTACGGCATATCAACCCTTTTCTGGTTATTTAATACCAAATCCGGTCATTTTGGTGAAAGTGTTTATGCTTCGGGCTTAGAACTGCAACCCCATGTATAACGACACCCCTTCCTTGTGGCGACCCGTGATGTCTTAGGACGGGATCCTGGTGACTGACCGTGGCTTGGTTACTTCGGCATTTACTTAACAATTATACAGGGTGGGCAAAAAATAAGGGTCCTATTTTTAAAAATTCATAACTTTTTTATTTATTGATTTTTTTAATTTTTTTTTAGAATAAGTAAAGGACCCCTTCCGAAGCAAGCATGAGCCGTATTAGCCCTAAGGAACGTACCCTCATTTAGAAAACATTATTTTTGCTTAAAAAACTCAAAACAGTGTAAAAAACAATACTTTAGTTTTTGTAAGTTTTAAGAAGTGTTTTTCGGCTAAAATTTGTTTTGTTTATTTCAAAAAATCTCGGAAGGGTCAGTCTACACACACATAAAGTTTGGTGAGTTTAACTTTTATTTTGTGGAAGTTATTCAAATTCAAGTTATTCAAATTTAAAGATAGGACCCTTATTTTGGCCCACCCTGTATAACATATTAATATCCGTTGTATCGATCTGCATCAATGTATCAATCTGTTACGTCGTCTCATCACTTCTGTGACGCCCTGTGTGTGATGCCGGGAATTTTCCGACTCCAACCTCATGCAGAGGGGTTAAAAACTAAACCGGGTCCACTTGTAGGCGGTGGGTGGTGACCCGTGTTGCCTTAGGACAGGATTCTGGTTGCAGAGCACTTCGTGGCCTGGTAACTTGCAACATTCCACTTCCGCGCTTACTTTGGCTAGACGAGGAGTCGGAGAGGCCCGATCCGATCAATCAGTTATTCTCGTCACACCATCTCGGCACACCATCTCGGCACACCATCTCGCATCTATAAGTTCATCTGCAACCCTATGAACTAATCTGATTCGTCAAAAAATCAAAACCTTTTTTCTCCTTTTTATTTATTTTTATTTTTCTTCCCAAATAGATACTAGAAGGCGGTGACTGAGGGTCAATCACGTTAATAACAAATAGTATCAATGCCAAAGAGTCATGTTTCCAAAGAAGGAATGTTTTTCTGGAAATTGTATTTTCTTAGAATACCGCTGCCTCTTCTCGGTAAGGTTCCCTTTTAAGGGTAATGTTTCACCTTTTACTGTGAAATTCTTTACTGTGAGCAATGTATTCTGAGATAATATATTCATGAGATAACGTATTCTGGTCATCTATAAGTAATGTATTTTGGTTATCTAAAAGCAATGTATTCTGGTTATCGAAGAGCAATGTATTCTAGTTAACTGAGAGCAATGCATTCTGATTATCTAAGAGCAATGTATTCTGGTTATCTAAGAGCAATGCATTCTGATTATCTAAGAGCAATGTATTCTAGGAATATAAATAATTACCTTATTTATGGAATTATATTTGACAACTATATTTCAAACAACACAGAACTAATGCTATTCGTCTGCCGCTTGTGGTATTGTCGGAGTCTTTTCCAGCTTGTGTGTGGTTATTCTCAAAGAGAAATGTTTTCAAAGTGTAATCGTTTCAAAGAGTAATGTCTTAAAAGAGTAATGTTATCACAGAGCAATGCCCTCGAGGAATAACGCCTTCAAAGAGTAATACTTTCAAAGAATAATATCTTCACAGAATAATGTCTTCAAAGAATAATGTCTTCTAAGAATATTGTCTTCAAAGAATATTGTCTTCAAAGAATATTGTCTTCAAAGAATGATATCTTCACAGAATAATGTCTTCAAAGAATATTGTCTTCAAAGAATATTGTCTTCAAAGAATAATATCTTCACAGAATAATGTCTTCAAAGAATAATGTCTTCAAAGAATATTGTCTTCAAAGAATAATGTCTTCAAAGAATATTGTCTTCAAAGAATAATGTTTTCAAAGAATAATGTCTTCAAAGAATATTGTCTTCAAAGAGTAATGTCTTCTAAGAGTAATGTTTTCAAAGAATAATGTCTTCAAAGAATAATGTCTTCAAAGAATAATGTCTTCAAAGAATATTGTCTTCAAAGAATAATGCCTTCAAAGAGTAATGTCTTCCAAGAGTAATGTCTTCAAAGAATAATGCCTTCAAAGAGTAATGTCTTCTAAGAGTAATGCCTTCAAAGAATAATGTCTTCAAAGAGTAATGTCTTCAAAGAATAATGTCTTCAAAGAGTAATGTCTTCAAAGAATAATGCCTTCAAAGAGTAATGTCTTCCAAGAGTAATGTCTTCAAAGAATAATGCCTTCAAAGAGTAATGTCTTCTAAGAGTAATGCCTTCAAAGAGTAATGTCTTCAAAGAGTAATGTCTTCAAAGAATAATGTCTTCAAAGAGTAATGTCTTCTAAGAGTAATGTCTTCAAAGAGTTATATACTCTAGGAATATAAATAATTATCCTACCTCTGGAATTATATTTGACAACTTTATTCGTCATGAAATAGCCTACAAATGGTTGATATGCCGTAAAACAAACCAAACGAAACAAAACTCACACTCATTCACCTTTACTAAAATCTATATGTAAATGTACACAAACATTATCCAACAGAATAGCCTAATCCCTCAGATCGCCACCGATTCTGTCACAGCCGGTACATAATTGATTCCAGGCCGAAAAAAACACCAGTAAACGCGTGATTATATTACTTACGTGGTATCATATATTACTTAGGTAGTATCATATATTACTTACGTAGTATCATATATTACTTACGTGGTATCATATATTACTTACGTGGTATCATATATTACTTACGTAGTATCATATATTACTTACGTAGTATCATATATTACTTACGTGGTATCATATATTACTTACGTGGTATCATATATTACTTACGTGGTATCATATATTACTTACGTGGTATCATATATTACTTATGTAGTATCATATATTACTTACGTGGTATCATATATTACTTACGTGGTATCATATATTACTTACGTAGTATCATATATTACTTACGTAGTATCATATATTACTTACGTGGTATCATATATTACTTATGTAGTATCATATATTACTTACGTGGTATCATATATTACTTACGTGGTATCATATATTACTTACGTAGTATCATATATTACTTACGTGGTATCATATATTACTTACGAAGTATCATATATTACTTACGTAGTATCATATATTACTTACGTAGTATCATATATGACTTACGTAGTATCATATATTACTTACGTAGTATCATATATTACTTACGTAGTATCATATATTACTTATGTAGTATCATATATTACTTACGTGGTATCATATATTACTTACGTAGTATCATATATTACTTACGTTGTATCATATATTACTTACGTAGTATCATATATTACTTATGTAGTATCATATATTACTTACGTGGTATCATATATTACTTACGTAGTATCATATATTACTTATGTAGTATCATATATTACTTACATGGTATCATATATTACTTACGTGGTATCATATATTACTTACGTGGTATCATATATTACTTACGTGGTATCATATATTACTTACGTGGTATCATATATTACTTATGTAGTATCATATATTACTTACGTAGTATCATATATTACTTATGTAGTATCATATATTACTTACGTGGTATCATATATTACTTATGTAGTATCATATATTACTTACGTGGTATCATATATTACTTACGTGGTATCATATATTACTTACGTGGTATCATATATTACTTATGTAGTATCATATATTACTTACGTAGTATCATATATTACTTACGTGGTATCATATATTACTTATGTAGTATCATATATTACTTACGTAGTATCATATATTACTTACGTGGTATCATATATTACTTATGTAGTATCATATATTACTTACGTAGTATCATATATTACTTATGTAGTATCATATATTACTTACATGGTATCATATATTACTTACGTAGTATCATATATTACTTACGTTGTATCATATATTACTTACGTAGTATCATATATTACTTATGTAGTATCATATATTACTTACGTTGTATCATATATTACTTACGTAGTATCATATATTACTTACGTAGTATCATATCTTACTTACGTGGTATCATATATTACTTACGTGGTATCATATATTACTTACGTGGTATCATATATTACTTACGTGGTATCATATATTACTTACACAGTATCATATATTACTTATGTAGTATCATATATTACTTACGTGGTATCATATATTACTTACGTAGTATCATATATTACTTACGTGGTATCATATATTACTTACGTAGTATCATATATTACTTACGTAGTATCATATATTACTTACGTGATATCATATATTACTTACGTGATATCATATATTACTTACATGATATCATATATTACTTACGTGGTATCATATATTACTTACGTAGTATCATATATTACTCACGTAGTATCATATATTACTTACGTAGTATCATATAATACTTACGTAGTATCATATATTACTTACGTGGTATCATATATTACTTACGTGGTATTATATATTACTTACGTGTTATCATATATTACTTACGTAGTATCATATATTACTTACGTGGTATCATATATTACTTACGTGGTATCATATATTACTTACGCAGTATCATATATTACTTACGTAGTATCATATATTACTTACGTAGTATCATATATTACTTACGTGATATCATATATTACTTACGTGATATCATATATTACTTACATGATATCATATATTACTTACGTGGTATCATATATTACTTACGTAGTATTATATATTACTTACGTGGTATCATATATTACTTACGTGGTATCATATATTACTTACGTGGTATCATATATTACTTACGTGGTATCATATATTACTTACGTAGTATCATATATTACTTACGTAGTATCATATATTACTTACGTGGTATCATATATTACTTACGTGGTATCATATATTACTTATGTAGTATCATATATTACTTACGTGGTATCATATATTACTTACGTGGTATCATATATTACTTACGTAGTATCATATATTACTTACGTGGTATCATATATTACTTACGAAGTATCATATATTACTTACGTAGTATCATATATTACTTACGTAGTATCATATATTACTTACGTGGTATCATATATTACTTACGTAGTATCATATATTACTTACGTAGTATCATATATTACTTACGTAGTATCATATATTATTTACGTGGTATCATATATTACTTACGTGGTATCATATATTACTTACGTGGTACTATATATTACTTACGTGGTATCATATATTACTTACGTGGTATCATATATTACTTACGTAGTATCATATATTACTTACGTAGTATCATATATTACTTACGTGGTATCATATATTACTTACGTGGTATCATATATTACTTATGTAGTATCATATATTACTTACGTGGTATCATATATTACTTACGTGGTATCATATATTACTTACGTAGTATCATATATTACTTACGTGGTATCATATATTACTTACGAAGTATCATATATTACTTACCTGGTATCATATATTACTTACGTAGTATCATATATTACTTACGTGGTATCATATATTACTTACGTAGTATCATATATTACTTACGTAGTATCATATATTACTTACGTGGTATCATATATTACTTACGTGGTATCATATATTACTTATTATTTGGTTGTAAATTTGCATTTAACGCACCGATCAAACGAAAGCTGATAAATACCGAACCCGCCAGATGGCAGATGGCTGGCAGATGCTTGGTTGACGCACATAATGACTAGACTTCGAATAGGACACAACTATACCACTTACTCGTACTTACTAAAAAAGGGGAAGAAGCACCAATTTGCGTACCAATCTAACCCTAACTCTAACCCTAACCCTATAATATACTGATAAGTTGTACATTGCTGGTTACACTTATTTGGGATCTAAAAGGTAAAACACTTTAACTTCAACCCCAAATGGAATTTAAAAGGTACTGTGCACTATGCAGAGATGATGACCATTTTAATAATTAAATACACGGAACTTTTGTTTAATAAAAAGGATGAGATATTATCTAGTTGCGTGCAAAAATATATGGTTCAAATATAACGACTTTATGGCCCATTAATTTTTATCTGAACATTTATTTTTCCATCACATAATTCTATTTTAGGTTAAGTAATCTACTTTGTAAGGAGAGTAGAAAGTGGACCTTTGGTTTACTTTCGGCAGCCTCGTAACTCTCGCTTCCATTAGTTTGTCTTTTCGTCCTCACATTCTATGAGCGATGTTTATGACAAAGGGGGAATACTTGCTTTTTTCTGTGTCGGAATCTATCCATCTTGCACTTATCGTTGGCTAGTTTTTTACCTTAAAGTAGTATATATATTTTTAGCTTGTTACATCAAGGAGCATTTTATATTAAAAAAAAGACGTATGGATTCAACGAATTGCAGAAAGATATCTCAATCCCAAATGCTATAATAACTCTAAACAGTCTCGTAACTTTCGCTTCCCTTATTTTGTCCTTTAGTCCTCAATTCCATGAGCGATGTTTCTGACAAAGGGCGAAAAATTGCTGTTTTCTGGGTCGGACTCTATCCATCTAACGTTTATTGATGGCTAGTTCTTTTACCTTGAAGTCGTATTTTCAGCTCCTTACATCAAGTGGCTTCATGTCTTGTCTGGAGCGATTTCAATTTTTTTAAATTGAATTCTCAGTCTAGACCTTATACTTATTCTTACTAAAAAAGATATTTAGTATTTACTCCTTAAGTCCCATGTTTCCCGGCC
>OY744548.1:64326874-64351874 GCA_963556195.1 Sepiola atlantica
AAAATATGATATTTTCAAATTATCTCTCTCCACGTGTATCCGCTGGCCAAAATCTCTGTAAAAATATGCCAGATCTTTGGTGTTGCGGTGTAGAATGTAGATAGAGACACACAGTTATTGGCAGAGGCAAATGTTATCAGTGACCTCACATGCATTTATGAGCCATTCGTAATTAATTTATATCTTGAGAATTTCAAATCTTAGATACCTGAGACAAACAGTGGATGAATTTTGATCCAATTTTGATCCAATTTTGATCCAATTTCCAGCAAAAATATCTTTCAGATCATCATTTATAACGCGTGAGATTTGCGGTGTTTTCATTTAGACAGAGACGCACATGTGCAGATTTACTTCGTGATTGGGGTCGGAGGTCTAATCTAATTAGTGACCACACCCGTTTTATGGACCCTTAATATATATTTCTTTTTATCGCATAACGTAATTAATCTATCTCTTGAGAATATAACATCCTTAACACAAGAGACAAAAAATCGAATAAAGATGCATGGCCGATTTTTTAATTGATTCCCATCTATGAAAAGATGATAATATACCCTGATTGTCGGTGGCGGTGAACGAGTGTGGGCAAGTCACGAAAGAAAAACGTACGCGCAAGAATGGATTTTCTCGAGCCCAAATCGCCAAACAACAGACGAGATCAATGTTTCATGGGTCGGAGATAGAGAAGAGACGAATATTAGTAAAAACTTATAAAACCAAACATTTCTATAAATTGTATAAACATATATACTACAAATTACTTGATCAGAAAATCACAAAAAATTACATAGTCGAAATAATAAACTCTCATAGTAAAACTATAACAGGTTATTGATAAAGTAGGAAAATTAAAAAATAAAGACACATATATCATACTAAAGAATCATAAACCTGATATTCAAACTAAACCATTAACCAAACTTATTAACCTCACTAGCAAAACGATACTAGAGAAGAAAAAATAAATAAAAACGCTAATTACTTTTCCTGCACAGGTGGTCGTCATTTTGCGTGTTGCCTTATCCTATGTATAACACACACGAGTGTCGGAAGAAAGAGAAACACACAATAGTGTTGAAAGAGTTAGATGTACATACGCATACATTTATTCACAGATAAAGTTTTCCGAAAAACACGTAAACAGGGGAAAACAATTAAATATAAGATGAAACACAATATAATATACGAGATGAGAACAACGGATACACGTACTAAAGAAGGAATACATTAAGCTCTAAAATACAATACGAAAGAACAAATGTTGCTGGGGTCAGAGATAGAGATCTATGCGCGAGCAATGAATAAGTAAATGTTACTAACTTTTTGTTGCGTGTTACTGAGAGTCTATGCGACTTCTATCAGAAGACGTAATATAGTTTTTAAACCTGCTAGCATTCGAGAAGGCGTGCGTTCGCATGGAATACAAATATAGATTAAGACTTCGTTCTAGATTCCGGACGTGTGTGGAATGAGATTACAGATTCTAAAGTAGGAGATAAATATAACCAAGGGGGCAACTCAGATAATTCCGGGCCAACAATGATCGAAATGAATTGAGGAACATTTTGGGGAACTATCGAATGAAATATATTTTTTTTTTTAAATAATTTTATACATACATAAAAATAATCCATACACACGTGTTTTTCGCTCACAACCGTCACCAGCATGGCTAACTAAGAAAGGATCGAACCTTCGATATCGATGTTTATAGGCTAGCGTCTTACCATTGGATCAAGATGCAATGTCTGGAAATATGTACGATTTTTATCAACTAAATATTTAATGCATTTTATGTAATTATTTTTATTGGTGATTGCATACATATATATACATATATATATATATATATATATATATATATATATATATATATATATATATATAAGTAAAGGCAAATGATTTAACTAATATAGTATCCTAACTAGACAAAGGTAGTAACACCTAAAAGGTGGTGTAAACCAAGTTAATCAGATACCAACGAATACTGCAGATATTACATCAGTTACACGGACGTTGGGTCAACCAGAGCTGATATATAACAACTTAGAAAGATGCAAAATCATGACATATTCATTATCGAGTATACAAGTGCCAAACATTCAGCATAATTATTTTTTAGTGTATCCACATTTATGAGATAAATTTTTATTAAAAGTCTTTATCAGCACATGTAGGGAACAAATTCTCACCAATTACACCATTTTTTATTTGTAGCATACAATTGTTTCGTCCTGCTACCAAGATTTATATAATAATGTTCCAAGTGTTCAAAGCCGTTATTTCTTGGCGAAGCAATCCTCAGTGCTCGTAAAAAAGAAGGAAATTGCAATATATTAATTTCTCTATGTATTATAAGAAAATGATGCTGAAGTTTGTTGTATTCTGGTGTTGAATTTTTAGAACTTATATACTTCATGATGAATATGTTATAATTGTATGTTCTTCTAATTAACCATATACATACATATATATATATACATATATATATATATATATGTACATATATATATGTATATATATATGTATATATATATATATATATATGTACATATATATATATATATATATATATATATATATATATTTGTTGTCGGTGTCATGTTTCTAAACTTAAATTCCGACTTCTTAGCCCACACGATCGTTATCAACTACCCAGTAAATGAGCGAGAGATTAATCCTATTTAAAGACAGTCGTCGTCAAAGTGTTCTACTACATGCACTGAAGCAACGATAATGGCTGTGTTAATACTACTCACTACAGAGCCCATCCTAGATTTGGGGGCGAAAAATTATTATAAATATTTGTTTTTATAAATATATATATATATATATATATATATATATATATATATATATATATATATATATATATATATTGTTTCATTTTACCTCAGTCAAAGTTCGCAAAAATTAAGGGACCCCTTCATGGGGATACATTTGATCTCTATATGAGATACATCGATATTTGAATATTCCATTAAAGTTCTCCTCTATCTATAAAACGTTGAGTTAGTCAAAAAGTTAAAAGCATTAACTTCCCTCTCCCCAATTGACCAATGTTATTATGTATATATTACTTGTGGTATTTTAGTCTTACTGAATTCCAGGACAAGAATTCATCTAGTCTGGTGGAGTATCCAGCTAAGTGCTGTTACTAGAGTCAACATCACTTGGAGAAGGTGAACTATTCCTCGTATGATCCAGTGTTGGTTAGCCATACCTAGGGGATCTAATTTTCGCTCCGAACACTATGTGATTTCGAATATTTGGTCAAGGTTTACTCGTAGGAGGAATCATCCAAATGTCAGATTGTCCTGACAAACCCTTGTACAGAGAGACGGAAGACACTTGAGGATGAGGTTCAGTAGGTAATTCAAACTCTTGCTTATTATATATATATATATATATATGTATATATATATATGTATATATATGTATGTATATATATGTATATATATGTATATGTATATATATGTATATATATATGTCTATATATGTCTATATATGTATATATATGTATATATATGTATATATATAAGTATGTATATATATATATGTATGTATATATATGTATGTATATATATATATATATTTAAATATATATAGAGATATATATATGTATAAGTATGTATATATGTGTATATAAATATGTATATATATATATATGTATATATATATATATATATATATATATATATATATATATATATATATATATATATATAAATATATATATATATGTTGCACGATCCGAACGCCGTTCGTAGATTACTCTAAACTGCTTGGGTAAATCTAGCCGCCGACTCGCTATTTACATTTAAATTCCTCTCTATTTACTAACTAATTGGCTATGGCTGATGAGATAAGACTCTCGACTATGAATCAGTGGCGATTTGTGATCGGGGTTCGCGCCCACCGACCGTTGAGAATTAGTTCCTACACTGAAGATTGCGTTAGCATTAAACATCGATGTCTGTAGGTATTAAAATATTTAATAAATATTTATTTATAAATATTATCATATATATGTATAGTAAGTATAAAAATATATTTTTGGCAATTAAGCTACAGAGGGGGGAATCTTCAGGGGATGAAACGCGGGAGCCTCTGTGTAGCTTAATTGGCATAAATATATTTTCATAACTTACACCTTAGCTCTACTTGCGTATCGAGCACTGCTGAAGTAAATACTGAAAATTGATACATAAATAAATTATATCTCCTTATAAAATGTTATGTGGATACATGAAATACTAATATATATATATATATATATATATATATATATATATATATATATATATATATATATATATATATATATATTAAAATAGATTGTCCTGAAGCGACTGGTTCGAAAAACAGTACATGACGTGTAAATTAACTTTACTTTTTTCCGTTACAAACACTGACCAACAATGTCGACCACAAATGACGTCGCTACCCGTGCGCAACTTCAGCCCCTCTACCGAACAGCACCGTTCCCGTCTGACCGGCCTCTCAACAAGTAAATAACTAATTCTGCTTCCAGTGTGACAAGCGTAAATGAAATGTCTGGCTAAATTAAGACAAGACTCTGTTTTGGCAAGAGCGAGGCGGTGGTGATAACTACGTCCTACTGTGAAGTAGATTTGGGATTTTAACCGGCATTACTGTCAGACACGCGCGGGAGACGTCAGGCTTTTACATTTCGTGGTCGCCTTTGTAAGTCTACACTGCGCAAATTTGAAATGACGGCACGTAAACTCGTCCACGTTATCTCGTTCTTAAACTCCTTTGTAAGTAAGTAGCGAGGGGTAATGCTTACAAGCGTGGATTGCGAGTTCAGCGTGCCGAGTTCGATTTCTGTCGGGGCTTAAGATCAAAGTGTAGTATCTGTTCCGATGGATACTGCACCCCATAGACCGGTATCATCTTGGCCTTCGGTGCTTGATTTACGCCGGTCTATGGGTCTGTCCTGTGCAGTTCTAGGAGGTCCACCCTCCCAGGCTTCGCCTCCCCTCTTTGGGGAGGAGTAAGTTTATTGCTTACTGCCTGAGGCGCCCCTACCGGGGAATGCCGACGGGGCTGCCCAGGCAATTTTTAAACCCCACTCTCCCGACCCGACCTTGGGTCACATCTTACTTGTGGGAGTAAGATAAAAACTGGCCTTGTACCTAACTCTTGGAGAAGAGTAAATCAATACTGTATCACTTTAACTAATACGTTTTCGAAGCATGAATCAATATATTCTCCATTTACATATAAATTAAATAGTAGGGTACATTAGACTATCAAGCCTTGGTTGAGAGACTAGTCTATGAGAAGAAGAACTCCAAAAGTTCAACGGAAACTAAAGAAAAGACTTGCCACACATTAAAGAGATATATAAAAAAAATAACAATTCATTGAACGCACTTTTCACCCATGCATTAAAACACAATCATTCTTTTAATTTTGGCAAGCTAGAATCGTTGAATTAATTTAAATAAATCTCGCCGAAGACTTCTTGAATCAGCACTCATTATAAACTCTGACACAATCAAACAACGTAACGGCTTCTACAATTTATCTCCTTTAATCAGCAAACTTATTTTATCCGAACAAAACTTGAATTTAGATCAAGGCTAGCTACTTTATACCACACTCCCAACATACTTTACACATAATATCTACAATGAAATGAATAAATAACAAAAAACAAAATAAATATAAATTAATAAACACATCCATTTCATTTCATAAACATTTTACGCATTTCAATTTCAAACAGCTATGTTTTATTTCGAAAACCCTCATATTTTTTAATATTCAAACGACTACTTTTTAAGTCAATCATCCCGAGAACGTTATAAAATAAATATCTTTATTCCCTTATTTTATTTTCCATATATATATATATATATATATATATGTGTGTGTGTGTGTGTGTGTATGTGCATGTATATGTGTGTATATGCATATACATGTATATATGTGTATATATATGTGTTTTGTATATATATATATATATTTGTGTGTGTGTGTTTAAATATGTAGATATATTAATATATATATATATATATATATATATATATATATATATATACATATATATATATATATGTATATACATATGATATTAATACACTACTTTCCCCTCGCTATATCTTACTTTCGTCTTCTCCGCCCATCTACGCCATACGTGTATGCAACCTTGATATTTAACGCTCCCTTTCTCCTGCTTCGATAACTAACTATATGACATCAATAAACATGACGCACACTACCTCCCACTCCTTCATGGTTTAAATAACTCTGACCGCTACAAATTCGACTATTTTTTTGCTTCAAGCATATCTTAAAATTTTGTTGCTCATTTTTAAATTAATACTTACCAATGATTAACAACGTATTGTTTTGTTTTCCTTCTGAGGATAAGAGTAATTCTTTGAAAATCCATGGATTAAAGATTACTTTCTGTATGTGTTGTTATATTTAAAACATTTCGGCCAATGTAACCTCTGACCTTCTGAACTGCATCATATCGAACTTTGGTGGCACTTTCTAGTCGAAATTGATAATCTTTCTTTAGAACTCAAAACCCTTACGGAATTCGGAACTGAACACTTTATTTAATCTACAGGGGTAGATGTTATTTGTCTCGTCAGCCATGACAGGGTAGAAGTGTTTATTTAATTGTATGGCTCCCAGAACTCATACGAAAATTGTCGATATGGACTCTTTTTTGGCATCGAAGGACCGGTATTAATCAAGACAAACACAGTAGAATAATTAACTAAAGTGTATTGACAAAAGTGTGTTACAGAAAGTATGCGTCCGATTCTGTGGCCATAACTGTTATCAATATCTGCCACGACGTTTAGTCGTAACTATATTCATTGTTTCTGGGCAAGTCCATTTATTCCCAAAACTTACACCATCACGGACCTATGGAATTCGTTAACAATATGTTCTTTTATAACCTCGTAATTTAGGTTAATTATAAATAATAACTTGTAAATAAAATGGATGAACTATCAAGAGAAACGTTTAACAGATTTATTAAAACCGAACACAGAATGAATTAATGAGTTAATTGGCTTCTGGACGCGATTGATATATTCACAGTTTGACGCCGTAGTCTTTGTTTTCTTTCTCTCTCGGCAGACGACCCTTTTCCAAGGGCGATAACTCTTAACTCCCGAATTGGATTAACACTTGTATCCGGTCATGGGTGACGGTTAAAGCGCACCTTGAACCCAACATGGGCCCACGTGCCGAAGAAGGTCGCCATTGGACCAGAGCGTGGCTTTACATCACCCAATTATTGACTTTAAATCGTCAGGTTTGGTCGGTCTTCGTGAGCCGGCTCAATCCACTCCCGGGGGAGGGAAATACTGTTTCAAGAACAAGTACGTAGTATGAATGGTGGAACGAAAACAATTTACCCTTGTGGATTAAATAAAGATTCCCGAGTTCAACTAGAAAGATCCAAACTTCGAAAAAAAAAATACTGGTGTCCGATGCTCAACCACCTAAGCTAGCGAACAAGCTACTGGAAGAAATTATATCGTTTTTTAATTAATTTATTTGCTTTTTTTTACGATACGGATAACTAAGACTCAAAGATTCTCAAGTTCGAATAGATTCACCTGAAGAAGGCCGGAGATTACATCGGCCGAAAATTTAGGCATATAACAACCAGAATTGAAACGAAAATTGTCGACATTGTCCAATGGAACAGCGGTTAATAATTGTTGTGAAGTAGTCCAACAGTAAAAAGAAGAAGTCAAGTCGAGGTTGGGTTAAGATAACAAGTGTATTACCATAAAAAGGTACAAAGGTAAGGAAACTGACTGGCACTCGGCTAGACAGTTACAATACTGTCCTTTTTCTCCCTGGTGATTGTCTACTCGCACTATTTATAGTGAGAACCGGTGTAGTTTCTCTTCTGTTAGAACGGTCGGTGTAACAATAATAAGGTTTAACCGTCAGTTCTAAGTGACAGTCTTCAGGATTTTGAACGTTCAGACGATATTACCAAGAATAATAAAGATTAATTCATCTACCTGGTCATGGATTATGGATGAGAACAATCTACCCCTGTTCGACAAGAAGATTCCCAAGTTCAAAAAGATTTACCATAAGAAGGCCGGAGGTTGCATCGGTGGAAAATGTATGCATATAACAACGTAGTCGGAATAATCTAAGTAATTCACAACTTTTTTACAAGTTAAAATTTTAAAAGTTAAAAAAGTTTTCGGAAATTTTCTGCAACCTGATGTCACGAGGCGTCGCTGCAAATAGATTAGTTTTATTTCCATCTTCCAGACACGCAGATAACTTTGCGAACGAAAAAAATGTGCCCGAGGGTGAACTGAAATAGTAGACTGTGATGCCAACAGCCAAGAGAGAGAAACTGAGTGCCTGAGACCCAATTCCTCGGTTCAACCGTCGTGGCAATTTCTGGTTAAATAAATATTTAGCTCTTAATTCTCTTTACTGATTTAATTGAGCACTCTGCTGGAAGTTTCCTACCTACTTACAAGTAATATATATATATATATATATATATATATATATATATATATATATATATATATATATTTATTTAAAGAATTGTGGTTACCAACGCTAGTAAAAAAACTTTTTCAATAATTATTTATTATCTTATCATTTTAACATTTTAAGTTTTTTAAATATAATTTCATAACGCGTTTCGAGCATTTATCGTTTATCCATTATACTTGTTTTTATATGTCTGTGGTGTGATTTGTCTTATAATTTATTTAATGGTGGGTTGAATTTGTATATGAAGATTTTTCTTGTGTTAGGAGGTATGAATAGTCCTGAGTTTGGAAAATGGGCATTATCTGGAATTTTCCACTGCTGCATGAGTGTACATGTTTGGAGACAGGCAATTTTCTATTTTCTTGAATTTTAATCCTTTTTTCTCTCGTTGGAACTGCACTGATGCTACACAACCCCCTTTTATATATATATATATATATATATATATATATATATATATATATATATATATATATAAAGATAGATGAACGAAGAGTGATAAACATGTACGAATGTCCAGATTTATTTCAAACTTCGATTGTTCAATGCAAGGTATATTCTGTAATAAAATTATGTTTATTATTCTTTCCTTAAGCAAAGGCTTTTCAAAGATCGAGATCTTATCATCAGAGGAATTATACAGAAAGATACGTTGGCAGTATGAAAGCCAAAATTCAACATTTGAAAAAATATTATTAAGAAAAGGAGGGTGAAAAAAGTCCCTGTAAAAAGGATATGGGGTTTATTCTACCTTATTCTCTCTCTCTCTCTCTCTCTCTCTCTCTCTCTATATATATATATATATATATATATATATATATATATATATAAATTATTTATATATTCATCAAGGTTTCGTCTCTTTTTCAAGACTTTCTCAAGATGCCTAATTTATAGAGATAACATAGAAGTTAATTTATTTATTTATTTATTTGTTATGCCTCTTTGGGCATCTCCTTTAACTATCTTCTCAATTCAACTGTTAAGAAAAAAAAATAAACTCTTAGTACAGTATCGATATCCGGATCAAATTCTGTTAAATATTCTATTTGATAACTCCCAAAAGTGGCCCATCAATTTCTCCCCCCTACCACTTTCTTTGAGTTCATCCATCCCATCTTAAACTGATCCATGCAATTGCTGTTCTTAATCTGATCTGGCAACTTATTCCAAAAACATATTACTCTGTGAGCAAAAAAACTTAACTGGTTAACAGATCTAGTTTTTAAAACTGCCTTGACAATAACCTTCCAGATCTAGGAGAAATACTAAAAAAATGCCCACCATAGTTAGAAATGGCATTTATTATCTTGAAAGTCTCAATCGTATCACGTCTCATTCTTCTCTCCAGCAAAGTAGTCAATCCCAATTAGTACAATCTCTCTTGAAAATATTCGTTATGTTTTTACGTGAAAAAAATATTTCTTTCAAACGAAACATAGTCGTTAGAATTTAAAAAATGTAGTGCGATTATGACGTGAAAAGAATATTTTTATTCTGTTTCTCTTTTCGAACGAACCATAGCCGCTAGAATTTAAAAAAATGTGGTGCGTTTATGAAGTAGAATGAGTGTTTTTATTTATGTATTTACTTATTTTTTAATATCGATGTTATGTACAAATATTTGGTAGGAATGTGGGGTAAAATAACCCTAACCCTAACCTCGAACTAAATTTAAGTTTTGTTCGGATAAAATAAGTTTGCTGATTAAAGAAGGTATGTTGTAGAAACCGTTACGTTGTTTAATTGAGTTAGAGTTTATAATGAGTGCTGATTCAAGAAGTCTTCGGCGAGATTTATTTTAAATGAATTTTATGAGTCTAGCTTGTTGAAAGTTAAAAGAATGATAATGTTGTAATATATGAGAGAATAGTGCATTTAAGGAATTATTATTTTTTTTATATTTCGTTTATGTTCACCGAGCCTTTTCTTTAGTTCACATTAAGTTTCACCAACGTTCCTAATCTTGACTACAAATATATTTATCTTTTTATTTTTAAAGCTGTTCATGATAACGTTTTAAATATTCGTCCAAATTTATTTGCTGCGAATTTTGATGAAATTTAAACTAAAACCAAATGAGAAACAAAATATACAGATTTCGAAGATCTCAAAAAACATATCACTGATATCGAAGAAACATTTGGAAGATTTATTTTAAATGAATTTTATGAGTCTAGCTTGTTTAAAGTTAAAAGAATGATCATGTTGTAATATATGAGAGGATAGTGCATTTAAGGAATTATTATTATTTTTATATATTTCGTTTATGTTCACCAAGCCTTTTCTTTAGTTCCCATTAAGTTTCACCAACGTTCCTAATCTTGACTACTAATATATTTATCTTTTTTTAAAGCTGTTCATGATAACGTTTTAAATATTCGTCCAAATTTATTTGCTTCGAATTTTGATGAAATTTAAACTAAAACCAAATGAGAAACAAAATATACAGATTTCGAAGATCTCAAAAAACATATCACTGATATCGAAGAAACATTTGGAAGATTTATTTTAAATGAATTTTATGAGTCTAGCTTGTTTAAAGTTAAAAGAATGATCATGTTGTAATATATGAGAGAATAGTGCATTTAAGGAATTTTTTTTTTTTTTATATTTCGTTCATGTTCACCAAGCCTTTTCTTTAGTCCTCATTAAGTTTCACCAACGTTCCTAATCTTGACTACTAAAATATTTATCTTTTTTTAAAGCTGTTCATGATAACGTTTTAAATATTCGTCCAAATTTATTTGCTGCGAATTTTAATGAAATTTAAGCTAAACGAGAGACAAAATGTACAGATTTCCAAGAATATCGACGAAAAACTTGGAATCGCGGTGCGTTGTTGGATAATGGCGTCGTGAGTTGTAGATTCAAAACTCCACAGGCAGTTATTTATTTTTCTTGGCTGTCGGCACCAGATTCTATGACTTAAATCCTCCTTCGAGCCCATTTCGATTTGTTCGTTCGCAAACTTATCAGCGTGTCTGCAAAATGGAAATAAAATTAGTCTATTTGTAGAGACGCCTCGTGACATCAGGTTTTAGAAAATTCATGAAAATCTTAACTTTTAAAAATTTTAACTTGTTAAAAATTTTTTGAATGAATCAGACTATTCTGACCACTATTCCCCGTCTTCGTTGTTATATGCATACATTTTCGCCGATGCAACCTCCGGCGTTCTTCAGGTAAATCTTTTTGAACTTGGGAATCTTTTTGTCGAATAGGGGTCGATTGTTCTCATCCGTCATCCATGATTGGGTATAGTAATCAATGTTTATTATTCTTAAAAATATCGTCTGTCGCCTGAGCGTTTAAACTATTGAAGACTGTCACTTAGAACTGACGGTTAAACATTATTATTATTAACCGCTGTTCCATTGGTCAATGCCAACTATTTTCGTTTCAATTCTGGTTGATATATGCTTACATTTTCGGCCGATGTAGAAAAACTACGACGATCCGTTACGACCGTTCCGGTAGGCGTGTGCAGGGCAGTCGGTGGCGGGTCGGGCGGCCAGCACTTTGTCGATTTCGCTCTGGCCGCCTTTTTTATTTTAAATAATTGTCTTTACAAAAATAATCAAATTTCATAAAATATCTATGTTTGATTTTTTAGGAAAATATAATAAAATTTCTCAGTTTTTATTTTAAATAATTGCCTTTTACAAAAATAATAACATGTCATTAAATATCTGTTTAATTTATTAGGAAAATATAATAAAATTTCTCAGTTTTTATTTTAAATAATTGCTATTACAAAAATAATAAAATTTCATGAAATGTCGATGTTTGATTTATTAGGAAAATATAATAAATGTCTTTGTTTCTTTTAAATCATTGCTTTTACAAAAATAAGTAATCAAACAGGTGGTTTCATTTTTTTTAAATATATAATAAAATAAAGTTTAATAACAGGAACTAAATCTAACCCAACACCGTTTGCTACTGACTTACTTCTTAACTGAGTCGCTTAATATTCCGGTTTGTCCTGCTTTATTGAACATACGTTCACTTTTATTATATAGATTAGAAAAAAATTCAGAATGCGTGTCTTGTTCAGTTTTGTTAATCTTTTTTGCGAATAATCTTTAAAAAGACAAGTTTATTGCAGAGTTAAAAATGGCGGTGAATACGTGTGATTTGCATGCGTTTCCCGAATCAGACAACGCGAACAGCCGGGCGTCACTCTTTACTAAACTCTAAGTCATCAACTGATTCATGTCAAACTGAATGTAAAACAACATTCAAAGAAATGAGTCGAATAATTGTTAACAACGTTGTGTTGGAATAAAATTAGACACCTCATACGGATCACGTCGGTGCTCAGTTTCGGAATAAGCATCGCCAATAATCGATTTTTAAATCGGATTTTAATCTAGTTATTAATCTAATTTATTCCAACATTTTGGTCGCGTTGGCAGAAAGGGATAGAATATTTTGTGTGGTTTTTGTTTTTGGTTTATAGCGACCCTTCTTTGAGGAAGCCCCTTGTTTTTAAAATGGAAGAATATGTTGCCAAAGTTGCTGTAAGAATGGTTGGATCATTCGACAGTTCCAGAAAGTAGCTGACTCTCAGTCGGACGGGGAGAGATTATTGGTGCTTCTGTATTATTGGGCTGGATGAAAAGCGGTGCTTTTTAGCAATAGGTATCCAGAAATTTGCGGTCGTGACGGAAGCAGTTCCGACTATGAACGGAGAAAACCGACTCAAGTACCAAGGCTTCTACACAATGCGAGGTTACGGTTAGGTTAAGGTTAGGTTAAGGTTAGGTTAAGGTTAGGTTAGGGTAAGTTTATGGTTAGGTTAGGGTTAGGGTTAGTTTATAAATAGTTTAAGGTTAGGTTATGGTTAGTTTAGGGTAAGGTTATGGTATGGTTAGGGTTAGTTAAAAGTTAGGTTAGGGTTAGTTTAATGAAGGTTAGGGTTAGTTTATGGTTAGGTTAGAGTTAGTTTATGGTTAGGTTATGGTTAGGTTATGGCGAGGTTAGGGTTAGGTTAAGGTTAGGTTAGGGTTAGTTAAAAGGTTAGGTAAAGGTTAGTTTATGGTTAGGTTATAGTTAGATTATGGTTAGTTTATGGTTAGATTATAGTTAGGTTATGGTTAGGTTATGGTTAGGTTAGGGTTAGGTTAGGGTTAGTTCAAGGTTAGGTTAGGGTTAGGTTATAGATAGGTTAGGGTTAGTTTATGGTTAGGTTATAGTTAGATTATGGTTAGTTTATGGTTAGGTTATAGTTAGGTTAGGGTTAGGTTATGGTTAGTTTATGGTTAGTTTATAGTTAGTTTATGGTTAGGTTATGGTTAGGTTAAGGTTAGGTTAGGGTTAGTTCAAGGTTAGGTTAGGGTTAGGTTATAGATAGGTTAGGGTTAGTTTATGGTTAGGTTAAGGTTAGGTTAGGGTTAGTTTATGGTTAGTTAAAGGTTAGGTTAGGGTTAGATTAAGGTTAGGTTAGGGTTAGTTAAAGGGTTAGGTTAGGGTTAGGTTATAGATAGGTTAGGGTTAGTTTATGGTTAAGTTATGGTTAGGTTAAGGTTAGGTTAGGTTAGGGTAAGTTTAAGGTTAAGTTAAGGTTAGGTTAGGGTTAGGTTATGGTTAGATTAAAAATTAAAAAAAAAACAGTTCAGTTCGTGTTGTGTAGATTGTTCAGTGAAGTTGGTTAACGTTCGCTAGTTTCGGAAGTATTCAGTGGAACTCAGAATTGATGACGTAAGTCCTGAAAATCTCTTGGATACCGATTCCTAAAAAGTACTTTTCCAGCCCCGTGGCATAAATAATCGCTTTTTAGCGAAGTGTTACAATGCTTTCCCTTTAATAGAAACACATACGTAAAGGATTCATTCGTTTAGAGTGTCAGTTCTACGGCATATCAAACTTGTGGGAGTTTATTTCAATTATGTAAAAAAAATATGTATTGTAGCTATAGACAAAACACTGGCATTCGCTTCTTGACCTTTAAAGAAAACAGGCCGCTTCTATTTTAAAAGCAATACATTAGATTATTCATAGAAAAGGCTGTAAAAATGCGGGAATATATCAGGCTGTAAGAAAAGAAGATCAATATTGAACAACAATATGATTTTTTTTACGTAAATGTAACTTCCTACCGGCTTTTCTTCCTCAATCGTTACAGTCTAATGTAACGCTCGAGTTATTTATCTACCTCCCACAAGGTAAGATGTGACACAAGGTCGGGAAAGTGGGATTTGAAAAGCCAGCGCCCGAGAAGGTGAGCACTTCGGCCATTTAAAAATTGCCTGGGCACCCCCGTCGGCATTCCCCGATAGGAGCGCCTTAGGCAGTAAGCAATAAACTTACTCCTCTCCAAAGAGGGGAGGCGAATCCTGGGAAGGTGGACATCCTATAACTGCACAGGACATACCCATAGACCGGCGTAAATCAAGCTCCGAAGGCAAAGACAATACCAGTGCCTAATGTAACGCTCGAATTTCACGATATTTCGGAGATATGACCCCCTTTTTCAAGTATTTATAAAAATTGGTTTCTTATTCAATTTTCAGTTTCCTATCTTAAGACTCTGTATATTTCCGCACTGTTATAGTCTTCTAATGAAATATATATACATATATATTCCAAATTTAAAAAATAAAATTCCTTGTTACAACCTAGTATATTTCCGCAATTATATATATATATATATATATATATATATATATATATATATATATATATATATATATATATATATATATATATTACACACAATTGTTAAGCATACTGCATTGCCCTCTTAGCATGTTTTTTTTTTATTTTAAAACGATCGGATATATAAAACTAAATCACAAAATTAATGTAGAATTTTTAGTTCAATAATTTTATGAAAAAAAAGAGGCTATGAACCGATGTTTTGTTAACTTAATAACGAAAAAAAAATCATTACTGTTATTTTTATTACTATTACTATTATTATTATCATTATTATTATTAGTAGTAGTAGTAGTAGTAGTAGTAGTAGTAGTAGTAGTAGTAGTAGTAGTAGTAGTCACTAGGAGTTCTCACACAGATCATCGTTAGTGATTGCTCACCGACAACAACCTATGGTATTTCCTGGAATCTGAGTGAAACAAGCCTATTATTATTATTTACTCACTAGGAATTCTCACACAGGTCATCAGTGATTGCTCACCGACAACCGGTGATATTCCCTGGAGTCTGAGTGACAACAAGTCTCCCCAGATTTCCAGTATTCCCCACTTCTTTTCGATAGCCACCGCAAATAAATTTGCAGTATCACAACAGCCGCTTACCATTGATTTCTCGCTGGTAAGGACCATTGGTCTTCTCTGGGATTTGGGTGGCAATAAGCCTCCCCGAGGTCCCAGCAGTCTCTGCACTTCCAGTGGAGGTCTGATTTGTGCTGCCCCTCCTCGGTCTTCTCATCCTCCTTGACCCTATGCAAATATTTTGTGTGGGGTCAGCCTAGGCTGGTACCATTTTTTTTTTTTTATATTTTTTTTGGGGGGGGGGGAGCTGATTATTTGGAGAGTGAGCTGATGGTGTTTCTTGCTATTTCTGTTCATTTTACTCCATTTTTAACAAGTTAGCCTCCTGAAAACAATCCTATCCGGATAAAGTAATTTCTAAAAGGAAAGAAATCGAATGGCTACTTTCGTTGTTCTTAACAACATGTTGCAACGATCAGTAGGAGAAACTGACCAATCAGGAGAAACTGACCAGACCCGAAAATAAGGCTGACTTTATTTATATTTTATATTTTAGATAACTGTAATTTTTTAAATACTTAGATTTTAAGCCTAAAAAAACGTGACAGATAAAAAAAGCGTGCCAGACGAAATGACAAAAACATCGTGACAGACCAAATGACAAAAAAATCGTGACAGACCAAATGACAAAAAAAATCGTGACAGACCAAATAACAAAAAAAATCGTGACAGACCAAATGACAAAAAAAATCGTGACAGACAAAAATATCGTGACAGACCAAATGACAAAAAAAATCGTGACAGACCAAATGACAAAAAAAAATCGTGACAGACCAAATGACAAAAAAAATCGTGACAGACTAAATGACAAAAAAATCGTGACAGACCAAATGACCAAAATCGTGACATAGTGATACGCTAGCGTATCTTAGAACGATACACAATAATAAACAAACGACAAGTGTTTCACTTTAAAATATCATGTCTTGCAGGCATAGACACATTTATGAAAAAAGCGAATTAGTTCGTTTTATTATTTTTGTTTTAATTGCCAAAATATTCCTCGAACAAAGTAAACACCCCAAAATATACACGCAAACAAATGACGTAAAATATAATTACTTATATTTTACGTTTTAAATATTAGATATTAATTCATGTATTTAATAGTTTTATTACAGCAAATTAATAATTTAAGATTATTAGAAGAAATATATATATATATATATATATATATATATATATATATATATATAAAGTTACATAAACAATACTACAGTCTTACGTCAATCAACCAACGTTTCAATGCTACCACATCCCTTCAAAGACTAAATAAAAATAAAAGGTCAAACGTGAAGAATCCCGCATTGGAAATCCAATGCGGGATTCTCACTTTTCACCTTTTTATTACAATTCTTGTTGAGCCATCCTACTGCTTCGTGTTATCTATCCAGCGGTCAAAATTCTACGGATTCGATTGAAAATCAAATACCTATATCAAGACCAGTCCCCAACAAGCTCGTATCATTGCTTATTTTTGCGTGTTCAATATCATACAAGTTCAAACGGACACCCAGATTTGCTGTGATGAGAAGCATAAGTCTACTTCGAGGTAGCCACGATGCGTCGCTTTGTACACTTTCTGTGTAAGATTTTCCACGCTGAATTGGTAGTTTGGTAGTTTGGTAGTTTTGTTTTACGGCATATCAACCCTTTCTGGGTTATTTAATGCCGAATCTGATCATTATAGTGAAAGTTTTTATGCTTCAAGTTCTTTATATCTTGAAATGTTTAATCAGGGTTTTTGGTTTGGTAGTTTTGTTTTACGGCATATCAACTCTTTTTGGGTTATTTAATGCCGAATCTGGTCATTATAGTGAAAGTTTTTATGCTTCAAGTTCTTTATATCTTCAAATGTTTAATCAGGGTTTTTGGTTTGGTAGTTTTGTTTTACGGCATATCAACCCTTTTTGGGTTATTTAATGCCGAATCTGGTCATTATAGTGAAAGTTTTTATGCTTCAAGTTCTTTATATCTTCAAATGTTTAATCAGGGTTTTTGGTTTGGTAGTTTTGTTTTACGGCATATCAACCCTTTCTGGGTTATTTAATGCCGAATCTGGTCATTATAGTGAAAGTTTTTATGCTTCAAGTTCTTTATATCTTCAAATGTTTAATCAGGGTTTTTGGTTTGGTAGTTTTGTTTTACGGCATATCAACCATTTTGGGGTTATTTAATGCCGAATCTGGTCATTATAGTGAAAGTTTTTATGCTTCAAGTTCTTTATATCTTCAAATGTTTAATCAGGGTTTTTGGTTTGGTAGTTTTGTTTTACGGCATATCAACCCTTTCTGGGTTATTTAATGCCGAATCTGGTCATTATAGTGAAAGTTTTTATGCTTCAAGTTCTTTATATCTTCAAATGTTTAATCAGGGTTTTTGGTTTGGTAGTTTTGTTTTACGGCATATCAACCCTTTTTGGGTTATTTAATGCCGAATCTGGTCATTATAGTGAAAGTTTTTATGCTTCAAGTTCTTTATATCTTCAAATGTTTAATCAGGGTTTTTGGTTTGGTAGTTTTGTTTTACGGCATATCAACCCTTTTTGGGTTATTTAATGCCGAATCTGGTCATTATAGTGAAAGTTTTTATGCTTCAAGTTCTTTATATCTTCAAATGTTTAATCAGGGTTTTTGGTTTGGTAGTTTTGTTTTACGGCATATCAACCCTTTTTAGGTTATTTAATGCCGAATCTGGTCATTATAGTGAAAGTTTTTATGCTTCAAGTTCTTTATATCTTCAAATGTTTAATCAGGGTTTTTGGTTTGGTAGTTTTGTTTTACGGCATATCAACCCTTTTTGGGTTATTTAATGACGAATCTGGTCATTATAGTGAAAGTTTTTATGCTTGAAGTTCTTTATATCTTCAAATGTTTAATCAGGGTTTTTGGTTTGGTAGTTTTGTTTTACGGCATATCAACCCTTTTTGGGTTATTTAATGCCGAATCTGGTCATTATAGTGAAAGTTTTTATGCTTCAAGTTCTTTATATCTTCAAATGTTTAATCAGGGTTTTTGGTTTGGTAGTTTTGTTTTACGGCATATCAACCCTTTTTAGGTTATTTAATGCCGAATCTGGTCATTATAGTGAAAGTTTTTATGCTTCAAGTTCTTTATATCTTCAAATGTTTAATCAGGGTTTTTGGTTTGGTAGTTTTGTTTTACGGCATATCAACCCTTTTTGGGTTATTTAATGCCGAATCTGGTCATTATAGTGAAAGTTTTTATGCTTCAAGTTCTTTATATCTTCAAATGTTTAATCAGGGTTTTTGGTTTGGTAGTTTTGTTTTACGGCATATCAACCCTTTTTGGGTTATTTAATGCCGAATCTGGTCTTGTTTTCTTCTCTTTCTTGTTTCTTTCCCCTTTTAATCCGCTGAATTGGTTCCTGCTCACCCACCTTATACTTTTAATGTCTATTCTTTTTCATTTTACTTCAGTGTAAGTTCTCATAAATGCAAGGGAACCTTCATTGAGCAAATGCTTTATTTTTGTATGCGACACATAGATATTCCAGTGTTCCATTGATTGTCTCCCTTATCGTGAAAACATTGAACTAGAAGTGAAGAAAGTTCATTTTTCCTTATCAATTGACCAGTCAACTATGTTATAGTATATATTTTTTGTAGTTTCTCTGTCCTACCGGATTCCGGGAAAATAATTCAGGCTGTAGTGGATTTGGGTCATAAATGGTTGGTAACTTTTAATGCCGCAAAGGCAAAACTCCTTTCCTTCAATAACTACAACAAACCTCTCCAACCACGGATTGTCATGGCAAATAGCACCCTACCTGAGAGTTCATCTTTCAAACTCCTCGGCCAAATTTTCACAGGTAACATGAATTGGAACAAATACATTGAAGACATTGCCAAGGCTGCCGCAAAGAAGGTTGGCTCCCTCTACCGTGATAGTAAACTCCTCACACCTGACATTATCCTATATCTTCTACAAAGCCACCATCCGCCCATGCATGGAGTATTGTTGCCACACCTGGGCTGGTGCATCATCTACTACTAACTCCCTCTTAGATAAGGTCCAAAAAAGAGTCACCAACCTAATAGGTCCCTCACTGTCAACCAAGCTCCAGTCCCTGTCCCATCGCCGCAATGTAGCATCCTTGTGCTTGTTTTACAAATACTTCAATGGATTGTGCTCCGATGAATTGGCTACTCTGGTGCCCCCTCGACGTGATTTTACTAGACCAACTGGACAATCAACTAAATCCCATCCATTCACTGTGGCGGTCCCCAGATGCCGGAGAGCTTTCTACTCCAATAGCTTCTTTCCTCCTGCTGCTGGCCTCTGGAACTCCCTCCTTGCCCCCTGTTTCCCCGGCAGTACTGACATGCAGAAATTTAAAATTAATGTAAACAGACATCTCGCTGCGCAGATCCCAGTTTAGATTGACCCCCCCCAACCTTCTCCCCTTTTCTTTCTTCTCAGTAGCCCCTTACGTATACAGTGGCGGCCTGCCTCGTTTGGGGAGAATTACGTTAAAAAAAAAGTGCTGGTACTTGAGGTAACATCACTTGTAGAAGCTGTACTATTCCTCGTATAAGCAAGTGCGGCGATACAATACAGAGGAAGACATATTTGGGCTTAGAATACTGTGTAATTTAAAAAAATGTACTACAAAAGACTTGTCTTCAAACGGTTTATAGTTTTTAAAAGTAAAGTAATCATTTTATAAAAGAGAATGGTAGTTTGCTTCAAGCATTGCTGGAAAATGATAAATAATAAATATTAAGAAGGTTGAAGGCAATGAAAAAAAAACGGAGTGGTGAGAAATGGTGAGAACAAAAAAAACAGTCGAAAACAGGGCAAAAGTGATATCTTACTTTTTCAAAATCTTACTTTTTCAATCTTTCACATATAGATAAGAAATGAAAATATCCCAACATATACCACGTGATATTCGTTTACACAAGGTTTCGAGATCATCCGGGAACTTTCAAGCACATGAATTTACATCGGTAATTTTAATTTAAATTTACTGCTGATAACAATGATGGCCTCCTTCTGAAAAATATTCCGAGTAGGATAAAGTATATTTACAAAGAAATTAAATGGAAATACATTTTTTTCTTAACAACAGGGGCAAACGATAAAGAAAAGGAAATAGTTATTCAGAATCAAATATTGATATTGTAGGAAAGAGCAACTGATTTCATTTTCTTATGTAGATTATTTGTTCGGACCAGTATTCCGATAGTTTTTTTTTGTTTTACACAGTGCCAAGTCGAACTATCATCTCAATATTATTAGGGCGTTAGTTATTAACAATTCTCGACCTAGCCTGTGTAGACTAAAGATTTTGAAACAAGTTGAAAATTTTCCACGATGCAAATCCCCTCATAACGGTGAGAGATTGACCCTTTTTTTCTCTCTCAATTGATTTATCTAACTTAATCAATTTTCCCCTCATTTCTTTTTTACTTATCCCTGGCCAGAAAAAAATATCATGATCCGTGGTACCGAATCGCCATAACTATGTACCCCAAACTTCTCCTAAGTTACGTGAAAGAGTGCATACGTCCCTATCTGGCTGAAATCAAATCAAATTGTACGTGTTTTCGTCGTTATGGTGTATTGTGTGAACTACCAACGACTATTATGATTCATTTATTCTGTATTGTTAATCAATAATCTTATGTCAACTGGGTTATATTTAACTTCTCGCGTCTGACATCAGAACAACTCGAAACACACTCTCTTTTTTTTTTGTCTCTCAAAATTCGATAGTAGTTCTTATGGACAATATTATCTTTTGAAATGCTACTAAAAGTGGTCTATTTATAATGTGGTGTAAACGAACAACAACACACTGTTGACGGTTCCCTTCTTTATTTAGTGATGGCGAGAGAATTATATGAACTGTGGTATCAAATTGTTATAACTATGTATCCAAAACTTCCCATTAGGAAGAAAGAGACGGACTGACGCCTCACTTCTCGCTTGTGATGTCACAGCAACCTGGGACTCCTTCAGTACAATATATAACTAGTTCTTATGAAGTAGATTAGCCTTTTAAATGGTTTCCTAAAAAGCTCCGTTTAAAATCTCATTAATTTAACAGAATTGCCAGCATGAAAAGTGACGCTGACATTTAAAACGGAGACTTGGAAGTCAGCACTAATGTCAGAAAAAGAAGAAAAGAAGTCGCCATCTTGATTGGAGTGATTTGAAATGCCGTCGGCTTTCGGTTTCTGTTCACTGTCTTATCGCTTGAAATCGGGAAAACTTTTGTGTCGCTTGTCAAAGAAACGCTTTCTTTTTTTTTACAACTTTTAAATCTGAAAACATTTTTAGAATTTATTTAATGTTTTTTTTTTTTCGTTTTTATTTTGTGATTTTTTTTTTTTTGCACGGATTTAAAAATTTTTATTGTAATCTTTGAGATCATTCGTTTAGTCCTTTACGGGATTTGTTTCTGTTTTATCATTTATTTTATTTTTGTTTTATTTCATTTTATTTTTGTTTTATATTTGTTCTATCTATTCCACGAAGTTTTCTTTCAATTTCTATCTGGGATGTTTTTAGGCTGCGATTCTGTCGACTCTTTCCTTCTGGCTTTTTTCTTTTAAATCTTTTCTTGAATCTTTCCCTTTTCCTTTTTTCTTTCTTGTTTCAATCCTTCCTTCCATAATTTCTTCATCTTCAATCTTTTCTTCTTTTCTCGATTCTCCATTCTGTGTGCCAACTTTCTTTTTCAATCTGTTTTTTATTTTTTCAATCTTTTCTTCTTCCTTCAATTCTTTCTTTCTATAATTTATTTTCCTTCAATCTTTTTTTCAGTTTTCAATTCTGCATTCTTCATTCCATCTTTCTTGTTCAAGTTTTTTTTCAATCTTTTTCTTTCTTTAATTCTTTCTTCTGTTCATCTGTCTTCCTCAATCTTTCTTCCCTTCTTCTTCTTTTTCTTGCTTATTCTTCTTCTTTTTCTTGTTTTGTTCTTCTTCTTGGTATTCTTCTTCTTCTTTTTTCCTCGTACTTTCCTTCTACCTTTTCTTCTTCTTACTTTCCTTCCTCTTTTTTTACTCTACTTCTTTTCTTCTTCTTCTTCTTCTTCTTCTTCTACTTTTTCTTCTTCATCATCTTCTTCTTCTCCCCTCCTCTTCTTGACCTTCTGTGTCTTCTTTTTCTGATTCTTACTTTCCTTCTTCTTCTTCTTCTTATTCTTCTTCTTCTTCTTCTTACTTTTCTTTCTTCTTGTTAATTTCCCCCCCTTTCTCTCTTTTCCCTCTTTTCTTTTTCTCTTCTTACTTTCCTTTTTGTTTACTTCTTCTTCTTGACTTTTTTAACTATAGAAGAAAGTGTTGAGTAGACAAAAATAACAAGAAAAATAAATAAACTAAAGTACAAAAACGCTGATCACCAAATGTAATTACACAAAAGAGCAGCGAAACTGGAAACAAAATGTAATCTTTTTCTAAACAAAACAGTACATCCCTTTTCTAAACACTTGGCACTTCGTCAATCTTTCCACACTTCTTCTTGTTCTTCTTGTTCTTTTTCTTCTTCTTCTTCTTCTTCTTCTTCTTCTTCTTCTTACAATCTCTTTTCCTTCGCTCTTTCCATCCTTTTTAATCCTTCATTCTTTCTATCTTTTATTTTTAGTATTTCTTTCTTTTTTAATTCTTCCTTCAAATTTCTTTCTTTCTTCTTCTTCTTATGCATTTCAATCCTTCGTTATTTATTTAATCTTTTTTCTTTCTTTTTGATATTTTTCTTTCTTTAAATCATTTTTTAATAATCCAACCGTAAGAAAAAAGTTCACAATCCAACTTTCTAACATCTATATCTATCTATATTTATCTATCTCTCTCTCATATATATATATATATATATATATATATATATATATATATATATATATATATATATATATATATGTATATCTCTCTCTATATATATATATATATATATGTATATATATATATATGTATATCTCTCTCTATATATATATATATGTATATATATATATATGTATATATATATATATATGTATATATATATGTATATATATATGTATATATATATATATATATGTATATATATATATATATATATATATATATATATATATATGTATATATATATATGTATATCTATATATATAAAAATGTAAAGTTGGTTTGTTCGTTTCCCATGGAAATATACTTCCACTATACCATTACCACTGAAATTTTTTTATAGCAATTCCTTACATCCGAGCTATGTTTTTATGTTATTAACATAATTTTTACTTTACACATAAAAAAACACTTTTTATTACAATTCGTTCCTACTAAGTTGCATTTCCGGTTTACAATCCGTTTCTGCGAACCTGCATGTCCAACTTCACTTCCGGATTGACCTTCCTCCTCCCGCTGTCACGTATCTACTTCGTACGTAAAAAGTGTTATTATTATTTTTTTTCTTTTTCGTCGGCTGAATTAAATATTTTTCTAGCACCAAACAGTAAACACGAATGTTATTTTGTTTTGTGTGAAGTTAAATATTTTATTAAAAATAAACACAAAATTGTTAAACATTTTTTTTGTCTGCGTTTTTTTGTTTATTTTTAAATAATCTAACTTCGAGAGACGATCTTTATTTTAAACAACAACAAAACAAAAAAAACAGGAAGTATTGTGAATGTCAATTTTTTTGTTAAAAATGTGTTAATTCGTTTTTGGTTGTTAATATTTGTCTTTTTTTTCCTTCACCGCACAAGAAATAATGAAATATGTAATAAAGACCTCTTCAGTCTCGAAAGACAATGGATACCCCCTGTAAGGGTGTCTGTCTACAGTTAAGCAAGTGTTGCGCAATCTCAACCTGCTCATCACGTGAATGAGTATATAATATAGTACACCCTTTTTATGATTGTAATGAGATTGTAATGTTTCTTGATAAAAACGAAACAGAATTTCTTTTCTGTTTGTGTGTTTACTACAGTTACAGGCTGTAACTTACAGCTGTTATGGATTTTTTGACATTTCGGTGGCAAAAGGGAAATTATTATTTTTTTCTTTTTCGTCGGCTGAATTAAATATTTTTCTAGCACCAAACAGTAAACACGAATGTTATTTTGTTTTGTGTGAAGTTAAATATTTTATTAAAAATAAACACAAAATTGTTAAACATTTTTTTTGTCTGCGTTTTTTGTTTATTTTTGTTTAAATTTATTAATCAGTTTTTATGACAAAAAGGGGTTTCTTATAAAGAATGAGCATCCAG
>OY744548.1:64356874-64359374 GCA_963556195.1 Sepiola atlantica
TAATAACATAGTTCACAGGTCAATTGAGGAGAGGAAAATTAATGTTCTTAATTTGTTCACTAACTCAACGTTTGAGCGATAAAGGAGAACGTTAATAGAATATTCGAATATCTATGTATCTCATATAGAGATCAAGTGTTAGCCCCAGGAAGGGGCCCCTTTGATTTCTGAGAACTTCGATTCAAGTAAAATGAAACACAAAGTAAAGAACGCGTTATTTATCTACCTCCCACAGCGGTAAGATGTGACACAAGGTCGGGAAAGCTGGATTGAAAAGCCAGCACCCTAGAGAAAAATTGCCTGGGCAGCCCTGTCAGCATTCCCCGGTAGGGGCGCCTCAGGCGATTAGCAATAAACTAACCCCTTCTCAAAGGGTGAGAAGGAAAATCCTGGGAGGGTGGACCTAGAACTGAACAGGACTGACCCATAGACCGGCGTAAATCAAGCCCCGAAGGCCAAGACAATACCAGTTTATGGGGTGTAGTATCCATCGGAACAGATACTACACTTTGATCTTAGCCAAAGCGTTGACATCTTTGAAGCAGAGATGAACGAGATAATAAACAGAGAATTGCACAAAAGAACGAGTAAAATTTGTTAAACTTAATCATTAAAATTTGTTAAACTTAATCATTTCACGGAAAATCTAATAAAAGGAATCAGATTCATCTTCTAAAAATGGACGCAAAAAGTGTTTTTAAAAAAAGTCGCTTTACTTTATTTACTAATGAGAAACCACTTATCAAGGCCAAAAGCCACTCGACGATAAGCGAATCTGATAGAAGGGTTTTATAGATCTTCTTTTTATTATTCTTGTTTGCTTTAAACAAGGCAGATTGCGAATTCGCAACAGCAAGTCGTCATCAATAGAGTACCTATCCTGCATCAACGGTCATGAATTTTTTTTTTTAAAGTCACATAAAATATTTTTCAGGTAAAATTTTATAATAAAAATTCATTAAGATTTGATGGAATAATTTTTTAATGAAAATAAAAAAATCTCGTAGAAATGGAATTTTTACGTAATTGCTGAAAACGATCAAATAATTTGAATTAAATAAAATTGGGAGTACTTTTCATTCTGGAACCAAACACACACGAAGACAATCCATTCGGAAGAAGACCGGTTTTTATCCAGGCTGTTTTAAACCTAAAATAAACGACCATCTCAAAAATAAAAAATAAAGACACGACCGTCATTTTGATTGATGAAATCGTTTTTTTCTGGATACCACCCCGGACTTAAGGTTAGTAGTACCGTAAACTTATTATTTTTGTTTTAAGCCTGAAATAAACGACCACGTAAAAAAGAAAAAAAATCCACCGCCATTTTGATTGACGAAATCGGTTAGTTGAAAGTAATGGAACAAATATTGAAATAACAAAACTTGCAAATGGTTTTAAAAAGTTTAAAACAATGCAGGTCGATAGAATATTAAATTTTCTATTGTTTGGTAACAGTTATTTTTTGGAAATGTATTTATTTCCACCTCTTTTTGTTAACTATACTGCAATATTGCTTGGGTTCTTTCCCTTGACTTCTTTAAAAATGAATATCTAGAAACGTCCTGATTGCATGTGGTGATTGCTAGTGGCGAGTCGGGCAGCCTGGGAGCTGAATATCAAAGCTCATTAGAAAAAGCTTTTCCTCGTCTGTCGTCCTCTTCGTTTATTCTCTGAACTAGTTCCAGTCACCAAAATACCATATTCACTCTATGATTAATACAAATTAACATTATCCTCGGTGTTTAGACGTTGTTGTTTTTTTATTGACAAATATATATATGTACAATTTTATCGGTTGGTGTTGGGGAATTAAAAAAAAAAACAACTAGTGATTTCAGAAAAACGAAAATCAAAAAAAAAAAAATTAAATGCTAAGTTATGGTAGTTAGTAAGACCCTTTCCAAAATTAGATATAAATGAGCTACTCACTGTTTACCGGGTTGTTTAAAAAACCGGAAACAAGCTAGACAGTTTCTAGGTGTGGAGATCGATGGGACCATTGAGTGGTGAAAGAAATAACCGGATGGGATGTGTAGGCAAGGGGGGGTAATGGTCAACGTCTCCTCGTGTCAACAATCATGAAACAAAATTAATTTTATGAATCGTAGAATCTTTTTTGTACCTCAGGTGTACCGTTGTTCCGTCCAAGAAGGGAGTGGCTGAGGTCGATCGTCTACAACTGCTCTTGGGGAGATTTGAATATCAACTTAGGGGCGTGTTTATAAGTTATCGTTCAGTCGACCGCCCCCTCTATGGTCGATTGACGGAAGTGAGAAATATTTAACAATGACTGCTCCCGCCGTGTTCTGTGTTAGTAGACCCTGTCCGAATTACTGTTCTATGTCAATGCATCAACCTGAAGTCTCTGCCACCCGTCTTGTTGCAGGGACGTCTTTAGTTTTATTTTGGTTTTCTTAAATAACTTCTATCAGTTTCAACTAAAAACGTCAACATTAAGAGAAAGACGCTGAGAGCGCATGGGGGGGGGGTAGGA
>OY744548.1:64371874-64396874 GCA_963556195.1 Sepiola atlantica
CAATAATAACGAAGATATTTTTTTTATAAAATATTTAGAAAACCATGCACAACGCAGATTATTTGTTTTTAAAAATAAATTATTTATTTATCTTAAAAACTTTTTTTTTTTTTTATATAAACTTAAGTACTTTCGGTAAATCTACCATCTTCAGAAGAATATTTCTTCTTTTTCTTTTTTTTCTTTTTTCCTCTTGGTTGAGACATTCTCATAGTCAAGTTGAAAATTCGTCTAGGTGTTTTGACGAAGAAAGAAAAATGTTGATATGGCTGTGTGTCACGTGGTCGGCGTGGGAGAGTATATTGAAAAGTCACACAATTTGAAGCGCTGGGTGGGTGGCAATAATAACGAAGATATTTTTTTTATAAAATATTTAGAAAACCATGCACAACGCAGATTATTTGTTTTTAAAAATAAATTATTTATTTATCTTAAAAACTTTTTTTTTTTTTTATATAAACTTAAGTACTTTCGGTAAATCTACCATCTTCAGAAGAATATTTCTTCTTTTTCTTTTTTTTCTTTTTTCCTCTTGGTTGAGACATTCTCATAGTCAAGTTGAAAATTCGTCTAGGTGTTTTGACGAAGAAAGAAAAATGTTGATATGGCTGTGTGTCACGTGGTCGGCGTGGGAGAGTATATTGAAAAGTCACACAATTTGAAGCGCTGGGTGGGTGGCAATAATAACGAAGATATTTTTTTTATAAAATATTTAGAAAACCATGCACAACGCAGATTATTTGTTTTTAAAAATAAATTATTTATTTATCTTAAAAACTTTTTTTTTTTTTTATATAAACTTAAGTACTTTCGGTAAATCTACCATCTTCAGAAGAATATTTCTTCTTTTTCTTTTTTTTCTTTTTTCCTCTTGGTTGAGACATTCTCATAGTCAAGTTGAAAATTCGTCTAGGTGTTTTGACGAAGAAAGAAAAATGTTGATATGGCTGTGTGTCACGTGGTCGGCGTGGGAGAGTATATTGAAAAGTCACACAATTTGAAGCGCTGGGTGGGTGGCAATAATAACGAAGATATTTTTTTTATAAAATATTTAGAAAACCATGCACAACGCAGATTATTTGTTTTTAAAAATAAATTATTTATTTATCTTAAAAACTTTTTTTTTTTTTTATATAAACTTAAGTACTTTCGGTAAATCTACCATCTTCAGAAGAATATTTCTTCTTTTTCTTTTTTTTCTTTTTTCCTCTTGGTTGAGACATTCTCATAGTCAAGTTGAAAATTCGTCTAGGTGTTTTGACGAAGAAAGAAAAATGTTGATATGGCTGTGTGTGAACCTATATTCATAAGTTATTCTCTGGTCTCGTTGTTTTCAAGCCCCAGCCTGACAAAAGTCGATGGACGGCCATTTGCCGTTCAATAAACAACACTTGCAATTCAATGTCTACCCTAATACAAAAAGAAATATTGGTTAAACAGCTTATCGGATCGGATAGGCCAGCGTCGGAGACTGTCATGCGTTGCCAACGCGAAGCGGCCCTCCGTCTCCCAAGTTGCAATTACATGTTCTTGCGAGGGAGAAGGCTACTTCTGTCTGTCGTTCTAAGTGGACATTTGCTTTCGCGGCGAAATGATGAAGAATAGCAAGGCGGCCATTGCATCATACGAAAACAGCAACAACGAAGACGTTTATTTAATATTTTATATTTCATGGCGTTTCTACGGACAGGTCCGAAACAAAACAGACATATTTTAAAGTTATTTATTGGGCAATAAGTCCGGGAAGGCGATTAGAGTAATGAAATGAAAAGTCAGAGAAGACAAGTGATTGGTTGATTTATAGACTGGCAACACAACTGGACGACGACGATTGGTTGATTAATGATTAAGCGAAAGAAAGTCCAGAAAACGTAGCGTTTACCGCAATGTGACAAAAAGATGTTTGGAAGACGTACTTTATTTAATTAATCGGTTGATGTTTTGAGAATTGGAAATGGAACTAAAAGGTGTAAAATAACCCTAACCCTAAACCAAACTCAAACCTTAACCAAAACCCAAAACCAAACCCTAACTAAAACCCAAACCAAAACCAAAACCAAAACCATAACCCTAATCAAAACCCTAACCAAACCCCTAACCAAAAGCAAAACCAAAACCCTAACCCTAACCAAAACAAAAACCAAAACCAGAACCCTAACCCAAACCCTAACCCAAACCCAAACCAAAACCAAAACCCTAACCAAAACCCAAACCAAAACCAAAATCAAAACCAAAACCAAAACCAAAACCAAAACCAAAACCAAAACCAAAACCAGAACCCTAATCCAAACCCTAACCAAAACCCAAACCCAAACCAAAACCCTAACCAAAACCCAAACCCAAACCAAAACCAAAACCAAAACCAAAACCCTAACCCAAACCCAAACCCAAACTCAAACCCTAACCCAAACCCTAACCCTAACCCTAACCCTAACCAAAACCAAAACCAAAACCCTAACCTTAACCCAAACTCTTACCGTAACCCTAATGCAAACCCAAGCCCAAACTAATGTTAGATTTCGGAATTTGTTTAGATGAGGTTTTATAATTTTCATTATCATGATTATTCCGATTACTATTCCTATCTAGGTTATTATTTTCACAACGTTTCGGCCGATGTAACCTCTGACCTTCTTCAGGTACATCTTTTAGAACTTGTGATTCATTATATCGAATCTACACCCGTCGATTAAATAAAGGGTTCAGTTGAAAATTCCTTTTTAGATTTAAGAGCTCGGCAGGATTCTCTTGAAGAAGGTCGGAGGTTACATCGGCCGAAATGTTGTTAGAATAACATCCAAGGTGAAAATAGTAGTCCGAATAATTCAAATTATGAATCTTTATCCAAAAAATTACGAAACAAAGAGATTATTATTAGAACTCGTTAATATATGAAATATCGAATGTTTATTTTACGGTGGCTATTTAATTTTAGTTTTTGTTTTCACATGTTTGAGAATAATGTATTTATTTAAATTGTGTTATGTTTTGTTTTTACATGGTTAACACATGATTGGTTATGTTTTGCAGATCGAAATGCAATTTATCGCACCAACAGGCAGAAAGAGAATCAAAACAATGGAGAAGTGTGTGTCTGTGTTTCTCGTCTATTTGTGAATTAGCTGAATGTACACGAATAACATATATTATAATTGAGATTTGCTATCCATTTGTCTGAAGCTGTAGCTATACTATTACTCTCTCTCATATATATATATATATATATATATATATATATATAGAGAGAGAGAGAGAGAGAGAGAGAGAGAGAGAGAGAGAGAGAGAGACAAAATGGTGCCACACTACAAAATGAATAATGAATAATATGGGGAAAACTTTATATAAGATGAAATAGAAAAAAAAAAAAGCTGTTTCATTTATTTTTTTTTTTTTATGCTAATGCGTGAACTTTGTTTTTATTCGTGAATTTTTTATTCGTAAATTCCGAAACCATACAAAACGTTTTTTTTTTAAATTTGTTTTATATAAAATTATTTTCTCTTTTTTTTTTCTATTTCATCTTATATAAAGTTTTCCCCATATTATTCATTATTCATATATATATATATATATATATATATATATATATATATATATATACATACATACATACATACATACATACATACGTGTAAAAAAAATAGGGAGTTTTTACACGCATATTCTTACTCTCCATTACTTTATATTTTTTTCAAATTTTGAATTTTGGCTTTTCCACTGCGAACTTATCCATCTATGTAATTCCTCTGATAAGATTTTAATCTTTGAAAAGCCTGGCTTAAGGAAAGAAAAGATAAACATGCTTTTATCGAGTACACCTTGTATTGAACAATCGAAGATGAAATAGATTTGTCATTCGTACATCTTTATCTCTCTTCCTTCATTTATCTTTATAATTGCTCTATCTCGTATATTTAGCTTAAACCATTTCACTATAGGTTCTATCCTCTAAATGTATACTGTTAGTTTCATATTTTGTGTGTATATATATATATATATATATGTACATATATATATAATATTTGTTTTTGTTTATTATCTATGTACATATACGGTTCGTCCTTTTTAATCGGGACTCATCAGCATAGAGATATAACTATTCACTACTGGTCGCGTGATTCGAAACCCCGGGCTACGCGTATTTTACAACTCAAATCCAGACATCTACAACCATACGGCCATATACATATATATATTTATATATATATATATATATATATATATATATATATATATATATATATATATATATATATTGTCGCAGAAACGATCGTACACAAACAGTTGTCATGTTGAATTCTTAGATCGCAAACAAATTATAAATAAAGTTTACACAAGATCTATGTTATATATATGTGTGTTTGTGTATGTGTGTGTATGTAATCAAATCGAAAGTACTCGTAAAAAGGAAGGAAAAATGGAACAAGAAACACATGGAACTTATATACACCAATTTGACCGAAATGTTAATGAACTATTCGGAATTATTTTTTTTAAGTCTTATCAAGCAAAAAACACTCCGTGTTATTTAATAATGTTTGCCTAAATTAAAATATGCTGCCTAAACACACACACAATATATATATATATATATATGTATGTAATATATATATATATATATATATATATATATATATATATATATATATATATATATATATAAGCGCCATGTTCCGACAATGTTCGTTGAACACTCTCGATTATCTACTGTCTGTGTTTGTTCTGTTTAGACATAAATAGAACTTGATGCCTTTTATTTATGTCGTATTTTCTCGTAGCCGTTTGGTTAGAGAGCTTGCTTGCGGAGTCTAGGGTGCTTAGGTAACTGGGTTACAATCTTGCGATCGTATGAAATTATCATATCCTACTACACTGATAATAGCAGAAGCTTGAAACGCCGACGTATGTAAGTAAATATAATTTAATATTTACTTATATATATATATATATATATATATATATATATATATATATATATATATATATATATATAGCATAATATAAAATGAAATAATAAAATACGGTGCGAATCAAATTTTATTATAATTCAAAATTCAGGTAAAGTAACTCAAAGTTCTTAACTCATGAGTTTTCAAAGATAATTCTTCTCTTTAGAGGACCATTACCGCAGTGACGTTACTGTATGTGATAAATTACACTTTGAAAATATATAAAAATATATACAAAAATACATAAAAGTACATAACACATCAAATGTAGCATCCTTGTGTTTGTTTTACAAATACTTCAATGGATTATGCTCCGATGAGTGTGCTGCTCTAGTGCCCCCTCGACGTAAATTCACTAGACTAACTCGACATTCTACTAAATCTCATTCATTCACTGTGGAGGTCCCCAGATGCCGGAGAGCATTCTACTCAAATAGCTTCTTTCCTCGTGCAGCTGGCCTCTGGAACTCCCTCCCTGCCCTCTGTTTCCCCGACAGTACTGACATGCAGAAATTTAAAACTAATGTAAACAGACATCTCGCTGCTCAGATCCCAATTTAAGCTTAACCACCAATCCTTCCCCCCTTTTCTTTTTTCTCAGTAGCCCCTTACGTTTACAGTGGCGTCCTGCTTTGTTTGGGGTGAATCATGTAAAAAATAAAAAATAAAAATAAAAAATATATATCAAGCCAAAAACATACTTATATTTTCAAAGTGTAATTTTATCACCTGCAGTAACGTCACTGTGGTAATGGTCCTCTGAGGAGAAGAATTATCTTTGAAAACTCATGAGTTAAGGACGTTGAGATACTTTGCCTGAATTTTCAATTCTAGTAAAATTTGATTCGCACCTTATTTTATTATTTCATTTTATATTATAATATTAATGCTCTATCCAGTATATTGAGTTTCAGTCTTTATCCGGATGTTTCACTAATTAAAGATATTAGTTGCCTCTTATATCTTTTGTTGGATTAACTTTATATATATATATATATATATATATATATATATATATATATATATATATATATATATATATATATATATGTATATATATATATATATATATATATATATATATATAGCGAGTGTAGATGGTAATGCAGCATCAGTGCAGTTCCAACGAGTGAAAGATGTATTTTTAAAGAAGTCTCTTTCATTTATCTTATATATATATATATATATATATATATATATATATATATATATATATATATATATATATATATTTAAAGAAGTGATGCTACCAACATTTGTCAAACACTTTTTTCAGCCATTGTTTGTTATTTTATTATTTTATAATTTTGTTATTTTATAACGCGTTTCGAGCCTTCGTGTTCTCTTCAGATGTATGTTCCATTTGCAAATGGTAAAAATATCTGAAGAGAGCCGCACAATGCTTGGAACGCGTTATGAAATCACAAAATTATAAAATGATAAAATAATGAAATAACAAATAATTGTTGAAAAAAGGTATTTACAAATGTTTGTAGCCTCACTTCTTATATATATATATATATATATATATATATATATATATATATATATATATATATATATATATATATATATATATATATATATAATCCAGGCAAGGTAAACATCCACAGTATAGTAATACAAAGAATTTCAACTTAGCTTTATATATATATATATATATATATATATATATAATCCAGGCAAGGTAAACATCCACAGTATAGTAATACAAAGAATTTCAACTTAGCTTTATTTATATATATATATATATATATATATATATATATATATATATATATATATATATATATATATATATATGTTTCTTGAAATCGCTGTTGGCACTTGTTGAGGTTTGGTTGCTAACCTTTTTCTTCGAATTGAACTAGTGACAAGCTTTAAGGCAGAGATACAGAAAACCTCCGCTCTTTGAGTGCCAATTGTCAGTAAAGACATTTCTTCTCCGTGCAAGGTTTTTGAAAACCCTTTTGGCTTTTTACCAAACCAAACCAAACATGAGTGTTGTAAATTGCTTTAATAACAATAATTATATCACGTAATTCGGTGTACACCCTTCAGTGGTTTGGGTCCATGCCATCGAACAGTTTGGTTACCATTGAACAGTATCGGCTAACCACAACCTGGCCAGTCGTATCAATATTCTCCATGTGTATTGTTTGAAAAAGCATTTCATTTTTAAATACCCTTGCATCTCAATAAGAGGATGTGTGTCAGTATTGATGTATTTATTTACAAGAACGTAATTTGGAGCTTTTTCATCGTTACGCCTAGATTGAATTCGAATGCAAAAAAAAAAGTAGCAAAGAAAAGTTTTATGGTGTACTTACTTGTGATGGAAAATAAATACCGTTCACCAAAAATTAAGGAAATTCATCCAGTAGTTTTGTTTTTATCAAATAAATTCAACTTTTCGCTGTACGCGGTATATTGCCGCCATCATCGGAATCGTTATGAGAATCTTCTTATTGATACGAAATGAATGAATGACGGAATGAATGAATGACGGAATGAATGAATGACGGAATGAATGAATAACACTTGTTGAATTTGTAGAGTGTCTCTGTCATTTATTCGAGCATTTCTTACTAATTTTTGAAAATGAACTGAATGAAAATACATTCTTATTCATTCAAAATCTCCGCTCATCTCCTAGTCTCAATCGCTTTACACTGTGGATTACCCTGTGGTTCTTAATATCTACATTTTGGTACAATTAACTACACCTTATCCGAAAACTTAAATAATGAACATAAAATCTATGAAAAGATCTTATGTTTAACAAATAGAAAAGAAGTATGAGTATTTATTTACTCCTCTCCAGGAGTTAGGCACAAGGTCAGTTTTAACTTACTCCCACAAGTAAGATGTGACCCAAGGTCGGGTCGGGAAAGTGGGGTTTGAAAAGCCAGCGCCCGAGAGGTGAGTACTCTGGCCATTTAAAAATTGCCTGGACAGCCCCGTCGGCATCCCCCGGTAGGGGCGCCTCAGGCAGTAAGCAATAAACTTACTCCTCAACCACGTTATTTACCACTTTATTTATCCCTCTTTCTCTTAAATTCAGTCCATTTGGTATAATGTTAAGAGTGTTCGCTAATGAGTTGGGAGACCGGGGTTCAATCCTCGGTCAAGAAAATGGCAATTACTCATTTTTGAGAGTTTGAAAAGGACAATTAACTCTGTAATAATTTCAAACTTGAAATGATAAACATGAATAAAAGACGGAAAGTAGTATACACACAAATTTGAACCCAAAATGAAGATCACAGATAGGGATTGCAAAATGGATATTGTTCGATTTCAGGTTAACTCTGATGAGCCTTTGTGTTTTGAGAAATTGGTAATGGGAATTGATCTGCTATATTTCTATACAGAGGAGAAACAGCTGTAAAATGTATAAATAAAATATGATTTTAAAAAAAGGTTGGAATTTTAATTTAAACCTGGCCTTAGTTAGGAAAATTTATATTACAAACAAATATTTAAAAAAAAACAAAAAAACACTGAGCTGCTTTTTGTAACATTAACTGTCAAATAAAGTGGTTATTTAAAAAAATAATAAACCAGAATTGAATATATAAGAAAAAATGAAATGATGAAAATAAAATTGGACAATTTACAATATTTATTAATTCATCAAGTGTTCAAGCAAGGAAAATAAAAATAAAAATGTTACCCTTAATCCATAGATTTTCAAAGATAAGCTCTTTAGAGTTTGATATGTGTATGCTGTGTAATTGCTTCCACATGTATCATATTACAGATATAGAAAATCAGAACCCTAACCCTAATCCTAACGATAACCCTAACTCTAACCCTAACCCTCTTCAGAGAATGATAAGCATCCAGACACATAAACCGTTTTGCTATGGTGGGTAACACACACTGAAATTCAATCAAAGTCTGAGATAATCGTCATAGGTACTTTAAGGATATTGTTTTATTTGATATGCAATTACTCTGGCTAAGATAAAAGTGTAGTATCTGTTCCGATGTATACTGCATCCCATCGACTGGTATTGTCTTGGCCTTCGGGGCTTGATTTACGCCGGTCTATGAGTCTGTCCTGTGCAGTTCTAGGAGGTCCACCCTCCCAGGCTTCGCCTCCCCTCTTTGGGCAGGAGTAAGTTTATTGCTTATTGTCTGAGGCGCCCCTACCGGGGAATGCCGACGGGGCTGCCCAGGCAATTTTTAAACCCCACTTTCTCGACCTTGGGTCACATCTTACTTGTGGGAGTAAGATAAAAACTGGCCTTGTGCCTAACTCCTGGAGAGGAGTAAATCAATACTCATATATTAGGAACATCCTTCTGTTTAAACGACATTGTTTTAATCCTGACTCTGAAGGGGCAGGGTTAGCGTTAGAGTTAGGGTTAGGGTTTAGGGTTAAGGTTAGGGTTTAGGGTTTAGGTTTAGGGTTAGGGTTAGGGTTGCTCGAAGGACAAGTTAATAGTCAAACAAAGATTTCGGAATCGGTAACCCTAACCTTAACAACAAATTTTCGGATGAGCCAACAAAGCCTAAAGTTGCATGGATATATCCGAGACTAGATTTGAATCAGTCTTAAAGTTATGACCCCTTTTTATGCTCGCTAATATTCACATTGCCATTATTCTTGATACCTAGGAACTGGCTGTGCCTCTTCGTAACCCGTTTTTTGTCGGAATGAGGGAGTCTTCTGTTGGGCTCTGGGGTTGCATAACGAAAGCCATATTTGATATGTAAAGTTTGAGTGCCACCTAACGGTAAGAGGTGACCCCAGACGGAAGTCGTGAAACCACGAAAGTCTGGCGATACTTCAATCGGGAAATACGTTTCTAGTGTGCGTTCCTTAATGAGGTGTGTGGCGCGCACAGTGAGGCTGGGTGGGACTATCCATCTGTCTATCTGTCTGTCTTTCTTTCTCACACGCGTATAAAAGTAACCCATCTCTCTGATGTTTTCTTTGGCTTTTCTTTTCTTTTTAAATAAAACTTTCTTTTCTAGATCAACATCGGTGTCCGAGCGGTTTTGTATCCGCAGACAAGCAAGAACCTGGGTTCACAACGACGACACGGGCGTATAATGGTGCATACACGCATAGGTAAGTGGAAATATAACACAAGGCAGGCATTACCTTCTCCTTCGGGAGGCAGTGGATATTACCGATCATCTAAGGAGCCCCTTTCTAGGGAACGCACACGTTCATGCCTTTTTTTGTGACTAACCAGAGTACCCACTTGGGAGAGTTTGTTTCCCCTCGATTCAATGGGGGGCCAGTAACTCATGCGAGCCGAGGGGGCATATTTGACATCATTCTGGCAACCTAAGGACCGCCTCGCAAGTGAGCTAACCTTTTTTTGTCGGATTTGAGGTATAGTTCAGTGTTGTCATAAGAGTTTGTTTTTGTTTTTTGAACTTTTATCTACAAGGGGGCACATTGCTACTAAGACGTAAAGGGCTACTGTGAATTAGGGGACAAATTTATCGGGACCATCCTAAGTGGGGAGTGGTTCAGCAAGATGTTTGTTCACATTACATTTAAATTTCTGCATGTTGGTACAGTCGGCGAAAACAACGAGTAGTGGTGGAAATTCCACAGAGGAAAGAAGCTTTCCGGCATTTAGGGATCTCTACAGTGAAGGGGTTTGATTTTGCTTCTTGTCGAGTTCGTCTTGGGGTATTTACGTTGAGAGTGCACAAGTGCTTGTAAAACAAGGGCGGGAATGCAACATTTCGGCGATGGGACAGAGAATGTAGCTTGGTCGACAGGTTAGAAGCTCTTTTGGGGACCCTGTTTATGAGTGGGGGCTAGTGGTTGGCGCACTAGCCTAAATGTGGCAACAATACTTCATGCATGGGCAAATGGTGGCTTTGCAGAGATATAGGATACTGGCAAGTGCGAGCGCTCCTTCCCAGGCATTACCTCCTCCTTTGGAAGAGGGTGGATTATTATCGTTCGCTTAGCGCTCTCCCCCACCGTGAAATTCCGACGGGTCCGTTCTCGGCTATTTTTGTACCAGCTCAGAATACACCCTCAGGGGAGCTGGTTTTCTCCACCTTTCGACCTCGAGTCACATGTTGCTGCCGTGAGAAGCGATGAGATACGAGATTTGAACAAATCTTGGTGATTTCCCAACATCCTTATCAACATCTTTCCCGCCATCTACACCATCGTGGCAAGCTGCCAGATATTTTTAAGCTTTATAAACCACTGACACCGCCATTTATTGAAACGAAATACTTTCCTAAGTGTAAACATACTCGTACCAGGCTTAACCTTCTTTCTTAGAAGGGGTTAGTTTATTTCAAATCGTCCGAGGCGCCTCTACCGGGGAATGCCGACGGGGCTGCTCAGGCATTTTTATAGGCAAGAGTGCACTTAACCTAGATACATACTAGAGACATAATTGCTACCATAATGGATTGTTAGTGTTACTTAGTTCCGTGTAAATAAACAGGTTATATTATAATTTAATTTATATTATAATTTAATTAACTAGTTTTCTCTGAATTTGTAAGCGGTGACAGAGCAAATTAATCTACCGTATTAATTTGTTTTCCTTTAAATAAACACCATTTGATTATATTATTTGTCTCTTACAAGACAAAACCGTATAACTAACTCTAAGTCCGTGTAATAAATGGTAAGAGGCCGTTGCGATACCACAAGGTTATTTGCAGTGGTTATCGAAAAGAGGTGAAGAATACTGGATATCTGGGGAGGCGTGTTGTCACTCAGACTCCAGGGAACACCACTGGTTGTTGTCGGTGAGCAATCACTGACAATAATTTGTGTGAAAACTTCTAGTGAGTACACATAATAATAATAATAAAAATAATAATAATAATAATAATAATAATAATAATAATAATAATAATAATAATAATAATAATAATACTGTTTAATTAATATTTGCAAAATAAAAAAGAATCCATAAAAATCAGAAAACAAATTATTATTTGCATAAACTAATTCTCAAACAATACAATCTAGTATGCAATAACCAGATCCTAAGTAAAAGAGATTTTTAAAAAACACATACACACACACGCATACACGTACACACACGCGAGCGCACATGCGCAGAAACACCAAACTGTTAAAAAGAAACCCATTTTTTTCCAAATGGAAAGAATATCTGAAGAGAGCGAAGATGCTCGAAACGCTTCATAAAATTATAAAATTTTCAAATTATAAAATAATAAAACATTTTTGAAAAAAAAAAATTTCAAATTTAAAAACGTTGGTAGCTTCACTTCTGTAAATATATTGTTTCGTATGTATATATATATATATATATATATATATATATATATATATATATATATATATATATATATATATATATATATATATATATATATAGGACAGTTGTTATTATATTCCAATAACCATGGTTTGTTTTATTACTTTTATTTTTATTTTTTCACATTTCCAAAAAGTAAACTTTCTGTGAGATATATTAAACGGTCCGTTTCATTTGTATTGTGACAAACAACATTTGTATGTCAATATCGTCTCTGCAAAACTACAAAATCATCAGAAAGAATTCACAAATAATAAAAGAGTTCTTATAAAAGAGTTCTTATAAAAGAGTTTATATATATATATATATATATATATATATATATATATATATATATATATATATATATATATATGATGCAAATAAAAATTGGATAAATTACAATATTTATTAATTCATCAGATATTCAAGCAAGGAATATATAAAAAGTTTTTCCTTAATCCATGTATTTTCAAAGATAAGCTCTTTTTCTCAAATATATGCACCCAGCAATACATTATTTTACTGTTATTTCTCCTCTGATGAAAAGTGCTTATCTTGGGAAATCCCTGGATTAAAGAAAAAAACTTTTTATATTCCTTGCTTGAATATCTGATGACTTAATAAATATTGCAATTTATCCAATTTTTATTTTCATAATTTCTTTATTCTTATATTAATGCTCTATCCATTATATCGGGCATCTTTTTATCACGATAGGATCTAAGATAAAGATTTAAATTTAATATCTTTACTGTTTCATTTATATTATATATATATATATATATATATATATATATATATATATATATATATATATTTATAGATAGTTTGCTTGAAGCATTCTGTGTAATCCGTAAATAGAGAATGATTAGAAGGTTATCACAATGCAAGAAATGGAAATATGTCGGCGTTGAGAAGTAAGACAAAAACAAGTGGTTTCTTTTTTATGGTTTTTCAAAAAAAAAATATACCTTTACGAAACAATGGTTTATAATGTGTCTACCCTTTTCTACTTATTCAAAATGGCGTAACCGCGCTCACAGACACGGACATTCTTTCTCGCCAAGTCAATACCACCAGACTATGAAGAAAAAAAAGAAGAAAAAAACACTTTCCTCTGACGAGGAATATTTTATATTCGAAAGCTTAGTTTGAAATAAATAAATATTATTTGTTTATTTCAACAAATTACATTGTTATGGATTTTCAAAAAAAAAAAATTATATATATATATATATATTAATTTTTATAGCAAATCTTACTTGACTAGGAGAGACTTCAACACTGTGATGTAATGTGTGTGACTGTGTTCTATAACATATTTCGAGGAAGACCTCTTTATCAAATGGTGGGTGTTTCAAATCTCTAACACACGTACGGAATTAGAATAAAACTATAACTAAATGCTTTTATTTCCTCAATATTTCAGATTTGACTTAACTGATGAAGTGTTATATTTGTGTAAATAATTATGTCTGTGTGTGTGTGTGCTCTCTCCATTGAAAGAAGGGTTAGATAATCTACATATAAACTAAAAGTGTATTCGCATGTAAAATTTTCCGGGGGAAGACAATGGAAGCGGTCTCAAATCTCTAAGTACTCTCCCGAGTGAGCTATGGGGCAGAACCTCCCTAAAGAATTCAAATTAATCCTATTTTGATTAAATTTGAATCACATGTATAAAATTATCCGGGGAAGACAATGGAAGCGGTCATAAATCTCTACGTGCTCTTCTATGTGTCAAATGTTTACGTGCCCCTTCCCTAAGATGGCTATTGAGGCAGAACTTAATTAAACCTTTACATACGTTTATCCGATTTTAATGAAATTTAAACCATATGTATTAGACACTGATTCAGAGAGTTTTACAAAATTATATTTTTGCTAGGCTACCTCGTCACCTCTTCTCTCTCGCTGTCTGCGAGAGGGTGTTCATGTTTACTTGTCTAGAATTATATAACCATGAAAAAACTACATACAATGCATATTTAAAGCTAAATAAATTATTTTCAACTATTAAAATAATTTAAGTGTTAGTTTACCCATTTATTTATTTTGGTGCTTGTATAATAAAAAGCCGAAAAAAGTTTTTCTTGTCTTTTAGTGGTGGAGAGGTAAATAAGGGGCAGGTAACTCTTCACAACAGCTCTAGCTTTCGAACAATATTTTTCTAACCCTAACCCTAAACCTAAACCCTAACCCCTAAATGTCTAATCGACGCTCTCCTTGCACAGTAGCCACATGTGCAACGCCAATTAAAGCCATCAGTTTTGATTACTGTAAAAATAGTGTTTAAAATTCGTTGTAAGAGTTACCTGCCCCTTATTTACCTCTCCAACACTAAAAGACAAAAAAACTTTTTTCAGCTTTTTATTATACAAGCACCTTTTTTTTTTTTTAATTATTGCTTATGTTTTAATTCAAGTTTTCAAATATTATGTTAATCTTAAACCTATGACCTTACGCAGAAGCTATGATTATTTATTGAAAAGAATGTTTCAAGTTCTATTCATAAGAAAGTGCAAATAGCTTAGTTGGTAGAACGTCTGGCTGACCATCTTTAAAAAGAAAATTGTGACGGACGGACAGAAGGTGGGGCTGTAATAAAAATTAAAATGGCGTTATGAGCATAACGGACAGTAGTTTTCCTCATTCAATCCTAAGCAACATCGGGTTTTTCTGTTAGTATCTACTAATGACTTTATCTTTGAAAAGAAATTAAATTATTATCTATTCTACAGACGTTTCTTGGTTAATTAAATTGTTTAAGTGCGTTATTCAAAATGGCGGACATAGATAGAAAAGAGTCATAAATTGGCGGGAGAATTGTCGTCTGCAGTGGAATTATACAAAATGGCTGACTGCACAAATACCATACAAAAAAAACGAAGGATTTTTTTTTTAACAGTGAATTGAATGGTAAGTTTTTTTTTCTTTTTTAATCACAGACTTTAGTGCCAATATTCATTGGGGAGAAAAACAATAATTAGTAAACTTTGGCGCTTAGATTTGTTTTATTTTGTTTTATTCATTTGTTACGCCATTGTTGTGGGTTTAACGAGTATTGTAAGAACTCAGTTTGCTGGCAATGTCGGCGAAGACTGGTCTCTTTTTGTTCGTGTTTATGAATGGGATCCAAGTCTCACGTCTGCTTAAGAAAAACAACAACAAAAAACAACTAATTAATTAATTATTGTGTCATGCAACCATTACAATCTATGTCAATAAGTCTATACTATACTATAAAAAAAAATGTGACCCGTTGGGTCAACTTTAACCTCGTGCAAGATTGTTTGAATCAGGAAAAAAATGAGTTCACAGAGTCAATTAAACATTAAAATATGGGTTTCTTGAACATTTCAACTCAGTTATGCCTGCCAAATGTTACGTTACACATTTCGACCGGTGTAAAGGCAAAAATAGTCCCCCTTTTTATTTTTGCCAGGTTCTTTTTTTAGAGATATTTTTAGTTTTTGGTTTTACTTTCGCTGGATGCCCCCGTGATAATTAATCATGCTTTATATCTCTGAAGAAGTCGTTTTCTAAATCTTTCTATAAGCCTAGCCCTAACCCTAACCCTAACCAGCTTTAGAAATGTGGGTACTCTTATAGATGACGCACCATGTTTCCGTGACCTCGCGTCGTCAACGTTTATTACAGATTACGGAAGCGCCCGAGAGTAGACGAGACGAAAACTGCTAAACAATCAATTGAAGACTGGCAGACGATAAATTCAAACGAAGAAAATCAAAATAAAATATGTATATATAAAAATAAAGAACAAACAAACTGTTATTAATAAGATGTTTATTTTTCTGTCAAAGGAACCATTGTTAATCAAATGTTTTTTTGGTCGTTGCCGGAAAGTTTCAAAAGATAATTTTGTTTGATTTGTTAAGCAAATGTTTTTATTTTTCAAATTTTGGTACTGATATCGATCCTGACCCAGTTTTCGTGAGGTTCGACTCGGAAGCATTCGGCTGTCCTATGCAAACGCCCGAGAGTTGACGAGCCGATTTGTACCAGACGACAATTTTGATACGGTGCTGCGTCCGATGATAATAATGTTTTGCTTGTTTTGTTTTTTTTTGTTGTTAGGGTTAGGGTTTAGGGTTAGGGTTTAGGGTTTAGGATCAGGGTTTAGGGTTAGGGTTAGGGTTAAAAATATTTATTTGATAACAGTAATGTCGCTCTGTTTTGCTTGTTTTATTTGTTTTGTTGTTTAAAAAATTTCTTGCAACTATAACTAAAAATTATAGGACGCAGCAACGTATCAAAATAAAAAAAAATATTTATTTGATAACAGTAACTTCGCTATGTTTTGCTTGTTTTGTTTTTTTTATTGTTTCTTTTAGAAAATTTCTTGAAAATATAACTTACAATCACAGGACGCAGCACCGTATCAAATTGTCGTCTGGTACCATTCGGCTCGTCAACACTTGGGCGTTTGCGTAGGACAGCCGAACGCTTCCGAATCGAACCTCACGAAAACTGGGTCAGGATCGATATTAGTACCCAAATTTGTTCACGGTTTGTTTTTTTTCATTTTATTGTCAAATTTCTTTTTTTCTTAACATAAACACTGAATAAGTAAATTATATTTGTTTTTGACGCATACATTTATCGCATTTTTTTTTTTTTGTGAAAAGAGACCTTTGCTGGCAGAACTCAATTAGTTCTCGGGAGATTCAACGAGCTGACAGATTGGTTAATAGTTTCGTCAACTGTCGGGCGTTTCCGAGACCTGCCCGGACGTTGACGACGCAAAGTCACGGAAACATGGTGCCTCATCTATAAGAGTATCGAAACTTTTTCTAAATCTTTCTATAAAAGATTTAGTCATCCAAACTTCCGATAACATTACAACCATTAAATCGTTGGCATGGCGTGGCTTAATCACCAATCGTGGCATTTGCAATAAATTTCAACGGACAATGTCATTCTAAGCCTAAAAAGTAAAATATTCGATTGATGATTATTTCTGCTCTTGCACAAAATGTTACCCTAACCTCACCCTAATTTGTAATGTAATTCAATTCCAGTTATATAAAAAAGTATTTGTTAATTAGTCTCTCCCTCCTTGACAAGGCCCCAAAAAAAATCGCCAACCTGATAGGTCCCTCACTGTCAACCAAGCTCCAGTCCCTGTCCCATCGCCGCAATGTGGCATCCTTATGTTTGTTTTACAAATACTTCAATGGATTATGCTCCGATGAATTGGCTATTCTGGTGCCCCCTCGACGTAAATTCACTAGACTAACTCGACAATCAACTAAATCTCATTCATTCACTGTGGAAGTCCCCAGATGCCGGAGAGCCTTCTACTCAAATAGCTTCTTTCCTCGTGCTGCTGGCCTCTGGAACTCCCTCCCTGTCCCCTGTTTCCCCGACAGTACTGACATGCAGAAATTTAAAACTAATGTAAACAGACATCTCGCTGCGCAGATCCCAATTTAGGCTGACCCCCCTCCCAACCTTCTCTCCTTTTCTTTTTTCTCAGTAGCCCCTTACGTCTACAGTGGCGGCCTGCCTTGTTTGGGGTAAACCATGTTAAAAAAATAATATTTTATTTAAAAAATGAAAATAAGCAAACAATTTGTTAATTAATATTTTCGCAATAAAAATAGAAAAATGTACTTTAATATGTTCTAATTCCATTTTTATTTAATTAATTAATTATTTGATTTAAAACAAATAAAACAATTTGTTAAATAATATTTTAAAATAAAAATGAAAAAAACATGTATTAAGTTTGAATTCCATTTTTATTATTTGTTAGCGGAAAAATCAGAAAACAAATTATTATTTGCAAAAAAAAAACAGCCAAAATAATACGGCGTATTTTTTGCCCTTACGCCGGTCAAAATGTGTGACGTAACATTGGACAGCCATAACTGAGTGGAAATGTTCAAGATAGCCAAAAGAATAAAACGACAAAATCCAATATTAGTCTTTCTGCTCTCTCTCCCCCTCTCTCTCTCTCTCCTTTCTCTTCCTCCTCAACTACGACAAAGTGCTATGCAAACATAGAAATCCATACAAATAAATTTAAACTATACTAGTATTATATATACCTCCCCTCTTTGGGGGCATCTAATGTCTCATACGTCACAGTCAATTAAAATATATGAACGTTCATAACATGCCTTGCTAGTTTTTTTTTTTATTCCTACAGTGATCTTGCCCGACTGAGGAAAACCCGTTCTTTCATACCCCGAAAATAAGGACCAAAAAGAGAAAACGGTTGAAGACAAGAAGAGTTTTATTCGTCTGGGATCGTCTGTTCTTAATCACTGACCAGTGAAGGCAGATGGGGGGGGACAGGAAGAGGCCGACGATTACTGCTTAATCATGTTTTATCCGGACATCTTTAAAACCCTAAGTTCACACGTGTGGTTCCAAACGACTTCTCTGTTTAAATCTCTCTTTTTGACTCATACGACACATCCGTTTCCAGCACTAAGCCCGAATGACTCCTATTTCCTGTTATTCCCAACTAATAAATATTTAACAGTAGAATAAGAACTATGGGTGCTTCTGTAATAAAAAGCCGAAAAAAGGTTTGTTTTCTTTTAGTGTAGGAGAGGTAATTAAGGGGCAGATAACTCTTACCACGCTTTTAAAACACGGTTTTCTCTGAAATTAGGAAAATGGATCTGAACTCTTTCAAGTTCGAAGATATTCTTTATTTTACCTCAGACAGTGCAAAACAAATTGATTTTTTGCAAGCACACAGACTAATTTCTGGTGCAGAAACCTGCAACTGTGGCCATGAGATGCGACTTGTGCCATCAGTAATCAAAACTGATGGATTTAATTGGCGTTGCACATGTGGCTACTGTGCAAGGAGAACGTCGATTAGACATAATAGTATATTCGAAGATTCCAAATTACCTATTCGAGAAATTTTAAAGTTTATTTATTTATGGGCACGTGGGAAAGCGGATTTTGATATATAAAATTATGACTGACAACACAATCGTCACATGGAGAAGATGCGGGAATTGTGCATTGAATATTTTTTACATCATCCGCAAATTCTTGGAGGTGACGGACGTACCGTTGAAAATGACGAAAGTTTATTTTCACTTTTAAATTTCAACTCTATTTCAGACATACTACATTTTAATACATCCTTAAATTTTCCATTGTTGTCTAATTTGTTGTGTATTTATCATTAATTAAATTGCTTTAATTTAGATTAATAGAACAAAAAAATTGTATTTTATGAATAAATATTGTTTGAAAGCTAGAGCTGATGTGAAGAGTTACCTGCCCCTTATTTACCTCTCCTACACTAAAAGACAAAAAAACTTTTTTTTCGGCTTTTTATTACAGAAGCACCGACCTATGTAGCCTGTTTGGATCAACCCTTCTGCTTAAAAAAGACGGTTTGAATCAGTCAAAAAGTGAGTTTGAAATACCAATCTTTCTTTTATACTATGCTAATCGGTCACCACTTACAAAACCAAAAGCCACTCGAGGATAAGGGTTAAAAAGATTGTTACTTGGACAATAAACAATACTATGAGAGGATTGAAAACGATGGGTAGAAATGAAAGAATTTGATTATTTAAGAGGACCACTCGACAAATATTTGTTGACATTGGACTTCAAAACGACTACGTTGTAGTAAGCAGGAAAGCATTCCCGTGGAATTGTGTTCCACAGATGGTAAGTTCTTGGAAATAAACTCTATTCATGGAAGATCCGTTTGGTTTAAAGTACACAGAGAAATAACGGAAAGTTATTTGCAGTGGTTGTAGGTAGACGAGTTCTTGTTGTGAATGTTTTACGGGGGGGGGGGTGAGGCAGAGTTTGAAGCTCAGTCGAATGTCTACTACGAAAATGACGACAGAAGAAAGACGACTAACGTCTCTTCTGTGATAAAAAGACTGATAATTCCCACTAGATTGTTAAAACGGTTTTGTAGTTTGTCAATGCAAGAAAGAATGTTCTGAATGGCATCTCACAAGAATCACGAATAAGGAAATGATTGATCGTATAGGTTTGGTGATAAAATCCTGCGTGGCCTTTTGGTTAAGACCAGAGTGTAGTATCTGTTCTGATGGATGCTCACTCTGTAGACCGGTACCGTCTTGGCCCTCGGGTCTTGATTTCGTCGGTCTGAGGTATTTGTTCTAGGCAGTTCTAGGAAGTCCACCCTCCCAGGCTTCGCCTCCCCTCTTTGGGGTGGAGTAAGTGTATCGCTTACTGCCTGAGGCGCCCCTACCGTGGAATGCTGACAGGGCTACCCAGGCATTTTTTGTAGGCCAGAGTGCTCACCTTCTCGGGCGCTGGCTTTTCAAATCCCACTTTCCCGACCTTGTGTCACATCTTATCGCTGTGGGAGGAGGATAAATAAAAATCCTCCGTGGCCTTTTGGCTGGGATCAAAGTGTAGTATCTGTTCCGATGGATGCTACATTCCTTAGATCGGCACCGTCTTGCCCTTCGGACCTTGATTCCATCGATTTTAGTGAGTTGTTCTGTGCAGTCCTAGGAGGTTCACCCTCCCAGGCTTTGCCTACTCACCCTTTGAGAAGGGGTTAGTTAATTTCTAATCGCCTGATGCGCCACTATTGGGGAATGCCGACGGGGCTGCCAAAGCATTTTTTGTAGGCCAGTGTGCTCATTCTCTTGGGCGCTGGCTTTTCAATCCCACTTTCCGACACTGTGTCACATCTGACCTCTGTGGGAAAGAGATTAAAAAGACCTTCTTGGCGTTTTGGCTAAGATCAAAGTGTAGTATTTGTTCAAATCTGTACACAGGTACCGTTTGTGAGCTTCAAACCATAATTCCGCTGTTCTGAGGTATTGTCCTGTGCAGTCCTAGGAGGTCCACCCTCCCAGGCTTTGCCTTCTCAGCCTTTGAGAAGAGGGTTAGTTTATTGCTAATCGCCTGAGGCGCACCTACCTGGGAATGCCGACGGGACTGTTCAGGCATTTTTGTAAGCCAAAGCGCGCTAATCCTAGTGTGCTAGCTAACACCACCCGACCTTGTGTCTAGCCCCCCCCCCTTGAGAGGAGGTAAATACAAATACTTTGACCCTGTGTCTAGCTCCCCCTTGAGAGGAGGTAAATACAAATACTTTGACCCTGTGTCTAGCTCCCCCTTGAGAGGAGGTAAATACAAATACTTTGACCCTGTGTCTAGCTCCCCCTTGAGAGGAGGTAAATACAAATACTTTGACCCTGTGTCTAGCTCCCCCTTGAGAGGAGGTAAATACAAATACTTTGACCCTGTGTCTAGCTCCCCCTTGAGAGGAGGTAAATACAAATACTTTGACCCTGTGTCTAGCTCCCCCTTGAGAGGAGGTAAATACAAATACTTTGACCCTGTGTCTAGCTCCCCCTTGAGAGGAGGTAAATACAAATACTTTGACCTTGTGTCTAACCTTCTGGAGGTAAATAACTTGACTCGGTGATAATACTTGAATTTAAAGCAATGAATTACGCTCTCTCTCTCTCTCTCTCTCTCTCTCTCTCTCTCTCTCTCTCTCTCTCTCTCTCTCCAGCTATAGGTTTAAAAAGTATTACTGTTGTGGTGACATTCCCTGTTGATCTTTACATTACTCCCGAGCCAAGGCGATGTCCGCAATAATAGATCTTTCACTCAACATTGCACTTGAATTATCTCCCCTTTTAACGGCTCTTCTAAATTAGAGATGAAAAGAAAAATTCATTTGTCCCAATAAAACGGAAGAAGGCAAACGAAAGAAAGAAGACAAAATGTTGGTAGGTTCAGAACTTTTCTTCCATAACAAAATGTTGACAATAACTTCGACAAACGAATTGTGTGTGACAAACCCTAACCCTAACCCTAACCGTTCCCATTGACGACAACTGTAATAAATATGCACCATCTATCGTGGGCCTTTTGGCTAAGATCAAAGTGTAGTATCTGTTCCGATGGATACTGCACCCCATAGACTGGTATTATCTTGGCCTCCGGGGCTTGATTTACGCCGGTCTATGGGTCTGTCCTGTGCAGTTCTAGGAGGTCCACCCTCCCAGGCTTCGCCTCCCCTCTTTGGGGAGGAGTAAGTTTATTGCTTACTGCCTGAGGCGCCCCTACCGGGGAATGCCGACGGGGCTGTCCAGGCAATTTTTAACCCCCACTTTCCCGACTCGACCTTGGGTCACATCTTACTTGTGGGAGTAAGATAAAAACTGGCCTTGTGCCTAACTCCTGGAGAGGAGTAAATCAATACACCATCTCTTTCAGTCACTCTCTTAATTAAAGACTCTCTTTCGCGCCCTTTGTTTTTGAGGCTATTGAATAACAACGTCGTATGTATGTCTTCTCCACATTTGCAATGGCCGTCGCCCTGTGCGTCTCTTGATTTGTTGCCATTCTTAATTTGAGTCGTCCCTTTGTTTTGAAGACCAACTTTGAAAAGAAGAGAGGAAAATATATAGAACAATAAATGAATATCTGGTGAGGTATATATATATATATATCCAGTCAACCTTCTGGATGTCTTTCCTGATTATGTTTTTTAAATTGTATGACTTGGATGGATTGTATAGATTCAACAAAAAAGTATGTTTTTGGGTTGATATATTTGATGTTATATATATTTATGTATTTTTGTATATATTTTTATATATTTTCAAAGTGTAATCTTATTACCGGTAGTAATACCACTGCGGTAATGGTCCTCTGAGGAGAAGAATGATCTTTGAAAACTCATGAGCTAAGGACGTTAAGATACTTTGCTTGAACTTTGAATTATAATAAAATTTGATTGACACCTTATTTTATTAATTCATTTTATATTATAATATTAATGCTCTATTCAGTATATTGAGCTTCAGTTTTTATCCGGATGTTTCACTAATTATAAGATATTAGTTGACGCTTTATCTTTTGTTGGATTACTTATATATATATATATATATATATATATATATATATGTGTGTGTGATTTTTTGAAAGCTTACCAAAGCATTCCGTTCAGGAGCCCAATCAACACCAAAAAAGATTTTTTCATTCAAAAATTATTTATTTATCATTTTTCAAATTAAAGAGTGTTTTACCTACACGTGTTTCGCTACCAAGCAGTTACTTGCTTGGCAGATCATCAAGGAAACTTAAGTACCTTGAATAAGAATTACAACAACCGGCAATACACAATGTAGTGTTGCTTTCATTGAGGTCACTTAAGAAGGGAAGAAATAAATAATTTTTGAATGAAAACATTTTTTGTGGTGTTGATTGGGCTCCTGAACGGAATGCTTTGGTAAGCTTTCAAAAAATCACATATAGATGCTCTGTACCCTGCAATCGAGTATCATCGAGCTTGTTTTTATTGGACTAATCCCGGTCTTCACTGAATAATCTTTTTTCTAAGTGAAAAATCCAAATATATATATATATAATAAATGTCCCTTTAAGATTTATAGTCTTAACAGGTAGAGCCCTGTTTAGAATTACAATATTGTTGTTACCCTTTGACAAAACAAAGATCCGCTCACGCGTAGAACACTATTGACTTCATGACGCTTTACCCGGCTTCCTGGGTAAGTGTATCTTAATTTCAATTACTATCTGTTATGATCTCTCGTGGCCGTGTCAGTCTGAACGTAATTCTAGGTTGAATCTACGAACTGTGTTCGAGCCCATGCTACAACCTGAAACCACCACCTCCTGCACTGATGAGAGTGTAAGCCCGAAACGACGTCGTCTGTAGGTATAAATCACTTAAATATTTAATTTATATATATATATATATATATATCTGTGGGTTCTATAGAAAATATATAATTTTAATAATATCCGAAAATGTTCCAAATTGCCAGATCCAACACAGTTTGTTGTTGTAGATCACTATTCGCTGCTCGTAGTAAAAAATAGCCGCCGACTTGGTATTTACAAAGTTAAATTTCTCCTTAATTCTAAGCTAATTTGTGGTGGCCAACGGGAAACGGTCTTGACTGCGAATCAGTGGCGATTTGTGATCGGAGTTCGCGCCCGCCGACCGTCGGAAATTAACTTCTTGCACTGAAGATTGCGTAAGCATGAAACATCGATGTATGTAGGTAATAAATAATTAATATTTATTTATAAATATTATATCTATATATTATGTAAATATTTTATAAAAATAATATATATATATATATATATTATATAAATATTTTATAAAAATAATATATATATATATATATTATATAAATATTTTATAAAAATAAAATATATATATATTATATAAATATTTTATAAAAATAAAATATATATATATATTATATAAATATTTTATAAAAATAATATATATATATATATATATATTATATAAATATTTTATAAAAATAATATATATATATATATATATATATTATATAAATATTTTATAAAAATAATATATATATATATATATATATTATATAAATATTTTATAAAAATAATATATATATATATTATATAAATATTTTATAAAAATAAAATATATATATATATATATATTATATAAATATTTTATAAAAATAAAATATATATATATATATTATATAAATATTTTATAAAAATAAAATATATATATATATATATTATATAAATATTTTATAAAAATAAAATATATATATATATTATATAAATATTTTATAAAAATAAAATATATATTATATAAATATTTATAAAAATAAAATATATATATATATTATATAAATATTTTATAAAAATAAATCTCGGTAAAATACTAATCTATTAATAATAAGCAAACAAAAAATAAAAATAATAATAAATAAATAAATAAAAGAAGTTAACGAACCCCACCCA
>OY744548.1:64409374-64434374 GCA_963556195.1 Sepiola atlantica
TTTGAAAATATATTTAAAAAATTTACATAAAAATACCTAAAATTATATAAAACATCAAATATATCGTTTTGCTAAACATACTGTTTTGCTAAACTTATACAGTTCATCCAAGTCATAAAGTTTAGAACAGCTTCAAGAAAGATATCAAAGAGGTTGATTAAAAACAATCCAGGTGGTGAATGGTATTCCAAAAACGAAAAAGTTATCCAGGCGGGAGATTTGTTTTTTGTTTGCTATCGATGCAGTATATGAACTTGCTTGAACATTGAATGCAAATACAATTTGAGTCGCACCTTATTTTATTCTTTCACTTCATCTAGTGCTATATATATATATATATATATATATAATAATGGTAATAATCCAGGTGAAAAATATCCACAGGGTGGTAATCCAGAGAATTTTAACCGGGTTTATAAAAAGTGCTCAATATCAAAATAGAGCTTTATATATGATAATTTTATTTACACAGACATGTACAAAATCTGCGACACTGGCATGTCGATGTTATCGATCAACAGTTACTATAAACTGAGATCTCATCAGGCAGAGTTAGAATCCGATCTTAACCTCAGATCATATTTGGAGAGAATGAAGTGGAGGGGTAGAGACAGAGAAGAAGAAGGAAAGAAATTTAACATTTCAAAAATTAAAGCCGTTAAAAAATTAAAATTAAAAATTAAAAATTAAAAATTAAAAAATCTAAAAATCTAAGGTCTAGAATCTGAAACAGACAGGGCAAATAAATAAATAAATAAATAAATAAATAAAATAAAAATATATGGTGGAAAGAGGAACAAATAATGATGAGGGGAGAGACACATAGAGGAAAAAAGAAAAAGATATATATATATATATATATATATATATATATATATATATAATGTACAACCAACATTATTATGTCAATACTGGATCTGTCCACCACAAGCTCGTGAGAAAAATGATAGAACGTAGAGTTCAAGGATAGACAAACGTTCAAAATACAAACTTTGAACTCACGTTCGACGCTCGGAAGTCCGCCATCTTGAAATCAAAATATATATATATATATTCCATGAAAAATGCCAGTATACTGAAATCATATGCCCTTAATAAGGTTAAGATGAAAATTCATATACACTAAATGTACAAAAGCAAAGAAATTCCCAAATTTTTACACTTTTATTATCATTAAGGATATGCGAGCACAACAGGGCTATGTATTTTACTGGTAGGAATTTTTCTTCAGCGCACCTCACACACTTCATCCACTCATACATAGAGATTTATACTGTAGTGCTATGATAATGAAAATGTTTGGTTGATATGTAGTCATACCCTTAATGACAATAAAAGTGTAAAGATTTGGGAATTTCCTTTCTTTTGTACATTTAGTGTATATGAATTTTCATCTTAACCCTATTAAGGGCATATGATTTCAGTATACTGGCATTTTTCATGGAATGTCATTACTTTTGTAAAGGCTATGCCTCAATACAATGCCTTCTCATAAGGTTTTTTTTTAATTTTCTGGAAAACTAAGGTATATGGTAAACTGAAATTAAAATGCCATCAACTAGACCCTAGAACCTCTATCTCTGCCAAAAATCAGCTGAATCCATCAAATAGTTGATGAGATACAGGGTGGCACATACGTACGTACGTACGTACACACAGATAACATGATTTCATGATTGAACTTTCTGGATCTCTGGGTTGCCTTGACTAATGATGCTGAAATTCTACACACTTATAGAACCTATAAAATAAAAATTTTGTGCAAAGTTTTAACTGATTTGGTTTATTGGTTTTTGAGTTATGATTGATCAAAGAAATGAGATTTCCAGCATAGGCCATTCTTGAGGTCTATTAAGGGATAGAGCGCTCTCGCGCCTCACGTGATATTGAAAACTAAATGGAAATGTGAGTAACCACACAGATGCAAAACCAAATCAAATAAAACTCATGTCCATAACTAATATTTGGTCATTGTCAATCAAAACTAGATCTCACTCTGAAGGAATTGCATTTTCATAAATAAAAACGAAATATTAGTCAAACACATCAGTTTACTTTGCTGTTGTACATGTTTTCTGAAAAGTTCTTTTCTCAAAGAGTTTGAATTACTTACTAGACACTATCCTCGAGTATCCTCAGTCTCTCTGTACAAGGGTTTGTCAGGACAACCTGACACGAGGATACTTCACCCTGACCAACATTTCAAAATAACATAGTATTCGCAGCACAAATAAGATCCCTTCAGTACGGCTATGCACTTGCTAAGACAAGGAATGGTGCACCTCTTAGTGATGTTACCTGAAGTAACAACACTTAGCTGGATACTCCACCAGACTAGATGAATTCTTGTCCTGGATCCGGTAAGACCAATAGAATATAAAAAATATACTACAACATAGTTAACTGGTCACATGGGAAGAGGAAAATAATGTTCTTAACTTCTTTACGAACTCAACTAAATCAAGGAGAACTTTAATAGAATATTCAGATATATATGTATCTGATATAGAGATTAAGTGTTAGACTTTTATTTCTGAGAACTTTAACTGAAGTAAAATGAAACAAAAAAGGATATATATATATATATATATATATATATATATATATATATATATATATATATATATATATAGTCTCGGAAGTTTCTCAACCATTAAAACTATATTTAAAAAGAAAAAGAAAAAAAAAAAATTTTTTTTTAATTAAAAAAACTTATAGTCCCAAGTCTTCCAGTGGAAAATCACTCATGTAAGTCAATTTATTTTTTACAGTTATTATATTAGTTTGTTTCTAACACTATTTTAAGGGATCATCAGTTGTTTTCCATGAAAAACTGTTTCGGGAATATATATATATGTAAAATAAAAAAAAAGGAAAGCCAAAACTATGTTATTTATGTATTCATCAACGTTTCGTCTTTATTGAAAGACTTCCTCAGAATTCAGGAAAGCAATGTCGAAAAAGCATAAAGAATATTATTTTTGATGTGTCAGAAAATGTCCAGACTTCGGCATTGGTTGTTGACGTGAAAAAGCAGAGAATGAAAAACATGATTTTGGTTGTAGCGTTACCAGCAGTGGCCTGTATATATTTTTTTTTCTCTTCAGCAAAAAATATCAGCTATAAATATTTTCTGGAAAATAATGTTCAAATAATAAAGTAAATAGAGGATGCAATCCTTTTAATAGAGGGTATCAGACCATTTCAAATATTGATAAATCATGTACATAGTTCTAAACAATAATTGGAAAGAATAAAGATAATGGATGATAATTTTCCTTTGGCATTTAACAAACTATCGAATTGGAAAACCATTTGCATCATAATTTAGAAAATATATTTATAAAATACTCTCTTGAATATATATATTTTACAAATGTATATATATATATATATATATATATATATATATATATATATATATATATATATATATAATGGACATACACATGTTTTTACAAATGTATATATATATATATATATATATATATACATATATATATAATGGACATACACATGTTTTTACAAATGTATATATATATATATATAATGGACATACACATGTTTTTACAAATGGATATATATATATATATATATATATATATGTACGAATGTATATATATATATATATGTACGAATGTATATATATATATATGTACGAATGTATATATATATATATGTACGAATGTATATATATATATATGTATGTACGAATGTATATATATATATATGTATGTACGAATGTATATATATATATGTATGTACGAATGTATATATATATATGTATGTACGAATGTATATATATATATGTATGTACGAATGTATATATATATGTATGTACAAATGTGTATATATATATATATATATATATATATGCATGTAAAAATGTATATATATGTATGTATATACAAATGTATATTTACATATATATATGTATATACAAATGTATATTTACATATATATATGTATATACAAATGTATATTTACATATATATATGTATATACAAATGTATATATATATGTATATACAAATGTATATATATATGTATATACAAATGTATATATATATATATTTATATCCAAATGTATATATATGTATATATATTTATATCCAAATGTATATATATATGTATTTTTATCCAAATGTATATATATATATATTTTATCCAAATGTATATATATATATTTATATCCAAATGTATATATATACATATATATATTTATATCCAAATGTATATATATACATATATATATTTATATCAAAATGTATATATACATATATATATATATTTATATCAAAATGTATGTATATATACATATATATATATATATATATATTTATATCAAAATGTATGTATATATACATATATATATATATATATATATATTCATATCAAAATGTATATATATACATATGAATATATATATATACATTTATATATAAAAATGTATACGTATATTCATTTGTATTTTATTTACATCCTTTCCAGTAAGGTGTAGGTTTTGATGAAAGTGTCTGTGTGGAACGAACCACTTCGCCACCGTATATATACGAATTATTATATACATGTATATATATACATACATGTATATATATATATATATATATATATATATATATATATATATATGTATATATATATATACACACACACACACACACATAATATACACACATATATATATACAGACATAAATATACGCACACATACATATGTATATACATACACACTCACACATGTACATACATATAAGTATACCCACACACATATACACGCACATATATGTATATAGTTATACACGCACACGCATATATTTGTATATATAAGCACATAAATATACACACATACACATATATAAACACATATATACACGCACAGGCATATATATACGCACATATATACAGATATATATATATATATACACGCACATATATACACACGCACATATATACATATATATATATATACACACACACACATACATTATATATATATATATATATATATATATATATATATATATATATATATAACTTCTTTTGTAATATGGTGAGAAAAATCCAAGCAAAGTGTTCGATTAATTGAGAATCAAAATTAAGAACATAATATTTTTTTATTTTTTTTGTACAGAAAAATTAGTACAGCATCAGTACCGTCGGTTTCAAGCTCAGAAGGTCTTAACCATTCGGCACTGATGTTGTACTAATTTTTCTGTACATTATATATATATATATATATATATATATATATATATATATATATATATAATTGGCGGTACGTGTTTTAACAATGGCTTTATGGTTCTTAATTGCTACAGACTAAGAAACCCAACTGTGTGGAAGTCCAATCGTCCAAATGTGTACAATACTGTAAAATAAACACACACACACGCTCTCACACACATACACAAATAATGTTATAAAAGGACTTACCTGTGTTAAAGGTAATAATCCCTCATAGGTAAGTCCGGCCAATAGAAATGGCATGGTTAGTAGACCGTTTCCGAGGTCAGCGATGCATAAACTGAGGAGAAACACGGATGAAATGGTGCGTAACTTTTTCGTCCACACCACGGTGACGACGACCAGGACGTTGGACACGACGGTCACTAAACAGAAGACACTCATAGTAAACACGAGAATTCCTCGGATGATCGGATCCGGATAAACCCCGGAATTCACATCAGCACCCATCGAGACGGGCTGGAAAAGATTCCCGTGGATATTTTTTCTGTTTGTTTAGTGTCGATATCAGGATAATACGTGAAGAAGTGAAGAAATTACCATTGTTGCTGTGCGAGGCGATCTTTGCGTCGGTGAAATACCGCGTTCCTCGGAAACCAGAATCGACCGTGGCATAATTACACAATTAAGATTAATTGGATTTTTTTTTTTTTTTTTTTTTCAAAGTAAAACAAGAAATGATTAAATTCGTCTTTGATCACTTGGTCGGGTTTTGGTTGGTTCCAGGGTGATATAGTTTCGCGTGTAAAAGACTTAATCTTCCGTTTGGTTTTCCGTAAGTATTATATACTTGTGACTACTTGTGAACCGAACGAAGGTAGGTGTCATGTTTACTGGAAACACTCAGAAACAGTTTACTTTCTTTTTCTTTTTTTTTTTTCGTTCTTCATCATCTTTTAGCAGCGGGAGTTCATGATTTCAGGGGTTACAACAATGAGGCGATTGTTTCAGAAAATGTTATGATTTTTTTTTTATTTTAATTTCACTTTTTAAATTACTTTTTTTCTGAAAATTGATTAAAAAATAAGAATTTTTAATTTTGAAAAAATATTAAATTTTTAATTTTTGGAAAAAAAATTTTAATTTTTAACTTTCAGTATTTTTTTTTTTCTTTTTCTCTGTTTTTTTGTTCTCTCATCAAAATTGGTGGACTTCGTATTGTAAGGGGTTACAAGAAATGGCTATTGTCTCAGAAAATTCACAAAATGTTATGATTTTTTTTTCATTTCTATTTTTTTGATAAAAATTAATTTAAAAAGATTTTTAATTTTTTTCATTAAAAAAAAATTTCACTTTTTGAATTCCAATACTCTCAAAAGAAGTTTACTTTTTTTCTTTTTCTGTTTTGTTTTTTTGTTTGTTCTTCCATCAAAATTAGAAGTTCGTCATTTTAAGAGTGAATTTTTTCAGAAAAGTTTCTGAATTTTTAATTTTTTGAAATTTTCACTTAAAAAGTTTTTTCTCTTCTGAAGAGCAGTGAAAGTTCGTCACTTTAGTAGTTTTTTAACTTTTAAAATTTAACTTAAATATTTGTGATTTTAGGGGTTAGGGTTACGCGGCTGTCTCTAAAAAAATCTGAATTTTTAAAACTTCACAAATTTTAATTTAATTTTTTTTTTAATTGAAAGTTCGTTATTTTATGAGTTTCTTTTTTAAGAAATTTCAAAAATTTTCTTTAAGTTTTAAAATTAAATCTTTTTATCTCCCCCATTTTAGGGATGGAGGAGGCAGAAGTTTTTTTTATTTTCAGAACATGTTATTTTAAAAATGTTAAATCAACAATAATTCGTCATTTTATTAGTGTCTTTTTTTGGGGGGGGGAGGGGACTATTTATTTCTTTAAAATTTTTACTTTTTAAAAAATCATTTTTTATTTTCCCCTCAAGAGTTCAGTATTTTAGAGGTTTAAAGAAGTAGGGAGTCGCTTTTAGAAAATCTCTAAAAATCTAAGAAGTTTTCTAATTTATTTTTTAAATTTTAGTTTCAAAATTTTTTTTTACTCATCAAAAAGATTAAAAAAAAAAACATCTGATAGTTTTTAAAATGTCACTTTTTAAATTTCTTTTTTCTCCACCCAAGAGAAATAATAGTTTGTCGTTTTAAAAGTTACTTTTTTGTTAGAAATTTCTGAAACTTTCTAATCTAGAAAAAGTAACTTAAAGAAAATATTTTTGGTATCAGTGGCAAATCTCTTTCAGAAAATTCAAAAACAAATCAAAGAATTTTTCTAATTTTTTTTTTCTAATTTTTTTTTTTAAATTTCACTCTTCAAATTTCTTTTCTCTTCTCTCATTCATGATTTCACGAGGGGTGGGGGACTCTTTAATAAAATTGCGAAAATGATAAAAATTAAATTTTTAAAAAGTAATTTTATAAAATCTTTCTCTCTGTCGTCATTATCAGTGTCAGTTCGTCAATTAGGGCGGGAGGGGGACGTTTCTATAAAATTCCCAAAAAAATTTAACTTTAAATAAAATAATTTGTTTAATCCGTTCAAATCTCCAAGCAATTTTTTTTTTAAATAAGTATTTTTTAAAACTTTTATGTCAAGTTTCTTTTAATAGAAGAAAGAATTTTCTAATGTTTTAAAAAATGTTACAATATTCAAGTTTTAATAAAAATGTAAGTACTTAATGAATTTCATTTAATGAATGACACTAAACACGATTTTAATACTGAATTAATAAATAAGATATGAATTGTTAGTTTCCTGCACTGATGAGAGCAATAAGCTTGAAACGCTAGCGTCTGTAGGTATTAATAATTTAATATATATATATATATATATATATATATATATATATATATATTATATCGCTCTCCTATAGGGGGCACTCTGGCGAAGTAAATAATGATTTACACGTACCTTAAAAGCAATACTCTTTCGTAAAATGAATTCAGTTCTCTCGCCACACTGATGAGTCTTAAAAAGACGAAACAACTGCCTCTAGATAACTATATATATATATATATATATATATATACGCTGCTTTTATGCTATGGGTGGAGCGCTCTGGTGGAGAAAATTATGGTTTTTATTAAAGTGTAAAAAAAGATCCTCTAGATTATCAATAGCGTAAAAAGGTAAACAAAAAGAATACAACAATTCATTTAATAGTGATGTATATTTGTTTCTTTTATTATCAGTAGCTGGCTTGTTGGCTGGGAAGGTAGAGCGTCGGATTGTCACGATCGATAGTAACTGATGTCAGGCGTCCGAATCTCGGCGTTGCTGCGACTGGCCACACTGATGAGTATGGAAAAGACGTAACAGCTGTCTGTGGATGACTGACTTACTTACTTACTTATATATATATATATATATATATATATATATATATATATATATATATATATGGGGGTATGACTACATGTGCTAACGTTGAGCACGGGGGTAAGTGAAATCGCCAACTACCATTAGAGAAAATGTTAAAGCTCTCTGAAAGCAAATGGAGCTCTCTGAACTAACTGACAGTGTTTATATAAATATTGAGATTTAGCTTACTCACGGCTCAACCAGACTATCAGGGTTTTTTTATCCCGGCTTGAAGCACTTGCCGGTTTATCCACACCGAACAGCTGTGATACAGCGAAACAGTCTGCCTTTTGAACGTCTATATATAGATATGTGTGTGTGTATAAGATGTTTTATTATTAAAATGGATTTATTGAATAAGATAATAGATAAGTATAATAATTAAGTTAGTAAATAAATTAATTCATTAATTACCTATTTGGAGGCAGCTACCATTTCCGGGATCGTTTTTAACAGGTGCTAGATTTACGCAATACTAGTTATGTAAATATCAGATCCGCCTAAAGCAATGTAGATATTGCGGATGTGTTGTGAGCCATGGACTATTCGACGGTGCTCGTCTTCTCTCAAATCAAACAAAATAGTGTTTATTCAACTAGATAGCTTCCCTGAGAGATACAACCTAATCCTCTTCAAATTTAATACCAATAAACACTTGTTATAAACTGTTCTCATTAGGTATTAACCCTTATTTTCGAGTTGCTCTTAGCCTTGATAAATGGAAAATTATTCTTACGTCATTCTCTAAGAACTCGACTTGTACTCGTCTCCTCAAAAGGATGAGCTTTTTTGTTTTTAAGTGGAGTGCCGAGTACCTAAATATACATTTAGATTTTATAAAAGCAACGTTTGTTCGGACTGCTATATTGAAGTGAAACTTGGCATCTCAAAATCAGCCAAGAGAGGAAGTTAGACGCGTTTGTATTCCAAACGTCTTAGAAAGGTTCTGGGGATCAAATGGAGCGATAGAATTACGAAGCAAGAAGTCAGAGACCGCACTAACCAACAGGTGGAATCGTTAATAATCTGCAAACGACGTCTAGGCTGGCTCGGACATGCTCTAAGATTGGCTCCCAAAGAGATTTGCAAACCAAGTGCTTCAGATTGCTCCTGATGGGAAAAGAAGAGGAGAAAGATTAACAATGAACTGGAAGTAAACACTTGAGAGACATTTGATCGCAACGGGAAGAAGCTAAAGTGACGCCGTTGATCTGGCTTTAGTCCGAAAACGATGGTTTACTTTGACTGACTCATGCGTCACAGGTCGTGGGGGTCCTTAGTCTAAGTCTAAGTAAGTTTCATCTGAGCTTCCCACAATTCTCCGATGAAAACATCGTTTCTTGACTGATCATAGATTAAAAGAACGGGTTCTATAGACAGTGCTTTCTGAATATTATCAGATCTAAGCTATTTTTAGGTAGTTTGTTACAACTTATAAAGCATTGGATCCACTCGAGAATTACGTAAATGCGACAGGATGACTCTCATCTAAGAAATACAGATTTTATGAGAGGATTGAGAATGATAGATAAGAGGTATCAAGTCTAAATATTTGTGACAAGAAATATGTTAACATAGAATTAGAAGACGTACACTTTGATGTATGCAGGCCAGTTGTAAACGACGTCTAGGCTGGCTCGGACATGCTCTAAGATTGGCTCCCAAAGAGATTTGCAAACCAATTGCTTCAGTGGAACCGCGATGGGAAAAGAAGATACAGAAAACCAAAGATGAACTGGAAGCAAATAATCGAGGGAGATTTGATCGCGACGGCAAGAAGCTGGAGGGACACTGTGGATTTGTGCTTCAGACCGAAAACGATGGTTCACTTTGACTGCCTCGTGCGTCGCCGGACGCGGGGGATCCTAAGTCTGAGTCGAGTACCTACAAGGATCTCTGCTTCCTCGGCAAATATGTCGTCCTAAAAAATATCAATTATCTAATGCTACTATAACTGAGATTTCTTTTTTAAATCTTGCTTGATTGTCACCGTGCACACTTCACTCGTATATGAATGTTTTAGATAGCAGGAGGGGGGGGGGAGAATGCCGTCAATAAAAGATGAATTATAAAAGAAGTGGTGAGAGTGATGGAGTGATGTACATAATTAAAAGAGACGGAGAAAGAGGTGGGAGGAAAGAGGTAACAGGGTAGAGAGAGATGATGGGATATAATGATATCACAATGTATTCTGATTCAGTGAAATCCTTTGACTTTTTAATTCTTGTAAAAACAGGTGTCAATCAATGTCCTGAAAATTATGTATTTAATAGTATAACAAATACTGACCCAACGGGTCACGGGTGTCTAGTAGCATTTAAAAATCATCGTTTTTTTGTTTACTTATTTCTTTGTAAATATCTAGTTTGTTATTTTTATGATAAATTGTATTTTAAAATTATTTCTCAATAAGTTTTTAAATTTTATTTCGTCGCTGTTTCAGCGATATTGTCCCTTTTTTAATGAATTTTTATTTACTAAATAGATATTGTAATAAAACGGTATTCTGTTCGGTTGAACTCAAAAAGTGATCGGCAAAATTAACTAGTAACGATTTTACTACGTAACTTTTTTGTCTCATAATTTTTCATTAATTAAACCTTTATGATCGCTTTTCAAGAATGTTTTTGCGAATATTTTCGACGTCAGTTTTATATTTTTTTGTAATTATTGTCAACGCGTAATAAAATTTAAATCGACGTATTTATTTATTTATTCATGTATTATTTATTATTTAAATCGGTGTATTTATTTATTTATGTATTTATTATTTATTTAAGTTAGTAATTTTATTTGTTTTTATTAAATCGGCGTATTTATTTATTTATTTATTATTTTTTAAAGTAAGTAATTTTATTTGTTTTTTTTATTAAATCGGCGTATTTATTTATTTATTTATTATTTCTTAAAGTAAGTAATTTTATTTGTTTTTATTAAATCGGCGTATTTATTAAGTTATTATATATTTAAGTAAATAATTTTATTCTTTTTTATTAAATCGGTGTATTTAGTTATCTATTTATTATTTCTTAAAGCAAGTAATTTTATTTGTTTTTATTAAATCGGCGTGTTTATCATTTATTTATGTATTATTATTTATTAATTTTTAAGTAAATAATTTTATTGTATTTATTTTATTTATTAAATGGGCGTATTTATTCATAATTTATTTATATTTTTTATTTATTTATTATTTATTCAACTAAATTATTTTATTTTATTTTTATTCATGAAATCGGTGTATTTACATAATATTTATAATTTGTTATCTATTATTTATGTATTATTTATTAATTCATTATTTATTGTTATTTATTTTTAAATTATTTATTAGTAATTTCATTTTATTTTAAATAATGAAATCTGTGTATTTATTTAATATTTATAATTATTTATTAATTTTTTTCACATATTTATTATTTATTTATTTAAATATTTTTATTTGATTTATTAAATCGGTGTATTTATTCATTTATTTATTTATTTAACTAAGTAATGTTATTTTATTTTTCGAAGCATTTTTTTTATTTATGAAAAATATATATTTTTATTAACGAATTCATTTTTAGATGAATTATTTTTTTTTATTTGAACTCAACATTTCGGTTTCGTGATGTAATTGTGTTTATATTCTAAAAATATTTATTTTTCTTCACTATTTGTTTATTTGGAGTTGAATATTTTGAGAAAAAATATTTGGGTTTCTAGTTTGTTTTACGAAGGAAATTCCTTTCTTTTTACGATTTTCTTCTGATTGTAGTTTTAAATCTCTTTATTTTATGTTAATATTGTGGACATATGAACCAACGTCACGCTCAGACATTACGTGACCCAACGTTGGTTGACAGTTGAGATCAAGCACCCTTCAATAGTCGGGGTCATTTTTAAAAATCTTCCTGTCTCTTCGATGCTTTCCACATTTTGGGAGGACCCCAAAAGCGATGTGACCAAATAAGGGAACTTATACAACGATATTATCTGAGCCAGTTGACTACGTAGTTGATATAAACCAATGACCCCCGTCAGGTAAGATGTGACCCAATGATGTACTCATCACCTGGATTAATCTTCAGTCAACCCTCTGGATGTCATTCCTGATTATGTTTTTCAAATTGAATAGATTTAACAAAAAAGTATGTTTTTTGATTGATATATTTGATGTTATATATTTTTATGTATTTGTGTATATATTTTTATATATTTTCAAAGTTTAATTTTATTACCTGTAGTTGTATAACTGCGGTAATGGTCCTCTGAAGAGAAGAATTATCTTTGAAAACTCATGAGCTAAGGACTTTAAGATACTTTGCTTGAACTTTGAATTCTAATAAAATTTGATTGACACCTTATTTTATTATTTCATTTTATATTATAATATATATATATATTATATATATATGAGAATGTATTTTTATGTAATTGTTTTTATTGGTGATTGTCACATTTGCTGTTTTCTTATAATATACTACTATGTCAATGGTTTCACTTCCTAAGGGGTAAAGATGCAGAAGATGGCATTATAAGTCGCCCTTAACTTTATAGGACGTATCTTTTCCTTAATATATATATATATATATATATATATATATATATATATATATTTATATATACTTTATACTTTTTATACTTTAATTTTATATATTTACTTTTATGTACGTATAAAATGTATATATATATATATATATATTAGTCTAAAGAAAGAAAAAAGTAAAATGCAATTTTAATTCCCAGAGAAACTAACAAAATCCAAGATATTGCAGACTTAACATTCGTTGGAAAATTCACAAATAAAAAAAAATAAAAAATTTTAAAGAAAAAAAATAAATAAAAAAAAAAGAGGGGTTATATATATGACTCCTAGTTTTTAGTTTTTAAAATCTTATTTCTCCCAAACAATTGTTTCACTTTATATGTTTTTAAACTCTAGTATTTTAGTTTCTATTGAGTTTCCGACCCATTTTCTGTGTGAAGGGGACCTTAATTGAGACAAAATAATTATATCGCTCCGGTAGGGTTAGGGTTTAGTTCCCTTCACTGGTCCGTCGAACTCTGTAGACTGGCCGAGGGGTTAATGACGTTCGGTTACACAACCGATGGTCGTAAGTTCAAACCCGGTTGTTGATAGGCCAGTTGACTGAATCTCGACTAATGAGTTTTCAAAAGACGAAACAATCTTTCTATAGATAAGTAAATACTATTTAATTATGTAATTATACTTATATCAAATTATGTGGGTGTATCTCTCTTTAACTTTCCTGGTTGGTTGAACACTGTAGACGGGCCGGGGAGTTAACCACGTTCGGTTAGACGACCAATAGTTGTAAGTTCGAATCCGTCGGTAAGTAGATCAATTGTAAAATCTAAAACTGATGAGTCTTCAAAAGAGGAAACAAGCTTTCTCTAGATAAAAAGAATGTATATATATGTGTGTGTGTGTGTGTGTGTGTATACGTGTGTGCGTGTGAAAATATGGTTTAGCGTATACTCTCTATTCTTTATGTATACAAACTTCTTCAAAGTGGAAGCTCGATGATTGTCAACATGTGACAACAGAGCATATAAAATGTAGCAAAATGTTATATATATATATATAGAGAGAGAGAGAGACATGTACAAAAAGCCGCTACACGGGCATGTCGATGTTATCGATTAATAGTCATTAGAAACTAAGATCTCATCAGGCTGGAAAATGTCTGTGTGTATATATATATATATATATATATATATATATATATATATATATATATATATATATATATATATATATATTGCTTTGCCTTTTAAGAAGGTTATTTTCAGGGTCTCATTTATCTTTTGACTTTCTTTTTGTTGGTTTTACTTTTATGAATGCGTATTTTCTGTTGGGGGGGTGTAATTTTGATCTACTGCTTCGGGATTTTTTAAGAAAAGATTTGAGAGCTAGACACCGGTAGAGAAATAAAAAAACGCGTTGCAAGAATTTTACGTTAAACTAATATAGATAGCTGAACATCTTTTAAAAGATTTAACAATTATTTGTTTTTTTTATCTCTTTAATATATATTTTTTTATATTTAGGAAAAAGAGAATGGGGCTTGAACGATAGATCGTGAAGAATAAAAACAGGAAAATTTAATGGGGAACTGATTTACTCGTAGATACTTCGTATTCAGATATCAGCGAAGTTGAGCCACGTTTAACCTGGCCAGTTCTAAATGGGTGACCATTTTGGGAAAACCAGGTGGTCTATGTGAGAAAGATATATTTAAATGAAAATTTATCTACAAAAAAACCGTAGAGAAACACGTGTTCGGGTTCGGTCTAAAATGATCAACCGATGGTTGATATGCCGTAAAACTCAACAATAACAACATCTATAATCTCGTTGCCACCTCGGATCTCGTAAGATCAGCGACGTTAAGCGACGTTGAGCCTGGACAGTTCTAAATGGGTGACCATTTTAAAAGACCAGGGTCCGTATATGATTAAAAAAAAGATATTTTAAATTCAATTTAATCTACAAATCAGTCGTATACAAAAAAAAATAAGCACAATTTCGGCATAAAATGATCCAACGATGGCTCCTATTTAGTCGTCTCCCCACGAGGGCAGATTTAGACACAAGGTCGATTTTTTAATGTGAGAAAAAAATCCAACTTTTCCAAAAATGGCCGCTCTGGATTGGAACAAAAATAAAAATTACTTCAGTCTAGAAGGATTTCTACTTCTCTGATCGAGGACAGAAAATATAAAGTGTATCATCTGTGCCGATACTACACTTTTCTCCTCGCCAAAAAAAAAAACGAGTAATGACGTAAAACTTATTAGCAACAACAAACAAAGTAAAACCTTCCTTTGTTTTATTACGAAGAAAATATAGACAAAGTTTTAAGAAATGTTAAACGTCCAATTGTTAACTTCTTGGTACAGTTTCGTATTGGGCATCCAAGAAAATATCAGTGCTTACGTCATCAACGGCGAGTTTAACCGAACACTTCCGAGACTGGCGAACGTTAACGAACGTTGCCGAACGTTGCCGAACGAACTGAATGTACCATAAGTCCATAAGTGTCTAGCTTGTATGTATCTTTATACGGTTCACGATCCCCGGCAAATTTAGAAAGCCATTCTTAACATGGGGAGAGGGATGGGGGCTTTGTTAATTTGGATTCCGTTTTCTCTGTACGTAGTCGGAACTGCTTACGTCACGACTACGTCACGCATGCAAATCTCTAGATGCCCATTCGGTAACAGCACCAACTTCGTTTTTGATTTCATCGAGTTAAGCGACGAGTTTGGCCAGTACTAAATGGGTGACTATTTCGTAAGACAAGGTGGTTTATGTAAAAAGAAAAACAATCTCTTCAAATTGAAATTAATATACAAATCACTCGTATACTCTCTAACTCAAAACGCTAAGCATTTATCTACGACATGAAAAAATATTCGTAAAGAGAATTATGTGTTATAGTAAAAGTCAAAGAATCATTGGATTCGATAATATATGCGATTTCGGCACAAAATGACCCATCGATGGTTGATATGCCGTAAAACGCTACAACAACAATAAAAATGACTAAATCAAAAAGTATCCTTTGTTTTTATGCGAAGAAAAATCGACAATGTGTTAAAAAAACAAAATTATTATCACTTTATTATCGATTTGATTTGATTATATTATTTTTCGAATTCCAGATTATTGTCAAAGAACGCAAAGCCAAACAAGAAATAAAACTAGAAGATTTATTAGACCTAGGAACATGACATTTGTAAGTATTCTTCACTTCCTAGTTGGGTTATCCAATGAGGAAGGCGTCATAGCATTTTTATTCCCCTTTAAATAGATCCCCGGGAAGAATGGAACCTTCCATTGAAATGTATTTAGCTTTGACTTTAATGGGATTTAGATTACATAAATAACTTGCTTAATCGATAGCATTCTGAATACGGAGAAAATTAGCGTGACAGACTGACTGCACCGAAGTTAAGCTACGTTGCGTCACGTCAGTACTAAATGGGTGACCATTTGGGAAAACCATGCGGTGTATGTGAACAAAAAATCTCCTTACATTCAAATTAATCTAAAAAAAAAAATAATCGTATCTAAAAAACATGTACGCATTCGGCATAAAATGAACCAACGATGGTTGATATGCCGTAAAAATCAATAAATATTAAATTAAAAGCTTTTTTTGTTTATTTTTATACGAAGTAAAAAAAGATAAAGTTTTTAAAATGTTAAACGTGGAAATTATTACATTTTTTTTCGAGATTTTAACTCCATAAGTGAGATGACGTAGATTACTGTAAAATTAAAGGTGACAGTGGCTCAGTGGTTAACGATACAGACTGACAACCTGGGTGTACCAAGTTCGAATCCAGTTCGTTCCACACTTTCTCTTTGAATGTTGGCAAGCTTCACGTGGCCCCTTCCGTAAGTATCTAGAAACAATTATAACTAGAAAGATGTCAGAAAAAACGATGCCAACATCTGATTCATGAAATTAATTCAAATAAAATTAATTCATATAAATAATTAATTCATAAAAAAATTAATTCATAAAAAAATTAATTCATAAATAATTAATTCATAAAAAATTAATTCATAAAAAAAATAATTCATAAAAAAATTAATTAAAAAAAAAATAATTCATAAAAAAATTAATTCATAAAAAAATTAATTCATAAAAAAATTAATTCAAAAAAAAATAATTCATAAAAAAATTAATTCATAAAAAAATTAATTAATAAATAATTAATTCATAAAAAATTAATTCATAAAAAAAATTAATTCAAATAAAATTCATTCATAAAAAATTCATTCATAAAAAATGAACGAATAACTTTTAAAATATGGAGACTTTTCTTTTGCGCAGAACTAGAATAAACCTTTTGTCATATTCTTTTTCTATCAAAATAAAATGGATATACACACAAAAGTTCGCTCTTTAATTTGGGGTGAAATCCAACTCCCTAAAAAAGGGAAGTCTGGATTGTGACGTCACGAATAAAAATTGCCACTGTCGATAATAAATAAACTTGATCGCTTTAAGTTAGTTCATATTTACTTGCATCCCCACGAGGGCAGAGTTAGACACACACACACCCATAAATGGAGGGCACTCTGGATTGGGGCAAAAAATAAAAATGGCCTCGATCTAGAAAGAGTTCTCTTTCACTCACCGAGGACAGAAAAGATGAAGTGTTGTATCAGAACAGATAGTACAATATGTTCTCAAATCCTTAAAAAATGAAATTCTTCTTTCGGGATTTGGAATTACAAAAAAATCACCGAACAGGATCGTACTTATCTATCGTTAAACATGAAACCAATTATGTAGATGTAAGTATATTTGACAGAAATTCCATCTCACAAGAGATCAAACTATTTAAGATAGAACCGCCAAAAAAATCAGAAAAGATGAAATGTAGTATGAGAACAGGTACTACACTTTGATCGTAACGAAATGCCAAGAAAAGGAGTTAATGTTAAGTTGTTGTGTAACTGTGTATCTATGACGAAACAGAAACCAATTAAGAGTCCAGTTAGGTGTCCGGACAAGGCGGATGACTTAAAATGGACGTTTTTGTAACTTGTTATTTCTTCTACCAATTAATCTTCGTAGAAATGTTAATTATATTCTTACTTAGCAAACAACTTGAAAAAATCTCTTCAAAAGAATGGCCCTAATAATATCTTAAACAATCTGTAATAAAAGAAAAATCAATTTAGTTAAATCAAAGTTAAATAATTTCCTAAAAAAACAGTACCTAACCAACCTCGTTATGAATTTATTTTTTTAAAGTATCTCTTTTTTAAATACAATTAAAATGCGAAGTTAATTATATTAAATAAGTAGCGGGACCCGTGTCCCAGCGTTGTCCAGGAAACTTGAGGAAATCAAGACACGCAACTCCGATCAGTAAATAAACCGGAAATGACCGGAAATGACCGGAAATTACCGGAAATTATCGGAAAGGCTTTCGTAACCCAAAATGCTAAGTATTCATGCACGACATAAAAATATTCGTAAAGAGAAATGTATTATAGTAAAATTAAAACAATCATTAAATGCGAAACTAATAAAAACGAATAGTTAATTACTGAGATGTTCTTTAGCAAAGCAATATTCAAATTAGTTAATCTTGCGACATTAATCACATATACATGATAAGTATATATTAGAAAGCTATAGATCTTCTATTGTTAATATAAACTGGGTGTTTTAATCTCACTGTTAGTGCAATGAATGGCCTAACATTCTAAATATACAGAAGATATGTTTTTTTATACGTCTTAATTCTCAATCTATTAAATCTAAATTTGGGAGCGAAGTTTTCCCTGGTCCCCAGGGCGAAATCTGATTTTAGTTTGCGGGGATAGCGTTTCACAAAGTTCACAGGGAACAAACTATACCCGAAATATTAGAAAACACGTCGCAACAGATAAAATCAATTTATTTAAATGAAAGTTGCCTAATTTTCTTAGAACAGTACCTCGCCAACCTCGTTATGAAGGAAGTCAAAAAGTATCTTTTTTAAAAAGCAACACTAGATCAAATTAACAGTCTCTAATCTCCGTATTATAAATTATTTATTCTGTTCTATTTACTTGCCTCCCCACGAGGGCAAAGTTAGACAAAAGGTTGTTTTTTTTAATATACGAGAAAATCCCTCTCCCTAAAAAGAGGTACTCTGAATTGTGAGAAAAATAAAAATTGCCTCCGTCGATAATTAATAAAGTTGATTGCTTTAAGGCAGTCCCTATGTACTTGCCTCCCCACGAGGGCAAAGTTAGACAAATGGTTGAGAAAATTCCGCTCCCTAAAAAGAGGCACTCTGGATTGTGAGAAAAATAAAAATTGCCTCCGTCGATAATTAATAAAGTTGATTGCTTTAAGGCAGTCCCTATTTACTTGCCTCCCCACGAGGGCAGAGTTAGAAAGTTTTAATGTGGAGAAAATCCAGTTTCCGAAAAAGGGTCACAGAAAAGATGACGTGTAGTATGAAAACAGATACTACACTTTGCTCTTAGCGAAAAGCCAAAGCCAATGAAAAGAGTGATTGTTGAGTTTATGTGTAATCATGTGTCTATGACAAAACAGAAAACAATTTAAAGTCCAGTTAGGTGTCCGGACAAGGGGATGACTTAAAATGGATGTTTTATTTTTTTGTAACTTGATATTTCCCCTACCAATTAACCTGCATAGGAATGTTAATTTTCCTGTTACAAAGCAAACAATAAAAAAAAAATAATCTCTTCTAAATAATGGCCCAAATAATATCTTAAACAACGTAAAAGAAACAAAAAAATATACCAAAATCTAAAAATCAAACAAAATCAATCACACGTTATAAATAGTTAAATTTCACACTCTAAAAACACTGTCGAAAAAAGAAACGTTGTAAAAACTAACTGATTTTAGAGGAAAACAAAAAAAAACTGTTTGACTTTGGGTGACCTTATAAATGTTGAACGATCGTTAAACACTAACAAACAAATGAAATACTTAATGTCAGGTTTTAAAGAAATGCTCGTCTTTTACAGTTCCACCTTAAGATAAGATCTTAATATTGAAACGGTTTGCGAGATTGTAATGTACAGATGCTTTTCTTAAATCTTAAATCTCAATTAATTGGATCCTAAAAGTGGAAGCGATACTTTTTCCTAGTCGCCGGAATAAAATACGATTTGGTTTGTGGATGCATCCTCTCGGAAAACGCACAAGGGAAAATAAACTATACCCGAAATATTAAAAAAAAACTCTAACAATCAAATTTAGACAATTCTTTTAAATAAAGAAAAAAAAAATACTGTATCAAACTCGTTGTACACGAATTCCAAAATAAATTATTTTAATTTATTTTAGATTAAGTTAATTATCAATTCATTTTTATATATATCTTAATTCTAAATTAATTAGATCCTCTAAGTAGAACCGACGCTTTTCACTGATCCCCGGAACAAAATCCAAAACCGGTTCGTTTCTTTAGTCCTTGGGGGGGGGGGGGGTTGTCGGAAAATATAAACGGGAAGAAACTATACCCACAATTTTAGAAAACCTATAACAATACATATAACTCAGTTTAGTTAAATAATCATTTCATTTATTTTGTTTTTTTATGAGTCTTCATTCGCAATCTATCAAATCTTAAAGATGGGAGTGACGTCTTCGTCGCCCCCGGATCGAAAACTCAATGGTCTCCCGGGTTTTATTATCATACATTTATCTGTGACTCAAAAAAAAAATGCGTATATTTATTTGTTCTTATTACAGGTTCTTTAACGTAAAAAGAAAAAAAAATGGCTGACACAGACGAAAAATAATTTACTCAGGGGGGGATAAAAAAAGCAAAAAAAAACTTTTAGAACGAAAAAAGTTATTCAGAAAATTAACTTAAAAAAAATGTCTAGAACTAACCTCGATTTGCCCGGTGTTGCCGGGGTGGAGAGCTTCGATAAAACTAATTAAAAATAGAGTAACAATTACCTTTTTTATTTTGATTAGGATTTTGAAAAATTCGTTTTAATTTTCCCTTATTTTTTTTTTATTTTTTTATTTCAGTGTGCAAATGCACACGTATTATACTTTGATCGTCACGTATATGCGAGAAAAACAGACACACGATTGTCTGATAGTTTTGTGATAAAAGATAGATCAATTCCTAGAAACTAGAAACACGTTCTCTACGAATTAATGGCATGTTTTACAAAACACACTAACAATTCATGGGTCACAGACTTCTCTGAAAACGTTACTTTTCATTTAAGTAGATCTGAAAAAGGTGGTTATAATTCAACCGGAAGTATTTTTATTTACATTTTTGTTTTTAAAAAATAATTCGTTTGGTTTTTACTTTTTACCAAATTATTATTATTTTTTTTAAAATAAGATTTCGAAAGTTAAATTTAATTATTATTACGGTATCGTTTGGCCATTAAATTATTAACTGGACCAAATTTGACTAATTTCGTTGCGGTAATATAGTTTAAATCACTATTTATAAAATGATTTCATGTAAATAGATTCCATAACTTTTCAATCTTTTAATACATGAAGATTTACTTTTAAAAAAATTTAAGCCAGAAATAACTTTCTATTCGACAGTTTAAATGCTTCAAAATTCCTTTAAAATTTTGAAGTGTCTCAGCGTAATATTTTTTTTTTTCAACTATTAGCAAAAAATTAAAATGGCTGATTTGTTTACGAAGAAACCGAAATGCATTTAAATTTAAGCCGAGAATAACTTTCTATTCGACAGTTTAAATGCTTCAAAATTTCTTTAAAATTTTGAAGGGTCACAAAATAATTTTTTTTTTTTTCAACTATTAGCAAAAGATTAAAATGGCTGACTTGTTTACGAAGAAACCGAAATGCATTCTGGTGGATTTAATTTCGTAATTATTATTTATTTTTATTTTTTTCAATTTAGTTTTATATTACGCTATTGAATGTTTGATTCCTGTGAATATTCGGTTGATAATAAATAAATAAGGCAAATATGAATTCTATATCTAAGTAGTGTATTCGGGGAGGGGGGCACACACACACGCGCGCATGCGCACGGACACACGTGCAGTTGTCTTACAATTTTGTTAATTTAGCGATCAAGAATATTTGATACTTTGAATATCGCTTACATTTAAACATTATTTTTTGGCAGGAAAGGAATCTCTTCTCGGTAGAGGAACGAACGTCTCTTAATCACGAATGTAATACCACCATTTTTTTTATTATTATTTTTTTTTTCAACTTTGAATTCTTTACAGAATTTTATTTGAATGTAATTATCTTTTTTTTCTTGCCTTGGCAGTTATCTATATAATAAAAGTGAACGTACGTGTGTCCGGATTATTAAAATCACGTATGCAAATTTATTTTATGGGCAAAGAAAGGGAGGCTTAATCTCAATCTTTATAATAACAGATAATAATAATGATATTAAAGAAAGGAAAAACAAACGCGTAGGCAAATTTAATTTTTATGAACAAAGAAGAAGAAGATGCTTAATCGTAATAATAACTTATAGTAATAATGAAATGAAAAAAATAATCACGTATGCAAATTTAAATTTTATGAGCAAAGAAGGAGAGGCTTAATCTTAATCTTTATAATCACTGATGATGATAATAATAATAAAGAAAAAAAAGAATAATTAGTATGTAAATTTAATTTTTTCGAGCAAAGAAGAGATGCTTAATCTTAATCTTGATAATCACTGATAATAATGAAGAAAGAAAATAATAATCAAGTATGCAAATTTAAATTTTATGAGCAAAGAAGAGGAGGCTTAATCGTAATCTTAATAATAACTAAAGAATGAAGAATAACAATAATAATCACTTATGCAAATTTAAATTTTACGAGCAAAGAAGAGGAAGCTTAATCGTAATCTTAATGATAACTGATAATAATTAAATAAAAAGATAGAATAATCATGTATGCAAATTTAAATTTTATGAGCAAAGAAGAGATTTGTCTTAATCTTAATAATCACTGATAATAATGATAATTAGAAAAAAAAACAGAATAATTAGTCTGCAAAATTATTTTTTACGAGCAAAAAAGAGTAGGCTTAATATTACTAATAACTGATAATAGAAAGAAAGGAAAGAATAAACACGTTGACAATTTTAATTTTTACGAGCAAAGAAGAGGAGGCTTAATGTTAATAACTTATTTGTAAAAAATTTAAAAAATAAAAGAAAGAATTTCTTTTATTTTTAATAGACACCAAAAATCGCTTGTCAAATAAAATATTTGAACAAACGGGGTCGTCTTCTCGTTCGGCAATCTACTTCGGAATCCCCACTTCTACTAAACATTGTCGTAAATCTATTAAATATATGTAAATGCGTGAATTACATGTAGACGTGTTAGTTTTCATACGTCGGGCAATCAGATTACACCGAATTTGGTGATTTTATTCATTGCAAGAGTTTCGGTCTCCGAGTGGCTCGTCATTAACGTAGATCGCCCTTCACATAGATCGAACATCAATCTGAACTAGTCCCGCCGGTTCGATACTGAATTCGTAAACCAAAGGTTCCTATTTACTTGCCTCCCCACGAGGGCAGAGTTAGACACAAGGTCGATTTTTAAGGTGGGGAAAATCCACCTCCCTCAAAAGGGGGCACTCTGGATTAAGACAAAAGTAAAAAATTGTTTCAGTCTAGATTCTAGACATAACGTTAAGTATTAATATATCTTGATTTTTAATATTCGTACGGGGACATAAAAGTGGTGCAAAACTGTGTTTAATAGAACAGATACTGCACGCTGATCCTAGTAAGAGTGTGGTATTCTAATTGACTTGCCTCACCACGAGGGCAGTGTTAGACATAAAGTCGGTTTTTAATGTGAGAGAGGGGGGGGGGAATCCAGCTCCTCAAAGGAGAACACTCTAGATTGACACAAAAATTTAAAAAATAAATTGTCCCAGTCTAGAAGGATTTCTTCACTGACCGAGGACAGGAAAGATAAAGTGTAGTATCAGAATAAATACGACACTTTGATCTTCGCCATAAGAATTCGTATCGTTAATGATTTGAAAAAAGAAAGAATTCAAGTTAAAACATATTGTTATTGTTATTGTTTTTGTTTTTTGTTTGTTTGTTTATTATTAAATCGACCACGTGGGTATCGTAGATTTTATTTTTTATTCGCTCATTGAGAACAAGTTTTAGTTAGCGATGCCGAGAGGCGTTCAAGTTTTTTTTAAATTTACATAAGGGGCTAGATATACTTCGTGTGTTTGTTGGTTAAATGGTTAACGACTCGGAGTGTGGACCTGGGTGTGCCGGGTTCGAATCCAGTTCGTTCCACAGAAACACTTTCATCAAAACCCATACGTGACCTTGTGTCTAACCTCCCGGAGAGGAGATAAATAAAATACTTCGTGGGGATCGTGGAGGATTCGAGTGTTTTGTTTAATATTTTTTTTACGCGTAGTAAATTTTGGAGAAATTATTTTTTAAACGACTTTTTTTTATAATGAATGCCTTTTTATTATAAACATTATTTATTGATTCATTGATTAATTAATTGATTGATTTTTTTATTTATTGATTAATTTTTTTATTTATTGATTGATTGATTTTTTTATTGATTGATTTATTTTTTATTTATTGATTGATTTATAATTTTTAATTAATTGATTGATTGATTTTTATTTATTGATTGATTGATTTTTTTATTTTTTTATTTATTGATTGTTTGATTTTTAATTCATTGATTGATTGATTTTTTTTATTCATTCATTGATTTTTTTATTGATTGATTGATTTATGTTTTATTTATTTATTGATTGATTGATTTTTTTATTTATTGATTAATTAATTTATTTTTTATTCTTTTATTTTTATTTTTATGTGTTTATTTATTTGTTGTTTTTGGGGCGGGATTTTGTCGACATTCTCTTTCATGCGTGCGTTTTTTTTTTTTTTTTTTTTTTTTTTT
>OY744548.1:64445884-64465884 GCA_963556195.1 Sepiola atlantica
GAGTTCCTATAAAAGAACTGAAGTTATGTGGCATTAATAAACCTGTGAACCGTAGCAACGTGTATTATTTTAGGTTCACGCGCGTGAGTTTCTTTAAAAGAACTGAAGTTATGTGACATTAATAAACCTGTGAACCGTAGCAACGTGTATTATTCTAGGTTCACGCGCGTGAGTTCCTATAAAAGAACTGAAGTTATGTGACATTAATAAACCTGTGAACCGTAGCAACGTGTATTATTTTAGGTTCACGCGCGTAAGTTCCTATAAAAGAACTGAAGTTTTGTGGCATTAATAAACCTGTGAACCGTAGCAACGTGTATTATTTTAGGTTCACGCGCGTGAGTTCCTATAAAAGAACTGATGTTATGTGGCATTAATAAACCTGTGAACCGTAGCAACGTGTATTATTCTAGGTTCACGCGCGTGAGTTTCTATAAAAGAACTGAAGTTTTGTGGCATTAATAAACCTGTGAACCGTAGCAACGTGTATTATTTTAGGTTCACGCGCGTGAGTTTCTATAAAAGAACTGAAGTTATGCAGCATTAATAAACCTGTGAACCGTAGCAACGTGTATTATTTTAGGTTCACGCGCGTGAGTTCCTATAAAAGAACTGAAGTTATGCAGCATTAATAAACCTGTGAACCGTAGCAACGTGTATTATTTTAGGTTCACGCGCGTGAGTTCCTATAAAAGAACTGAAGTTATGTGGCATTAATAAACCTGTGAACCGTAGCAACGTGTATTATTTTAGGTTCACGCGCGTGAGTTCCTATAAAAGAAATGAAGTTTTGCGGCATTAATAAACCTGTGAACCGTAGCAACGTGTATTATTTTAGGTTCACGCGCGTGAGTTCCCATAAAAGAACTGAAGTTATGTGGCATTAATAAACCTGTGAACCGTAGCAACGTGTATTATTTTAGGTTCACGCGCGTGAGTTCTTATAAAAGAACTGAAGTTATGTGGCATCTCTTATTTAATAAATGTACGCATTACGACCAGACAAATGACGGTGAATACAGACAACTACCTACCTCTCGAAGTCAAATAGCAAGACAGAGCATCGAACAAGCAAAATTGGTCATACAGGCTAAATAAAACTCATAATTGAACGGATATAATCGAGGGATATAACACTAATAAATCTGTGAACCGTAATAACGTGTATTGTATGTTCACATACGGTAATTTCTATAAACGAACTGGAGTTATGCGGCATCTCTGATTAAATAAATGTGGACGCCTCGTGTTTACAACCGGACACAGATAGATTAAGACGGCAGTAACCACATGAAAACACCCAGCGACCGATTTGCATCTACATAAAAGACGACTGGCTACTTCTCTAAGTCACAATATCAAGACAGAGCATCGGAAAAACGAAATTGGTCAACGGATATAATCGAGGGATATGACATTAATAAACGTGTGAACCGTAAAAACGTGTATTGTTGTATGTACACGTACGGTAATTATGGTCTTGGTTATCAACACTATGTAGCACTCATTTGTATCTACATAAAAGACGACTGCCTACTTCTCTAAGTCACAATATCAAGACAGAGCATCGGAAAAACGAAATTGGTCAACGGATATAATCGATGGATATGACATTAATAAACGTGTGAACCGTAAGAACGTGTATTGTTGTATGTTCACGTATGGTAATTTCTATAAACGAATGGGGGTTATGCGGCATCTCTGATTTAATAAATGGTCTTGGTTATCAACACTATGTAGCACTCAAAATTGAACGGATATAGTTGAGGAATATAACATCAATAAATCTGAACTAAATAGGAACTGAAGTTATGCGGTATCTTTGCTTTAACAAAATAAGGGTTCCTCGTGTTTCAACTAGACACCGATGAAGAAAGACGACATCATGCCTCTCTTAGAAACGAGACCAAGTGACAGCATCCAACCAATTCAGTTGGTTATCCAGGCTAAGTAACACTCATAACTGAACGTTGACACACCGGTTCCCATTAGATCACCGAAGTTAAGCAACGTTGAGCCTGGCCAGTACTAAATAGGTGACCATTTGGAAACACCAGGTTTCATGTGTCCTAGAGAGGATATGTACACTACCAGGTTCTATCATGCCCACAGAAAAAGTTAGGATAGATAGAATATCTAACTGACTCTCCGATGACGTCTCCGGACGTTATAAGAAAAACAACAAACAACAAACAACAACAACAATTGAGATATATGACATTAATAAACCTGTGAACCGTAAAAATGTGCATTGTTGTAGCTTTACACACGTACGTTTGTATAAAGGAACTGGAGTTATGCGGCATCTTTGATTGAATAAATGCGAACGCTGCTTTGTGTTACGACTAGACACAGACAAAGAAAGACGACGCCCTGCCTCTTTAAGAGATAAAATCAAGAGACATAACCAAACCGATGCACTTGGCTATCGACGCCATGTAACAATTCACGCGATAAAATTGTGAACAATTTACATCTATTAACAGTTTCTATCATTCGGTGCATCTTCATCGATTCCATCTTCGAATAGAATGTTTCTTTAAGTAGTGATGTTGCATAGCCTTCAATTTCTCGTACCTTTTCTTCCTCGTCGCGTGGGGTGGGGGGGGGGGTGTCGGCTCGATGTCGTCTAGTGGTTGAGTTCTTTCTTCGTTTCTGTACTGCCGTGAACATCGCCGTCCGCTGTGTCTGCAACAAAAACCTTCATACCACGATTCAAAGCAGGCAAACAATCTTTTAAATTTTGATTTGTTTATTTCAGGCGTCAGTCTACCGTCACCCTTGGAGATGATTCACTAACGTTGAGGGAGAGACCAAATTACTACTCTATCGTAGTTAATTCCTAGCTTAAGTCCTTAGCCATTCGAGGAGGGGGAAGAAGGAATCTCATGCCTGTATTCTCTTAGGAAATTTAATTCCCATTTTTCATTTCAGACTACATAGAGAAATAGTCTGTTCGGCTTGCTTCCAAAAACCCGACTCGCAAAATTCCGTTTCCCACACAAAAGCCCGTGACGTCACAGAACCCCTATGCGCAGGTACACCTTGACCCTTGACCTGAGGTCTCGTCAACGTGGTGACCCTGTCAACGCTTGTGAGCTCCGATTGTGAGAACCAGTTTATTTTGCACTCGACCGTACGGGTCCACCCGCACTAAATCGCGCAAGCCAAACCAAACGATCTCCCACACATACGTCCACTTTAACATGCGTCCGGCCTCACAGAGCCATTATCCAACACATCTTCATCGATTCTATCTTCTAATAGAAGGTTTCTTTGAGTAGTGCGAATAGTGTTAATGGCAATTATCTTTTCGAAATGTAATATTTCAACTCCATTTAACATTTCTCTGTTTGTGACGACTCGCGTTTTATGGAAAATCTCTTGAACTCCGTAAAATCGCCCGCCATTGTCTCCTTAAGCAGACAAAACAGTCTAAATGAGATAGGACATCGTTCCAAATAGCGTCTACCTCGTTACAAACCGAATACAATCGTATCTTATATAAATAGAGATTTTTGTCAGTTTGTCCGTCCGCCAGCCAGTAACAATTTTTTTTAAAAACGTAATAAATACATTGCGGAATTCGTCTCATTCCGAATCATTTCGAAATATCAGGTAATTCATCTATCGACTAGCGATCATCCTTTCTAATTAACGCTTATCCTCGAGTAGCCTTCGGCCTTTGTAAGTAATAAGCCTTCAGTAAAATAAAACATTTGCCCTGTAAGAAATATTTCCACATGCGTCGTGTCGTGTAGAATGCAGTAGAATGCAATACATAGAAAAAGCGAATGTAGAGTTGTGTCACATCTCCTTCGTAGCTGTGTGTAGAGATCGTCTGTCTCCCAATTTCTCTTTGTTCATAGCAATAGCTGTAATTGTTATTTCATAGAATAACAACATATGTGTAAGAAATATTTCCACATGCGTCGTGTCGTGTAGAATGCAGTAGAAGGCTATACATAGAAAAAGCGAATGTAGAGTTGTGTCACATCTCCTTCGTAGCTGTGTGTAGAGATCGTCTGTCTACGGGGCAAAAGTAAGTACCAACTCTGTCTTCCTCCTCCCCCCTTCGATGTATATTAAGATCACTGTTAAATAAAAAAAATAAAAAATAAATAAATCTCCGGCGATCGGGCGATCCCATCTTCTTAAAAAGAGGATTCAGACAATAATATAATTGCAAAAAATATGTGATTTTAATGATAACAGTTTATTGTAAATATTAAAAGACACTACTCGAATATTCCCCCGGTGCACATGAAAATGTCATCAGCGTCAGAGTTTGTTTATAATCTTCAAAATAAAAAAGAAATTGAAAGAATTGAGAATCTGAGCCATAACGAAAAAAAAGAATAAAGAAAATTGGATAAGTTCTACTAACGATTGACTTGGAGAGTTATGGATGCCCAGTTCTGCAATAAACATAGGGATTTGCAATCCACCCACCACTCACCATCCGCCGTCATCCAAATTTTATTTTCAGAGATTCAACGATTTCGTTAGTTTCACACTTTGCTCAAGTACATATGCAAAATAAAAGCAATATTTTGTGATTATAATTTTTTTTTTAAAAGTGGATAAGTCACTTGAATGATTAAGATGAAGTTAAGAGAATTGTAAATGATTTTAATTTTTTTAATAAAAAAAGTGAATAAGTCACTTCAATGATTAAGATGAAGTTAAGAGAATTGTAAATGATTTTAATTTTTTTAATAAAAAAGTGAATAAGTCACTTGAATGATTAAGATGAAGTTAAGAGAATTGTAAATGATTTTAATTTTTTTAATAAAAAAAGTGAATAAGTCACTTCAATGATTAAGATGAAGTTAAGAGAATTGTAAATGATTTTAATTTTTTTAATAAAAAAGTGAATAAGTCACTTGAATGATTAAGATGAAGTTAAGAGAATTGTAAATGATTTTAATTTTTTTAATAAAAAAAGTGAATAAGTCACTTCAATGATTAAGATGAAGTTAAGAGAATTGTAAATGATTTTAATTTTTTTAATAAAAAAAGTGAATAAGTCACTTGAATGATTAAGATGAAGTTAAGAGAATTGTAAATGATTTTAATTTTTTTAATAAAAAAAGTGAATAAGTCACTTGAATGATTAAGATGAAGTTAAGAGAATTGTAAATGATTTTAATTTTTTTAATAAAAAAAGTGAATAAGTCACTTGAATGATTAAGATGAAGTTAAGAGAATTGTAAATGATTTTAATTTTTTTAATAAAAAAAGTGAATAAGTCACTTCAATGATTAAGATGAAGTTAAGAGAATTGTAAATGATTTTAATTTTTTTAATAAAAAAAGTGAATAAGTCACTTGAATGATTAAGATGAAGTTAAGAGAATTGTAAATGATTTTAATTTTTTTAATAAAAAAGTGAATAAGTCACTTGAATGATTAAGATGAAGTTAAGAGAATTGTAAATGATTTTAATTTTTTTAATAAAAAAAGTGAATAAGTCACTTGAATGATTAAGATGAAGTTAAGAGAATTGTAAATGATTTTAATTTTTTTAATAAAAAAAGTGAATAAGTCACTTGAATGATTAAGATGAAGTTAAGAGAATTGTAAATGATTTTAATTTTTTTAATAAAAAAAGTGAATAAGTCACTTGAATGATTAAGATGAAGTTAAGAGAATTGTAAATGATTTTAATTTTTTTAATAAAAAAAGTGAATAAGTCACTTGAATGATTAAGATGAAGTTAAGAGAATTGTAAATGATTTTAATTTTTTTAATAAAAAAAGTGAATAAGTCACTTCAATGATTAAGATGAAGTTAAGAGAATTGTAAATGATTTTAATTTTTTTAATAAAAAAAGTGAATAAGTCACTTGAATGATTAAGATGAAGTTAAGAGAATTGTAAATGATTTTAATTTTTTTAATAAAAAAAGTGAATAAGTCACTTCAATGATTAAGATGAAGTTAAGAGAATTGTAAATGATTTTAATTTTTTTAATAAAAAAGTGAATAAGTCACTTGAATGATTAAGATGAAGTTAAGAGAATTGTAAATGATTTTAATTTTTTTAATAAAAAAAGTGAATAAGTCACTTCAATGATTAAGATGAAGTTAAGAGAATTGTAAATGATTTTAATTTTTTTAATAAAAAAGTGAATAAGTCACTTGAATGATTAAGATGAAGTTAAGAGAATTGTAAATGATTTTAATTTTTTTAATAAAAAAAGTGAATAAGTCACTTCAATGATTAAGATGAAGTTAAGAGAATTGTAAATGATTTTAATTTTTTTAATAAAAAAAGTGAATAAGTCACTTGAATGATTAAGATGAAGTTAAGAGAATTGTAAATGATTTTAATTTTTTTAATAAAAAAAGTGAATAAGTCACTTGAATGATTAAGATGAAGTTAAGAGAATTGTAAATGATTTTAATTTTTTTAATAAAAAAAGTGAATAAGTCACTTGAATGATTAAGATGAAGTTAAGAGAATTGTAAATGATTTTAATTTTTTTAATAAAAAAAGTGAATAAGTCACTTCAATGATTAAGATGAAGTTAAGAGAATTGTAAATGATTTTAATTTTTTTAATAAAAAAAGTGAATAAGTCACTTGAATGATTAAGATGAAGTTAAGAGAATTGTAAATGATTTTAATTTTTTTAATAAAAAAGTGAATAAGTCACTTGAATGATTAAGATGAAGTTAAGAGAATTGTAAATGATTTTAATTTTTTTAATAAAAAAAGTGAATAAGTCACTTGAATGATTAAGATGAAGTTAAGAGAATTGTAAATGATTTTAATTTTTTTAATAAAAAAAGTGAATAAGTCACTTGAATGATTAAGATGAAGTTAAGAGAATTGTAAATGATTTTAATTTTTTTAATAAAAAAAGTGAATAAGTCACTTGAATGATTAAGATGAAGTTAAGAGAATTGTAAATGATTTTAATTTTTTTAATAAAAAAAGTGAATAAGTCACTTGAATGATTAAGATGAAGTTAAGAGAATTGTAAATGATTTTAATTTTTTTAATAAAAAAAGTGAATAAGTCACTTCAATGATTAAGATGAAGTTAAGAGAATTGTAAATGATTTTAATTTTTTTAATAAAAAAAGTGAATAAGTCACTTGAATGATTAAGATGAAGTTAAGAGAATTGTAAATGATTTTAATTTTTTTAATAAAAAAAGTGAATAAGTCACTTCAATGATTAAGATGAAGTTAAGAGAATTGTAAATGATTTTAATTTTTTTAATAAAAAAAGTGAATAAGTCACTTCAATGATTAAGATGAAGTTAAGAGAATTGTAAATGATTTTAATTTTTTTAATAAAAAAAGTGAATAAGTCACTTCAATGATTAAGATGAAGTTAAGAGAATTGTAAATGATTTTAATTTTTTTAATAAAAAAGTGAATAAGTCACTTGAATGATTAAGATGAAGTTAAGAGAATTGTAAATGATTTTAATTTTTTTAATAAAAAAAGTGAATAAGTCACTTGAATGATTAAGATGAAGTTAAGAGAATTGTAAATGATTTTAATTTTTTTAATAAGAAAAGTGAATAAGTCACTTGAATGATTAAGATGAAGTTAAGAGAATTGTAAATGATTTTAATTTTTTTAATAAAAAAAGTGAATAAGTCACTTGAATGATTAAGATGAAGTTAAGAGAATTGTAAATGATTTTAATTTTTTTAATAAAAAAAGTGAATAAGTCACTTGAATGATTAAGATGAAGTTAAGAGAATTGTAAATGATTTTAATTTTTTTAATAAAAAAAGTGAATAAGTCACTTGAATGATTAAGATGAAGTTAAGAGAATTGTAAATGATTTTAATTTTTTTAATAAAAAAAGTGAATAAGTCACTTGAATGATTAAGATGAAGTTAAGAGAATTGTAAATGATTTTAATTTTTTTAATAAAAAAAGTGAATAAGTCACTTCAATGATTAAGATGAAGTTAAGAGAATTGTAAATGATTTTAATTTTTTTAATAAAAAAAGTGAATAAGTCACTTCAATGATTAAGATGAAGTTAAGAGAATTGTAAATGATTTTAATTTTTTTAATAAAAAAAGTGAATAAGTCACTTCAATGATTAAGATGAAGTTAAGAGAATTGTAAATGATTTTAATTTTTTTAATAAAAAAAGTGAATAAGTCACTTCAATGATTAAGATGAAGTTAAGAGAATTGTAAATGATTTTAATTTTTTTAATAAAAAAAGTGAATAAGTCACTTGAATGATTAAGATGAAGTTAAGAGAATTGTAAATGATTTTAATTTTTTTAATAAAAAAAGTGAATAAGTCACTTGAATGATTAAGATGAAGTTAAGAGAATTGTAAATGATTTTAATTTTTTTAATAAAAAAAGTGAATAAGTCACTTGAATGATTAAGATGAAGTTAAGAGAATTGTAAATGATTTTAATTTTTTTAATAAAAAAAGTGAATAAGTCACTTGAATGATTAAGATGAAGTTAAGAGAATTGTAAATGATTTTAATTTTTTTAATAAAAAAAGTGAATAAGTCACTTGAATGATTAAGATGAAGTTAAGAGAATTGTAAATGATTTTAATTTTTTTAATAAAAAAAGTGAATAAGTCACTTGAATGATTAAGATGAAGTTAAGAGAATTGTAAATGATTTTAATTTTTTTAATAAAAAAAGTGAATAAGTCACTTGAATGATTAAGATGAAGTTAAGAGAATTGTAAATGATTTTAATTTTTTTAATAAAAAAGTGAATAAGTCACTTGAATGATTAAGATGAAGTTAAGAGAATTGTAAATGATTTTAATTTTTTTAATAAAAAAAGTGAATAAGTCACTTGAATGATTAAGATGAAGTTAAGAGAATTGTAAATGATTTTAATTTTTTTAATAAAAAAAGTGAATAAGTCACTTGAATGATTAAGATGAAGTTAAGAGAATTGTAAATGATTTTAATTTTTTTAATAAAAAAAGTGAATAAGTCACTTGAATGATTAAGATGAAGTTAAGAGAATTGTAAATGATTTTAATTTTTTTAATAAAAAAAGTGAATAAGTCACTTCGAATGATTAAGATGAAGTTAAGAGAATTGTAAATGATTTTAATTTTTTTAATAAAAAAAGTGAATAAATGTACACTTTAATGATTAAGATGAAGTTAAGAGAATTGTAAATGATTTTAATTTTTTTAATAAAAAAGTGAATAAGTCACTTGAATGATTAAGATGAAGTTAAGAGAATTGTAAATGATTTTAATTTTTTTAATAAAAAAAGTGAATAAGTCACTTCAATGATTAAGATGAAGTTAAGAGAATTGTAAATGATTTTAATTTTTTTAATAAAAAAAGTGAATAAGTCACTTGAATGATTAAGATGAAGTTAAGAGAATTGTAAATGATTTTAATTTTTTTAATAAAAAAAGTGAATAAGTCACTTGAATGATTAAGATGAAGTTAAGAGAATTGTAAATGATTTTAATTTTTTTAATAAAAAAAGTGAATAAGTCACTTCAATGATTAAGATGAAGTTAAGAGAATTGTAAATGATTTTAATTTTTTTAATAAAAAAAGTGAATAAGTCACTTGAATGATTAAGATGAAGTTAAGAGAATTGTAAATGATTTTAATTTTTTTAATAAAAAAAGTGAATAAGTCACTTGAATGATTAAGATGAAGTTAAGAGAATTGTAAATGATTTTAATTTTTTTAATAAAAAAAGTGAATAAGTCACTTGAATGATTAAGATGAAGTTAAGAGAATTGTAAATGATTTTAATTTTTTTAATAAAAAAAGTGAATAAGTCACTTGAATGATTAAGATGAAGTTAAGAGAATTGTAAATGATTTTAATTTTTTTAATAAAAAAAGTGAATAAGTCACTTGAATGATTAAGATGAAGTTAAGAGAATTGTAAATGATTTTAATTTTTTTAATAAAAAAAGTGAATAAGTCACTTGAATGATTAAGATGAAGTTAAGAGAATTGTAAATGATTTTAATTTTTTTAATAAAAAAAGTGAATAAGTCACTTGAATGATTAAGATGAAGTTAAGAGAATTGTAAATGATTTTAATTTTTTTAATAAAAAAAGTGAATAAGTCACTTGAATGATTAAGATGAAGTTAAGAGAATTGTAAATGATTTTAATTTTTTTTAATAAAAAAAGTGATCACTTGAATGATTAAGATGAAGTTAAGAGAATTGTAAATGATTTTAATTTTTTTAATAAAAAAAGTGAATAAGTCACTTGAATGATTAAGATGAAGTTAAGAGAATTGTAAATGATTTTAATTTTTTAATAAAAAAAGTGAATAAGTCACTTCAATGATTAAGATGAAGTTAAGAGAATGTAAATGATTTAATTTTTTTAATAAAAAAAGTGAATAAGTCACTTGAATGATTAAGATGAAGTTAGAGAATTGTAAATGATTTTAATTTTTTTAATAAAAAAGTGAATAAGTCACTTGAATGATTAAGATGAAGTTAAGAGAATTGTAAATGATTTTAATTTTTTTAATAAAAAAAGTGAATAAGTCACTTGAATGATTAAGATGAAGTTAAGAGAATTGTAAATGATTTTAATTTTTTTAATAAAAAAAGTGAATAAGTCACTTGAATGATTAAGATGAAGTTAAGAGAATTGTAAATGATTTTAATTTTTTTAATAAAAAAAGTGAATAAGTCACTTGAATGATTAAGATGAAGTTAAGAGAATTGTAAATGATTTTAATTTTTTTAATAAAAAAAGTGAATAAGTCACTTGAATGATTAAGATGAAGTTAAGAGAATTGTAAATGATTTTAATTTTTTTAATAAAAAAAAGTGAATAAGTCACTTGAATGATTAAGATGAAGTTAAGAGAATTGTAAATGATTTTAATTTTTTTAATAAAAAAAGTGAATAAGTCACTTGAATGATTAAGATGAAGTTAAGAGAATTGTAAATGATTTTAATTTTTTTAATAAAAAAAGTGAATAAGTCACTTGAATGATTAAGAATGAAGTTAAGAGAATTGTAAATGATTTTAATTTTTTTAATAAAAAAAGTGAATAAGTCACTTGAATGATTAAGATGAAGTAAGAGAATTGTAAATGAATTTTAATTTTTTTAATAAAAAAAGTGAATAAGTCACTTGAATGATTAAGATGAAGTTAAGAGAATTGTAAATGATTTTAATTTTTTTAATAAAAAAAGTGAATAAGTCACTTGAATGATTAAGATGAAGTTAAGAGAATTGTAAATGATTTTAATTTTTTTAATAAAAAAAGTGAATAAGTCACTTCAATGATTAAGATGAAGTTAAGAGAATTGTAAATGATTTTAATTTTTTTAATAAAAAAGTGAATAAGTCACTTGAATGATTAAGATGAAGTTAAGAGAATTGTAAATGATTTTAATTTTTTTAATAAAAAAAGTGAATAAGTCACTTGAATGATTAAGATGAAGTTAAGAGAATTGTAAATGATTTTTAATTTTTTTAATAAAAAAAGTGAATAAGTCACTTGAATGATTAAGATGAAGTTTAAGAGAATTGTAAATGATTTTAATTTTTTTTAATAAAAAAAGTGAATAAGTCACTTGAATGATTAAGATGAAGTTAAGAGAATTGTAAATGATTTTAATTTTTTTAATAAAAAAAGTGAATAAGTCACTTGAATGATTAAGATGAAGTTAAGAGAATTGTAAATGATTTTAATTTTTTTAATAAAAAAAGTGAATAAGTCACTTGAATGATTAAGATGAAGTTAAGAGAATTGTAAATGATTTTAATTTTTTTAATAAAAAAAGTGAATAAGTCACTTGAATGATTAAGATGAAGTTAAGAGAATTGTAAATGATTTTAATTTTTTTAATAAAAAAGTGAATAAGTCACTTGAATGATTAAGATGAAGTTAAGAGAATTGTAATGATTTTAATTTTTTTAATAAAAAAAGTGAATAAGTCACTTGAATGATTAAGATGAAGTTAAGAGAATTGTAAATGATTTTAATTTTTTTAATAAAAAAAGTGAATAAGTCACTTGAATGATTAAGATGAAGTTAAGAGAATTGTAAATGATTTAATTTTTTTAATAAAAAAAGTGAATAAGTCACTTGAATGATTAAGATGAAGTTAAGAGAATTGTAAATGATTTTAATTTTTTTAATAAAAAAAGTGAATAAGTCACTTCAATGATTAAGATGAAGTTAAGAGAATTGTAAATGATGTTAATTTTTTTAATAAAAAAAGTGAATAAGTCACTTCAATGATTAAGATGAAGTTAAGAGAATTGTAAATGATTTTAATTTTTTTAATAAAAAAAGTGAATAAGTCACTTGAATGATTAAGATGAAGTTAAGAGAATTGTAAATGATTTTAATTTTTTAATTAAAAAAAGTGAATAAGTCACTTGAATGATTAAGATGAAGTTAAGAGAATTGTAAATGATTTTAATTTTTTTAAATAAAAAAAAGTGAATAAGTCACTTCAATGATTAAGATGAAGTTAAGAGAATTGTAAATGATTTTAATTTTTTTAATAAAAAAAGTGAATAAGTCACTTGAATGATTAAGATGAAGTTAAGAGAATTGTAAATGATTTTAATTTTTTTAATAAAAAAAGTGAATAAGTCACTTGAATGATTAAGATGAAGTTAAGAGAATTGTAAATGATTTTAATTTTTTTAATAAAAAAAGTGAATAAGTCACTTGAATGATTAAGATGAAGTTAAGAGAATTGTAAATGATTTTAATTTTTTTAATAAAAAAGTGAATAAGTCACTTGAATGATTAAGATGAAGTTAAGAGAATTGTAAATGATTTAATTTTTTTAATAAAAAAAGTGAATAAGTCACTTGAATGATTAAGATGAAGTTAAGAGAATTGTAAATGATTTTAATTTTTTTAATAAAAAAAGTGAATAAGTCACTTGAATGATTAAGATGAAGTTAAGAGAATTGTAAATGATTTTAATTTTTTTAATAAAAAAAGTGAATAAGTCACTTGAATGATTAAGATGAAGTTAAGAGAATTGTAAATGATTTTAATTTTTTTAATAAAAAAAGTGAATAAGTCACTTGAATGATTAAGATGAAGTTAAGAGAATTGTAAATGATTTTAATTTTTTTAATAAAAAAAGTGAATAAGTCACTTGAATGATTAAGATGAAGTTAAGAGAATTGTAAATGATTTTAATTTTTTTAATAAAAAAAGTGATAAGTCACTTGAATGATTAAGATGAAGTTAGAGAATTGTAAATGATTTTAATTTTTTTAATAAAAAAAGTGAATAAGTCACTTGAATGATTAAGATGAAGTTAAGAGAATTGTAAATGATTTTAATTTTTTTAATAAAAAAAGTGAATAAGTCACTTGAATGATTAAGATGAAGTTAAGAGAATTGTAAATGATTTTAATTTTTTTAATAAAAAAAGTGAATAAGTCACTTGAATGATTAAGATGAAGTTAAGAGAATTGTAAATGATTTAATTTTTTTAATAAAAAAAGTGAATAAGTCACTTGAATGATTAAGATGAAGTTAAGAGAATTGTAAATGATTTTAATTTTTTAATAAAAAAAGTGAATAAGTCACTTGAATGATTAAGATGAAGTTAAGAATTGTAAATGATTTTTAATTTTTTTAATAAAAAAAGTGAATAAGTCACTTCAATGATTAAGATGAAGTTAAGAGAATTGTAAATGATTTTAATTTTTTTAATAAAAAAAGTGAATAAGTCACTTGAATGATTAAGATGAAGTTAAGAGAATTGTAAATGATTTAATTTTTTTTAAAAAAAGTGAATAGTGACTTCAATGATTAAGATGAAGTTAAGAGAATTGTAAATGATTTTAATTTTTTTAATAAAAAAAGTGAATAAGTCACTTGAATGATTAAGATGAAGTTAAGAGAATTGTAAATGATTTTAATTTTTTTAATAAAAAAAGTGAATAAGTCACTTGCAATGATTAAGATGAAGTTAAGAGAATTGTAAATGATTTTAATTTTTTTAATAAAAAAGTGAATAAGTCACTTGAATGATTAAGATGAAGTTAAGAGAATTGTAAATGATTTTAATTTTTTTAATAAAAAAAGGGAATAAGTCACTTGAATGATTAAGATGAAGTTAAGAGAATTGTAAATGATTTTAATTTTTTTAATAAAAAAGTGAATAAGTCACTTGAATGATTAAGATGAAGTTAAGAGAATTGTAAATGATTTTAATTTTTTTAATAAAAAAGTGAATAAGTCACTTGAATGATTAAGATGAAGTTAAGAGAATTGTAAATGATTTTAATTTTTTTAATAAAAAAGTGAATTAAGTCACTTGAATGATTAAGATGAAGTTAAGAGAATTGTAAATGATTTTAATTTTTTTAATAAAAAAAGTGAAATAAGTCACTTGAATGATTAAGATGAAGTTAAGAGAATTGTAAATGATTTTAATTTTTTTAATAAAAAAAGTGAATAAGTCACTTGAATGATTAAGATGAAGTTAAGAGAATTGTAAATGATTTTAATTTTTTAATAAAAAAAGTGAATAAGTCACTTGAATGATTAAGATGAAGTTAAGAGAATTGTAAATGATTTTAATTTTTTTAATAAAAAAAGTGAATAAGTCACTTGAATGATTAAGATGAAGTTAAGAGAATTGTAAATGATTTTAATTTTTTTAATAAAAAAGTGAATAAGTCACTTGAATGATTAAGATGAAGTTAAAGAGAATTGTAAATGATTTTAATTTTTTTAATAAAAAAAGTGAATAAGTCACTTGAATGATTAAGATGAAGTTAAGAGAATTGTAAATGATTTTAATTTTTTTAATAAAAAAAGTGAATAAGTCACTTGAATGATTAAGATGAAGTTAAGAGAATTGTAAATGATTTTAATTTTTTTAATAAAAAAAGTGAATAAGTCACTTGAAATGATTAAGATGAAGTTAAGAGAATTGTAAATGATTTTAATTTTTTTATATAAAAAAAGTGAATAAGTCACTTGAATGATTAAGATGAAGTTAAGAGAATTGTAATGATTTTAATTTTTTAATAAAAAAAGTGAATAAGTCACTTGAATGATTAAGATGAAGTTAAGAGAATTGTAAATGATTTTAATTTTTTTTAATAAAAAAAGTGAATAAGTCACTTAATGATTAAGATGAAGTTAAGAGAATTGTAAATGATTTTTAATTTTTTTAATAAAAAAAGTGAATAAGTCACTTGAATGATTAAGATGAAGTTAAGAGAATTGTAAATGATTTTAATTTTTTTAATAAAAAAAGTGAATAAGTCACTTGAATGATTAAGATGAAGTTAAGAAGAATTGTAAATGATTTTAATTTTTTTAATAAAAAAAGGTGAATAAGTCACTTCTATGATTAAGATGAAGTTAAGAGGAGAATTGTAAATGATTTTAATTTTTTTAATAAAAAAAGTGAATAAGTCACTTGAATGATTAAGATGAAGTTAAGAGAAAATGATTTTAATTTTTTTAATAAAAAAAGTGAATAAGTCACTTGAATGATTAAGATGAAGTTAAGAGAATTGTAAATGATTTTAATTTTTTTAATAAAAAAAGTGAATAAGTCACTTGAATGATTAAGATGAAGTTAAGAGAATTGTAAATGATTTTAATTTTTTTAATAAAAAAAGTGAATAAGTCACTTGAATGATTAAGATGAAGTTAAGAGAATTGTAAATGATTTTAATTCTTTTAATAAAAAAGTGAATAAGTCACTTGAATGATTAAGATGAAGTTAAGAGAATTGTAAATGATTTTAATTTTTTTAATAAAAAAAGTGAATAAGTCACTTGAATGATTAAGATGAAGTTAAGAGAATTGTAAATGATTTTAATTTTTTTAATAAAAAAAGTGAATAAGTCACTTGAATGATTAAGATGAAGTTAAGAGAATTGTAAATGATTTTAATTTTTTTAATAAAAAAAGTGAATAAGTCACTTCAATGATTAAGATGAAGTTAAGAGAATTGTAAATGATTTTAATTTTTTTAATAAAAAAAGTGAATAAGTCACTTCAATGATTAAGATGAAGTTAAGAGAATTGTAAATGATTTTAATTTTTTTAATAAAAAAGTGAATAAGTCACTTGAATGATTAAGATGAAGTTAAGAGAATTGTAAATGATTTTAATTTTTTTAATAAAAAAAGTGAATAAGTCACTTGAATGATTAAGATGAAGTTAAGAGAATTGTAAATGATTTTAATTTTTTTAATAAAAAAAGTGAATAAGTCACTTGAATGATTAAGATGAAGTTAAGAGAATTGTAAATGATTTTAATTTTTTTAATAAAAAAAGTGAATAAGTCACTTGAATGATTAAGATGAAGTTAAGAGAATTGTAAATGATTTTAATTTTTTTAATAAAAAAAGTGAATAAGTCACTTGAATGATTAAGATGAAGTTAAGAGAATTGTAAATGATTTTAATTTTTTTAATAAAAAAAGTGAATAAGTCACTTGAATGATTAAGATGAAGTTAAGAGAATTGTAAATGATTTTAATTTTTTTAATAAAAAAGTGAATAAGTCACTTGAATGATTAAGATGAAGTTAAGAGAATTGTAAATGATTTTAATTTTTTTAATAAAAAAAGTGAATAAGTCACTTGAATGATTAAGATGAAGTTAAGAGAATTGTAAATGATTTTAATTTTTTTAATAAAAAAAGTGAATAAGTCACTTCAATGATTAAGATAAAGTTAAGAGAATTGTAAATGATTTTAATTTTTTTAATAAAAAAAGTGAATAAGTCACTTGAATGATTAAGATGAAGTTAAGAGAATTGTAAATGATTTTAATTTTTTTAATAAAAAAGTGAATAAGTCACTTGAATGATTAAGATGAAGTTAAGAGAATTGTAAATGATTTTAATTTTTTTAATAAAAAAAGTGAATAAGTCACTTGAATGATTAAGATGAAGTTAAGAGAATTGTAAATGATTTTAATTTTTTAATAAAAAAAGTGAATAAGTCACTTGAATGATTAAGATGAAGTTAAGAGAATTGTAAATGATTTTAATTTTTTTAATAAAAAAGTGAATAAGTCACTTGAATGATTAAGATGAAGTTAAGAGAATTGTAAATGATTTTAATTTTTTTAATAAAAAAGTGAATAAGTCACTTGAATGGTTAAGATGAAGTTAAGAGAATTGTAAATGATTTTAATTTTTTTAATAAAAAAAGTGAATAAGTCACTTGAATGATTAAGATGAAGTTAAGAGAATTGTAAATGATTTTAATTTTTTAATAAAAAAAGTGAATAAGTCACTTGAATGATTAAGATGAAGTTAAGAGAATTGTAAATGATTTTTATTTTTTTAATAAAAAAGTGAATAAGTCACTTGAATGATTAAGATGAAGTTAAGAGAATTGTAAATGATTTTAATTTTTTTAATAAAAAAGTGAATAAGTCACTTGAATGGTTAAGATGAAGTTAAGAGAATTGTAAATGATTTTAATTTTTTTAATAAAAAAAGTGAATAAGTCACTTGAATGATTAAGATGACGTTAAGAGAATTGTAAATGATTTTAATTTTTTTAATAAAAAAAGTGAATAAGTCACTTGAATGATTAAGATGAAGTTAAGAGAATTATAAATGATTTTAATTTTTTTAATAAAAAAAGTGAATAAGTCATTTGAATGATTAAGATGAAGTTAAGAGAATTTAAATGATTTTAATTTTTTTAATAAAAAAAGTGAATAAGTCACTTGAATGATTAAGATGAAGTTAAGAGAATTGTAAATGATTTTTATTTTTTTAATAAAAAAGTGAATAAGTCACTTGAATGATTAAGATGAAGTTAAGAGAATTATAAATGATTTTAATTTTTTTAATAAAAAAAGTGAATAAGTCATTTGAATGATTAAGATGAAGTTAAGAGAATTTAAATGATTTTAATTTTTTTAATAAAAAAAGTGAATAAGTCACTTGAATGATTAAGATGAAGTTAAGAGAATTGTAAATGATTTTAATTATTTTAATTAAAAAAGTGAATAAGTCACTTGAATGATTAAGATGAAGTTAAGAGAATTATAAATGATTTTAATTTTTTTAATAAAAAAAGTGAATAAGTCACTTGAATGATTAAGATGAAGTTAAGAGAATTTAAATGATTTTAATTTTTTTAATAAAAAAAGTGAATAAGTCACTTGAATGATTAAGATGAAGTTAAGAGAATTGTAAATGATTTTAATTTTTTAATAAAAAAAGTGGATAAGTCACTTGAATGATTAAGATGAAGTTAAGAGAATTGTAAATGATTTTAATTATTTTAATTAAAAAAGTGAATAAGTCACTTGAATGATTAAGATGAAGTTAAGAGAATTATAATGATTTTAATTTTTTTAATAAAAAAGTAAATAAGTAACTTGAATGATTAAGATTAAGTTAAGAGAATTGTAAATGATTTTAATTTTTTAATAAAAAAGTGAATAAGTCACTTGAATGATTAAGATGAAGTTAAGAGAATTGTAAATGATTTTATTTTTTTTCTTCAATTTAAACTCTATATTTCTTTTCCATTTTTGTTTAATATATCTAAGTTAGTATCAGATAAAGAAATTAAATTTCATTGAGCCAAATCAATGGCATTAGTAGGTAAAACAATTAAAAACTGTAGAAGTATCTTGTTCAACCTATCTCAGTCGAAACGGCAGGATTCATGAGACATTGGACGGATGATAGCCACTCGCATGGGACGAGCGCTGGGAGACCGCTTGGATATTCCAACGCCTCTCTCTAAGCTATCATTTAAGACGAAGCATTGCCATTACGACTTTGTCCTGTGACTTCTAACTATTGATGATAAAAACAAAACCAAAAAACTAATCATTTATTTTTTCTTCTGAAGACAATTAATTATTAATTATTAATCGCTAAACCAACTGAATATAATCATGATCTACCTACATGTGATTAAAATAATTAAACGTCTGGATAAGTCTGATCATACGCTTAATATAAATTACTAGCAGGGTGACCCGACGTTGCTCGGGATTAAATATAGATCACTACTATATACTTTTTCACTATACTCATAACACTATATTAATTTATTTGTTTTACTGACCCCCAACCTGTTTAATCGACAAATATAGTCGGAAGAAACTCAAATGTTGAAAAAACTCTGAATCAGCGTCTTATACAAATGGCTTAAATTTCATTAAAAGCGGATATGCGTATTTGAACTTTTAAGTGGGTTTCATCCCCTGAGCCCATTTAGAGGTGGGGCACGTAGATATTTGGCACACAAAGAGAAACGTAGAGATTCGGGACCACTTCCATTGTCTTTCCCGGAAAGTTTTATGCATACACACACACACACACACATATATACAAAGAAATAAGTTTCTTTATTCTTGTTTTTTGATGAAAAAAAAAAAATGACTCAATACTGGTCACCCCTGAAGAAGGAATTTTATTCCGTAATCGATAGGATTAATGTAAGAAAAAAAAAATTAATCTTGTATTGCTAATTTGGCTTTTATTTCAATTTCATTATATATATATATATATATAGATATATATATATATATATATATATATATATATATATATATATATATATATATATATATATAAATTGATACTTCTATGCACTAAATCAGTCGAGTTCAGCTTCGAGAATATAATGTATAGTCAGGTCGACGGGGTCTCAATGGGTAGTCCATTGGCCCCTACTTTAGCTGATATCTTCGTCGGATATTACGAATCCATTTTATTTAGGTCTGTAAAGATGCCCACTACTTATGTTAGATATGTGGATGACACTTTTGCGATGTTTTATTCGCAGAGTGAAGCATTCTTTGATAAGTTAAATTCTATTCATGAGACTCTAAAGTTTACGATGGAAAGTGAGAAGGATAATTGTCTTCCCTTCTTGGATGTTCTTGTTGAACGTTCAAGGGGTGGCTTTCTCACTTCACTCTACAGGAAGCCTACTTTTACTGGTCTGTACGTAAACTGGTCTTCTTGTGTGCTTAAGTCTAGAAAGGTAGGCTTAATTTACACTTTGGTGCATAGAGCCCTCGTGATTTGTTCTCCAACTAGATT
>OY744548.1:64475884-64485884 GCA_963556195.1 Sepiola atlantica
TGCTATTTAAATTTCAAGCGTGACACACAGACGAAAATGCTATTTAAATTTCAAGCGTGACACACAGACGAAAATGCTATTTAAAATTCTAAGCGTGAAACACAGACGAAAATGCTATTTAAAATTCTAAGCGTGAAACACAGACGAAAATGCTATTTAAAATTCTAAGCGTGACACACAGACGAAAATGCTATTTCAAATTCTAAGCGTGACACACAGACGAAAATGCTATTTAAAATTCTAAGCGTGACACACAGACGAAAATGCTATTTAAAATTCTAAGCGTGACACACAGACGAAAATGCTATTTAAATTTCAAGCGTGACACACAGACGAAAATGCTATTTAAAATTCTAAGCGTGACACACAGACGAAAATGCTATTTAAAATTCAAAGCGTGACACACAGACGAAAATGCTATTTAAAATTCAAAGCGTGACACACAGACGAAAATGCTATTTAAAATTCTAACCGTGACACACAGACGAAAATACTATTTTAAATTCTAAGCGTAACACACAGACGAAAATGCTATTCAAAATTCTAAACGTGACACACAGACGAAAATGCTATTTCAAATTCTAAACGTGACACACAGACGAAAATGCTATTTCAAATTCTAAACGTGACACACAGACGAAAATGCTATTTCAAATTCTAAGCGTGACACACAGACGTAAAATGCTATTTAATATTCTAAGCGTGACACACAGACGAAAATGCTATTTAATATTCTAAACGTGACACACAGACGAAAATGCTATTTCAAATTCTAAGCGTGACACACAGACGAAAATGCTATTTAATATTCTAAGCGTGACACACAGACGAAAATGCTATTTCAAATTCTAAGCGTGACACACAGACGAAAATGCTATTTAATATTCTAAGCGTGACACACAGACGAAAATGCTATTTCAAATTCTAAGCGTGACACACAGACGAAAATGCTATTTAATATTCTAAGCGTGACACACAGACGAAAATGCTATTTCAAATTCTAAGCGTGAAACACAGACGAAAATGCTATTTAATATTCTAAGCGTGACACACAGACGAAAATGCTATTTAAAATTCAAGCGTGACACACAGACGAAAATGCTATTTAAAATTCAAGCGTGACACACAGACGAAAATGCTATTTAATATTCTAAGCGTGACACACAGACGAAAATGCTATTTCAAATTCTAAGCATGACACACAGACGAAAATGCTTTTTAATATTCTAAGCGTGACACACAGACGAAAATGCTATTTAATATTCTAAGCGTGACACACAGACGAAAATGCTATTTAAAATTCAAAGCGTGACACACAGACGAAAATGCTATTTAACACTCGAAGCGTGACCGACTGACGAAAATGATATTTAATACTCTAAGCGTGACAGATCAAAGAAATTTCTATTTAAACTCGAAGCGTGACAGTAAATGTCATTTAAAATTCTACGCGTGACACACAGACGAAAATGCTATTTCAAAACTATAAGCGTTAAAAATCAAAGCTAATGCTATTTTAATTTATAAGAGTAACGTATAAAATTCTAAGCGTGACAGACCAACGAACATTCTATTTAAAACCAGAAGCCCTTTCTTTTTCTTTATTTCTGCATCGTCTCTCTCACAGACATGATGTTGCTAGTCTCAGTATTTTCCATAAATACTATTATGGCATGTGTTCTTTAGAATTATCTGATATATTCATGCTTCCTTTGTTCCAGCTTGTTTGATTCGTTGGTCTAGTTGTCTTCATCAATTCTCTATTTTGATACCTCATTGTAATACAGCTTCTTATTCCAGATGCTTCTTTCCAAGAACTGCAGGCTTTTGGAACTCTCTTCCTGCTGACTGTTTTTTATTAGCTATTGTCGTGGTCTTTTCAAGACTAAGGCCAATAAGCATCTTATCTCATTGCGATATCATCTTGTGTTCGTGTTAGCTCCTTACATCAAGTGGTTTCGTGCCTTATTTGGGGCGATTTCCATAAAAAAAAAAGAAAAATACGAAATGGTGATGTCATTACATATATAAACCAGGTTGTCTTTTTTCTTTTTCTCCACTCCATCCCTCACTCTCTCTCTCTCTCTCTCTATCTCTCTCTCTCTCTCTCTCTCTCTCTCTCTCTCTCTCTCTCTCTCTCTCTCTCTCTCTCTATTCAGAGTCGAATGTCGTTCAAACAAAGACAACGAAAAAAAAGAGAGAAAGCAAGCATAAATGAAAAAGAAAGACAGCTTTTCCCTCTTTTTCACCGGTAAATTTATTAAATAACTATCCGGTGACATGGGTGACAGTATTAGGACTTCCGACTGTGAGAGTAAGAACTAATTCGCTCTCCTTTCTCTTGATCTCACTCAGTATCCAACAATAGCGCGACAATAGAATAGACTGAGCGTCATTTCTCCTTTATACCATGTTACATTGAAAGATAATGTAGTATGTAGATTCTAACTGTAGCTAAACAAACTGTCGGGTCTCTGCAGATACAACCTTTGTGTTTATTGCATATATATATATATATATATATATATATATATATATATATATATATATATATATATATATATATATGATTATTTTTATTTATACAGACATGTACAAAATCTGCGACACTGGCATGTCGATGTTATCGATCAACAACTGTTCTTTCCAAATATTATCTGAGATGAGTATCGGATTTTAATTCTGCCTGATGAGAGCTCAGTGTCTAACAGCTGTTGATCGATAACATCGACATGCCAGTGTCGCAGATTATGTACATGTCTGTAGAAATAAAAATAATCATATATATATATATATAAAAGCTCTATTTGATATTAAGAATATTTTATAAGCCCGGTTGAAATTCTTTAGACATATTTTAAAAGTTTTTGTGGGGGGTGCGAGTTTGGGTTGGGGGGGGGGGGGTGCAACCTCTAACCAAAATATGGTACATTAATTTTTGTGAACTTTACCATTTAGAGAGTGCGTTTATCCAAACTCGCAAAAACACGTTTAAAAATAAGTTGGATAAAAAAAAATGTAATGGAGAAGTGTTTTTATTATATTAAGTAATACATTTTTTAAAGATCGGTGCGCGAATAAAAACATTAAAGTTTAAAACTAATGCTATATATATATATATATATATATATATATATATATATATATATATATATATATATATATATATATATATATATATTATTGCGAGATCCAACACGATTTGTTGTTGTTGTTGTCGATCACTCTTCCCCGCTTGATGTGAATACTCGCCGACTTGGTATTTACATAGTTAAATTCCTCCTAAATTCTAAGCTAATTTCTGATGGTCAACTGTAAACTCTCCTGACTGCGAATCAGTGGCGATTTGTGATCGGAGTTCGCGCCCGTCAAAAATTAGCTTTCTGCACTGAAGATTGCGTAAGCATGAAACATCGATGTATGTAGGTAATAAATAATTAATATTATATATATATATATATATATATATATATATATATATATATATATATATATATATATATCCACAGAAAACTATTTCACTGTATCACAGCTATGCAGACTAAACTGGTACCCATCCACCGCAAGGGCTTCAACCTACAACACAGAAGAGGCGCTGTTGGTAAATAATATCTACAATGCTTTATTAAAACATTGGCAACTACTTTATAGTGCTCCATTTGTTTATTTACAAAAAGTAGCAGGAGGCTGATATATAGTAGTTCACCTTAGCACAGCTCTTCAGTGCGGCTAGACAAGCACCCGAACCTACAACAATATTGCTGATAGTCGACAACTCTAACCACTGGACCATGAGACAGGTGCTATTGGTAAATAATATTTAAAATGCTTCTATATGAAAATTGACCGCTACTTGACAGTGCTCCATTTGGTTTTTTAGCAGCTGAAGATCACTTTGATTCGTTTGCTCGTTTTTACTTCCAGTTAGCCCAGACCTGTTTTAAACCTTCTGTTAAACCAGAGCTGTTTTAAGACTTCCAGTTAACCCAGAGCTGTTTCAAAACTTCCAATTAACCCAGCGCTGTTTTGTAAAACTTCCAGTTAACCCAGAGCTGTTTTGTAAAACTTCCAGTTAACCCAGAGCTGTTTTGTAAAACTTCCAGTTAACCCAGAGCTGTTTTGTAAAACTTCCAGTTAACCCAGAGCTGTTTTGTAAAACTTCCAGTTAACCCAGAGCTGTTTTGTAAAACTTCCAGTTAACCCAGAGCTGTTTTGTAAAACTTCCAGTTAACCCAGAGCTGTTTTGTAAAACTTCTAGTTAACCCAGAGCTGTTTTGTAAAACTTCCAGTTAACCCAGAGCTGTTTTGTAAAACTTCCAGTAAACCCAGAGCTGTTTTGTAAAACTTCCAGTTAACCCAGAGCTGTTTTGTAAAACTTCCAGTTAACCCAGCGCTGTTTTGTAAAACTTTCAGTTAACCCAGAGCTATTTTGTAAAACTTCCAGTTAACCCAGAGCAATTTTGTAAAACTTCCAGTTTAACCAGAGCTATTTTGTAAAACTACCACTTAACCTAGAGCTATTTTGTAAAACTTCCACTTAACCTAGAGCTATTTTGTAAAACTTCCACTTAACCTAGAGCTATTTTGTAAAACTTCCATTTAACCCAGAGCTATTTTGTAAAACTTCCAGTTAACCCAGAGCTATTTTGTAAAACTTCCAGTTAACCGAGCCCTTTTTTGTAATACTTCCAGTTTACCCAGCGCAATTTTGTAAAACTTTCAGTTAACCCAGCGCTGTTTTGTAAAACTTCCAGTTAATCCAGCGCTGTTTTGTAAAACTTTAAGTAAACCCAGCGCTGTTTTGTAAAACTTCCAGTTAACCCAGCGCTGTTTTGTAAAACTTCCAATTAACCCAGCGCTGTTTTGTAAAACTTTCAGTTAACCCAGAGCTATTTTGTAAAACTTCCAGTTAACCCAGAGCAATTTTGTAAAACTTCCAGTTTAACCAGAGCTATTTTGTAAAACTACCACTTAACCTAGAGCTATTTTGTAAAACTTCCACTTAACCTAGAGCTATTTTGTAAAACTTCCACTTAACCTAGAGCTATTTTGTAAAACTTCCATTTAACCCAGAGCTATTTTGTAAAACTTCCAGTTAACCCAGAGCTATTTTGTAAAACTTCCAGTTAACCGAGCCCTTTTTTGTAATACTTCCAGTTTACCCAGCGCAATTTTGTAAAACTTTCAGTTAACCCAGCGCTGTTTTGTAAAACTTCCAGTTAATCCAGCGCTGTTTTGTAAAACTTTAAGTAAACCCAGCGCTGTTTTGTAAAACTTCCAGTTAACCCAGAGCTGTTTTAGAACTTCTGTTAATCCAGAGCTGTTTTAAAACTTCCAATTAACCCAGCGCTGTTTTGTAAAACTTCCAGTTAACCCAGACTGTTTTAGAATTTCTGTTAATCCAGAGCTGTTTTAAAACTTTCAATTAACCCAGCGCTGTTTTGTAAAACTTTAAGTTAACCCAGCGCTGTTTTGTAAAACTTTAAGTTAACCCAGCGCTGTTTTGTAAAACTTTCAGTTAACCCAGAGCTGTTTTAGAACTTCTGTTAATCCAGAGCTGTTTTAAAACTTCCAATTAACCCAGCGCTGTTTTGTAAAACTTCCAATTAACCCAGCGCTGTTTTGTAAAACTTCCAATTAACCCAGCGCTGTTTTGTAAAACTTCCAGTTAACCTAGAGCTGTTCTGTAAAACTTCCAGTTAACCCAGAGCTGTTTTGTAAAACTTCCAGTTAACCTAGCGCTGTTTTAAAACTTCCAATTAACCTAGAGCTTTTTTGTAAAACTTCCAGTTAATCCAGAGCTGTTTTTTTTAATGTTCAGTTAATTAAGAGGTCTTTTAAAACTTCTAATTAATCTAGAAATGTTTTTCTTCAAATTTTCATTTAATCCTAAGCCGTTTTTTATTACTCTCTGTCAATCTAGCTGTTTGTAACTGCCAGTTAAGCCAGAACAGTTTTTTAATTTCTAGTTAATTTAGAGCTTTTATTTTTTTTAAACTTTCAGAGCTATTTATCTTAAGATAAATATATATATATATATATATATATATATATATATATATATATATATATATATATATATATATGTTCTCATAACAATTGACGCACCAGCTGGTTTAGCCGCAGTGAAGGGTTGTGATACAGCGAAACAGTCTGTATATGGATTACTATATATATATATATATATATATATATATATATATATATATATATATATATAAATTTTTAGTAAATAATATAAATTATGTTTTCGCTCTCATCAGTCACAGTCGCACGGTTCGAACCCCTGTAACAGAATCAACCTAGACTCTGCAAGCAAGCGTCATAACCATTAGGCCACATACAAGAAGGGAATTTAAATTCTATTCATGCGAAGGGCGGCATATCAAGAAAGACTGACTAGAGATTCTACAAACATTGTCGAAATATGCCTTATAGCTACGTGTAAGTCTATTTTTTACTCCCCAGAACAGGGCTCAACTTTAATCACACACACACACACACACACACACATATATATATATATATATATATATATATATATATATATATATATATATATATATATATATATATATATATATATATATATATATATATATATATATGATCTCATAACAATGTGTTGGTCTGAACATACTTATAATAGAACCCGTTTAAAACAAATGCCGCGTTCTTTTTTTGGTCGCATTAAATTATTTACTTATCATATTTATCCTTTAAAGAATATTTTCATTGTACTTTACTTTTATTTGTTATGTCGTCATACGTATTTTAATATTTATTTAAAATTTTATTAATGTCTTATGGATCCGGATCCGGATCACTGCGAAATACAAACATCTATGTTTCGTTTGTTGATGTCTTCACTGGAATGAACTACGGGATAGCAAGTCTTAACCACAGCAAATAAAAAAAAATTGAGTTTGGGTTAGGGTTTGGGTTTAGAGTTAGGGTTTAGGGCTTAGGGCTTAGGGTTAGGAGTTAGCGTTAGGGTTAGGGTTAAGGTGTTAGGGTTAAGGTGTAGGGTTACGGTTAGGGTTTAGGGATAGGGTTAGAGTTTAGGGTTAGGGTTTAGGGTTAGGAGTTAGGGTAAGGGTTTAGAGATAGGGGTTAGGGTTAGAGTTTAGGGTTAAGGTTTGGGGTTAAGATTTAGGGTTAAGGTTTGGGGTTTGGGTTTAGGGTTAGGGTTTAGGGATAGGAGTTAGGTTTAGGGTTTAGGGTTAGGTGGTAGGGTTAGGAGTTATGGTTAGGGTTAGGGTTTCGTGTTAAAGTTTAGGGTAAGGGTTTAGAGATATGGGTTAGGGTTTGGGTTAAGGTTTGGGGTTAGGGTTAGGGTTAAGGGTAAGGGTTTAGGGGTTAGGGTTTAGGGTTAGAGTTCGACGAGTTAAATTTGAATATTTCATAGACTGTATATTATTATTATTATTATTATTATTTTATTATTATTATACACGTTTCTTACTGTTAATACTTCTAATTTGTCTAAATTTTAAACTGAATTAATTATGTAATTACTCTCCTCATTTATAATAAGAAATATATCAAACAAAAAAGTTCATTAGGCAGATTTTCTGATTTCAATAAATTACCTACTATACATCATCCTCGAGTGTCTTCGGTCTCTCAGTACAAGGGTTTGTCAGGACCACCTGACATGAAGATACTTCACCTTACAAGTAAACCTGGACCAAATATTCAAAATAACATAGTATTCGAAGCCCAAATAAGATCCCCTCGACACGACTATACACTGGCTCATACGAGGAATAGTGCACTTTCTCCTAGTGATGTCGCCTATAGTAACAACACTTAGCTGGATACTCCACCAGACTAGATTAATTCTTTCTCTAGAATCCGGTGAGACCAAGAGACCACAAGAAAGATGTATTATAACATAGTTAACTGGTCAATTGGAGAGAGGGAAATTAATATTCTTCAACGTTTGGGAGGTACAGGAAAATCTTGATTGAACACATGGATATGTATGTATCTAATATAGAAATCAAGTGTTAGCCCCAGAAAGGGGCCCCTTGATTTATGAGAATTTACTGAAGTAAAATGAAAATCAAAATACCGGCCCCTCTTTCACAAAAGTCACGAGGATATTACGAAACGATGGACTGGGCATTTCACGGATCTATTTTACAATTCGTCAGTGGTTAATCAAGAGGTCATCATAAGGTCATCGAGAAGTCATCAACACTCTGTCACAAAAGGCTATCAAACATGTGATGATGGACCACACCACCGTCTCTGAGATTTGTAATACAATTAAAGAAATGAATATTGGGAAGGCATTTGAGGTTCTCCGTTTGAGATCACTGCAGAAATCCGCCGTCTGATATCTGATATCTGATATCTGATATCTGATGCATGGACTGATGCCCCTGTATCTCAGGACTGGATAGACGTTATAAAAGGAAAGAAGAACTCGATCGGCCTGTGCTACATGTTTTTTAAAACAGTTAATTTTAAACTTTGAACCTGAATTGACACACACGCACGAACAATATCTGGTCTGAAAATTGTATTATCTATATATTAATACGATAGCGTGTGTGTTCGTGTGTCACGCTTCCGGCAAAAGCTCTGCGCATGCGTGCCGCACCTAGATTTTGAAAAACATTCAACTCGCCTAATTTTCGAAACATTTTCAAGTATTTCCCTTTAGCGCAACGGTTAGCGACGTAGTATTTTTGACTTCGGCCCGACTGGTTTATAGTTCGATCCCAACTATCCTCTAAGATTTTTTTTCTACATTTCGAGGGGAAGGGGAAGAGAGGTAGGGAGGGGACGACCGGGAAGACACATATTAATACAATAGCGTGTGTGATTTTACGTGTCATGCTTACATCAAAAGTTACGACCTTCCGAATCTTTGTATGCTACTCATGAATTGGCTTGGCCTTTTGGCTAAGATCAAAGTGTAGTATCTGTTCCGATGGATACTGCACTCCATAGACTGGTATTGTCTTGGCCTTCGAGGGTTGATTTACGCCGGTCTATGGGTCTGTCCTGTGCAGTTCTAGGAGGTCCACCCTCCCAGGCTTCGCCTCCCCTCTTTGGGGAGGAGTAAGTTTATAACTTACTGCCTGGGGAGCCCCTACCGGGGAATGCCGACGGGGCTGCTCAGGCATTTTTTAATGGCCAGAGTGCTCACCTTCTCGAGCGCCGGCTTTTCAAACCCCACTTTCCTCGACCCGACCTTGGGTCACATCTTACTTGTGGGAGTAAGATAAAACTGGCCTTGTGCCTAACTCCTGGAGAGGAGTAAATAAATATTCATGAATTGGAGCCAAATTTAATTTAATCGAAAACATTTACAAAGTAAGGTTTAGTCGTCGAAATATTACCTTCACTAGAAATATTGTATATAAAGAAGTTTTGTAAATTGGTTCATGTATTGTTCATTTTTTTAAATAAATATACAAGTCAAATCTTATCATATTTTATTCAAACATGTATAGGTTAGGAACAAGATAATTAGTATTAAAAACAACATTTCGTGTAATTTACACGGGTCCCGCTAGTATAGATTAATAATTTAATTAGTGCTATTATGTTATTCACTGCGAGATACCAATTTCCATTTTTTGTTTGTTTACGACTTTACCGGATGAGCTGTAGGATAGCAGAAGACTCATTTGAATATTTGGTGAACCGTTTATATGTTTCTTTCTGTCTATGACTTCATATTAAAATGTCATGTTTGTAAATAGATACCATCTTCCTGTTTTTATTCCATAAGCCTCGCAGACTAAAATGATACTAATTAAATTGAAACAAAAAAATGAATAACGCTTTCATTTTATGATATATGAATTCATTGTTTTATTTACAGTTTTAGACAGATCAGAAAGTTGTGTTTTCATATCACGTCGGGGTCACCATTATTTAGAAAGGAAAAGCATATTGCAGCAATATCAAAGACTGGTGTGTACGAATAGAATTTGTATGGTACATTTCCACGGAGGGGTACAAATTAGATAGAGTGGAA
>OY744548.1:64490884-64513384 GCA_963556195.1 Sepiola atlantica
GTAAGCATATCAACTAAATTCACTATTTCTTTACATCTCTAAAAAACATAGTGTGTCAATAACAAACACAAGCGTGCACACAGGTACACACATACACAAGCGTATAAATAGATACATACGCACACAAGAAGACATACAGATGTACACACACAAGCGTACACATAGGTACACACACATACACAAGCGTATAAATAGATACATACGCACACAAGAAGACATACAGATGTACACACACAAGCGTACACATAGGTACATACACATACACAAGCGTATAAATAGATACATACGCACACAAGAAGACATACAGATGTACACACACAAGCGTACACATAGGTACACACCCATACACAAACGTATAAATAGATACATACGCACACAAGAAGACATACAGATGTACACACACAAGCGTACACATAGGTACACACACATACACAAACGTATGAATAGATACATACGCACACAAGAAGACATACAGATGTACACACACAAGCGTACACATAGGTACATACACATACACAAGCGTATAAATAGATACATACGCACACAAGAAGACATACAGATGTACACACACAAGCGTACACATAGGTACACACACATACACAAACGTATAAATAGATACATACGCACACAAGAAGACATACAGATGTACACACACAAGCGTACACATAGGTACACACACATACACAAGCGTATAAATAGATACATACGCACACAAGAAGACATACAGATGTACACACACAAGCGTACACATAGGTACATACACATACACAAGCGTATAAATAGATACATACGCACACAAGAAGACATACAGATGTACACACACAAGCGTACACATAGGTACACACCCATACACAAACGTATAAATAGATACATACGCACACAAGAAGACATACAGATGTACACACACAAGCGTACACATAGGTACACACACATACACAAACGTATGAATAGATACATACGCACACAAGAAGACATACAGATGTACACACACAAGCGTACACATAGGTACATACACATACACAAGCGTATAAATAGATACATACGCACACAAGAAGACATACAGATGTACACACACAAGCGTACACATAGGTACACACACATACACAAACGTATAAATAGATACATACGCACACAAGAAGACATACAGATGTACACACACAAGCGTACACATAGGTACACACACATACACAAGCGTATAAATAGATACATACGAACACAAGAAGACATACAGATGTACACACACAAGCGTACACATAGGTACACACACATACACAAGCGTATAAATAGATACATACGCACACAAGAAGACATACAGATGTACACACACAAGCGTACACATAGGTACACACACATATACAAGCGGGTACGGAGATACACACATATACAAGTGGACACACAGGTACATACACAGACACACGCGGGCACACAGGTATACACACAAGCAGACACACAAGTGTACACACACAAGGGTACGCACAGATACATAAACAAATAAGCGTACACAGATACACACACATACATAAGCATACGCACAGATACACATACATATACAAACGGATACAAAGATACACGCACAAGCATACACACAGATGTACACATAAAAGCGTACACACTGATACATACAGACACCAGGGTAAACGCATGTACATACACACAAGCAGGAATACCGGTACACGTACATATACAAACGGATACAAACATACACACACAAGCAGACACACAGATGTACATACACAAGCGTACACATAGATACACACACATATACAAGCGAGCACAGAAATACAAACACATATACAAGTGGGCACACATGTACATACACAGACACACGCGGACACACATGTACACACAAGCAGAGAGAGAATGAGAGAGAGAGAGGGAGATGCATCATGCCTCGATATAAATTCAGCGTTAAGTTAATTATAAGAAACAGAAAAAGAAGGAAAAAAGAATAGAGAAAAAGAAAAAAAGATTCTCTTCATTGCAATGACTGTCTGCTCATTATAAGTGATTTTTTTTTACTTTTTACATAACTCATAATTGTTCTGTAAATTTTTTCAAATTAATATTTACCAATAATTAAACATGTATTGCTTTTCTCCTTCTGAAGAAAAGATTTATTTTTTTGAAAATCTATGGGTTGAAGGACTTTTTCATTAAATTTGTGGAAACTGTACCCACCCCCCCAAAAAAAAGAAGAAAAAAGTCATTAGACTTTTACCGTTACTTGCTTTAGTTAAAATCATTTCCAGACGGGACTTCTGGGTCATGCTAATAATACTGGGGGTTGGGGGCATCTGAATGATACGCGCACGTTACAACTAAGACAATAAACATGTCAAATAAAGACTATAGGGTGGGCCAAAATAAGGGTCCTATCTTTAAATTTGAATAACTTGAATTTGAATAACTTCCACAAAATAAAAGTTAAACTCACCAAACTTTATGTGTGTGTAGACTGACCCTTCCGAGATTTTTTGAAATAAACAAAACAAATTTTAGCCGAAAAACACTTCTTAAAACTTACAAAAACTAAAGTATTGTTTTTTACACTGTTTTGAGTTTTTTAAGCAAAAATAATGTTTTCTAAATGAGGGTACGTTCCTTAGGGCTAATACGGCTCATGCTTGCTTCGGAAGGGGTCCTTTACTTATTCTAAAAAAAAAAATTTTTTAATTAATAAATAAAAAAGTTATGAATTTTTAAAAATAGGACCCTTATTTTTGCCCACCCTGTATTAATTGATGTATAATACCTATCATTGTTAAAATACAACAATAACCGGAGATATCTGAATGTTTACGAGGAATTTCAACCCCTAAAATAAAATTAAATGAAATATAGCCCACATACATTTACGTCGTGTACACATTTATCAAAATTCATAATTATCTGTACATTGGTTTAGAAGTTAATCCTATACGTAAACATATATACACATATACACAGTTTTGTTTTATATGAATAGAGAGTCTAATATTCTGTAGCATAGCATGGGAATGCCTTTCATTACCACAAATTGGTCGTAGTTTTCTTCGTTGACAGAAACAGCTGTTCGTTTCTGTAACACGAAAGTAGTATGGTCATTGGATAGTGACCTCTTGTGACGGTGGACGTAATGGTGATCGATTCGGTTGACCAGAATGTTTGTTCGTTCTTTTAGGAAGGCGGGACCCAAACATCAAGTTTAGAAACATAACCCAGTTTATACAATAGATTTTCCATGCTTGATTTGGAAATCTTGAGAATGTCTGCGATTAGACTACTCTTGAAACGACAATCTGACGATGGCTTTCACATTTTTTTTTAGTTTTTTAAGCAAAAATAATGTTTTCTAAATGAGGGTACGTTCCTTAGGGCTAATACGGCTCTTGCTTCGGAAGGGGTCCTTTACTTATTCTAAAAAAAAAAAAAAAAATCAATAAATAAAAAAGTTATGAATTTTTAAAAATAGGACCCTTATTTTTGCCCACCCTGTATAAGAACAAGGAACAGATACACAATGTTACGAGTTCAGCTAGAAAATGAATACGTGCTTTTTTATTTGACTTTGTTTTAAAAAAGTGGTTCTATTTCAAGAATTTCCAAACTAAACAAAGCGTCGCCAAAGAAACTTTTTTTTATTCGTGAACACGATAAACAATATAATAGACAAACTCTTCAACATATGACTTTCCGAATCTTGCTTCCCTGATAGCTGAATAATTACCTCTGTGGTGCAAGTGTTAAATAATTATAGTGAAAGAACTGACAACCACAATTATCGCCCCACCAGTCTCAGTACGTTACTCGTTAAACTATTTGAATAATTAATGTATCTATCGATAGTCACCAACCTCGTTAACGCTTAACTTCTTTTCTGACCAACAATATGGATTTAGGCAAACTCGTTTTACTGCGCATATCCTGTGTCATCTCTGAATTCATATACCATACACATGTCAAAGCTTGTAAAACAATACATTAGCGCTTGATATATTCAAAGTTTTTGAAAAAGCATAGAAGTAATTCGTACGGTATATTGTTCATGTTAGTATTACATCTAAATCTCACTCCTTTACCCACCAATTGTATTAGCGTTTTCTGTTTAAATGTTTAGTTATTACTAATACAAGTCGTTTTCTTCTGCATCACTATATCAATTTACTACCGACGTAGGCGCTAAACAACTTCGCCCATATGCCTTCGTTCTACCTCAACATATTTGTGTTGTGTGTGTGTGTGTGTGTTTGTGCGGGCGGGTTAATATTTGTTTGTTCGTGGATATATCATGGGAATATAAAATAAAATAATATTTATTGATATATTCACGTTTCTTACACCAAATAAAATTACCGGTAAAATCAAATCTGTAGCGTCTCACTTCTAGCGTTCGACGACTTTTAAATTTCTACACATTTTTCTTTACTGTTTTAAATAATCTATATTAGAATATCTAATACAGGGTGGGCAAAAATAAGGGTCCTATTTTTAAAAATTCATAACTTTTTTATTTATTGATTTTTTTTTTTTTTTTTTCTTAGAATAAGTAAAGGACCCCTTCCGAAGCAAGCATGAGCCGTATTAGCCCTAAGGAACGTACCCTCATTTAGAAAACATTATTTTTGCTTAAAAAACTCAAAACAGTGTAAAAAACAATACTTTAGTTTTTGTAAGTTTTAAGAAGTGTTTTTCGGCTAAAATTTGTTTTGTTTATTTCAAAAAATCTCGGAAGGGTCAGTCTACACACACATAAAGTTTGGTGAGTTTAACTTTTATTTTGTGGAAGTTATTCAAATTCAAGTTATTCAAATTTAAAGATAGGACCCTTATTTTGGCCCACCCTGTATAACCAGATCGTTCTTAGCCAACAAAAACATCAATGTTGGCATTGATGGTCGTATGTTGCATTTATCTTCATTAGAGGATAGCACTTTGTTTTAGTATTCATCCCATTTTGGGTAAATGTTGAGATCGCCGTCCTGAACAGAACGCGATAAAAAAATGGTGTATAGGCGATAAAAATGGTTTTATGTTGTTGTTGTTGTTTATTTTAAAATACTTATACTTGCGCAACCATTTCGAGTTAAAATTTATTTAACATTACGCATATAGTCTGAAGAAAAAACATGTTTGAAATGTGTAAATATGCTAAAATAATCAAGATTCTGTTTACAAAATGGCGTCTTACTATACGGGTAAAATGTTGATTTTTATAAAATGGCGTCTATATTTACACATTTCAAACGTGGTTTTCTTCAGATTGCATGCGTAATACTGAATAGATTTTAACTCGAAATGGTTCCTCATGTAATCATATTTAAATAAAAAACGACAATTTTTATCGCATTCTATTTAGGCATCTTTACCACATTTTGTATATTCTTTTAGAATCGGATATTTTGAAGAAGGAGCAAACATTTTTTTCCGTAGGGTCAGTATGGAAAAGTGTTCAAAATGAAGTAACTCCAGTGGTGAGAAGTCAAATTTAAATCGTTGATGGAGCGCACTTAAGCAGGAATTGATATGAGAAATCTGGGCATTCTAAAATCTTCCTGGGCCAACAGTAGAAAAATAAATGACTTTAGTGGTGAAATATTCAAGCAATTCTGATAAAAGATCCCTAAGTTAAAAAGCGAGGCTAAATTAGGAGGTGGGCTGGAGAGAAGGAATGGTGAAACACGAGGGAGGAGGGTAGTAGGGTTAGTTGAAAGAGTCGTGGTTGTTGTTGGAAGGAAAGGAGGGAGGGGGAGGTAGTTTCAAGTGAATCGGAGTTGTTGAGCTGCGTAGAGAGACAAAACGTACCCTTGACCCGTTCGGTCACACGCACGACCACTATTTATTTGACCGACTGCGGCAGAAATATCTCCCACATTTAAAACTAGCACCTACGTGTTACTAATAAACTTATGCGTGTGTCGATTATGTTTTTATTGAGCTAATGATTTACCATATCTTCTTCGGATACCCTTATTATAACTGCTTTAGTGTCACCTGCTTTATGCTATGGTATACAAGCAATATGGTTTGGACTGGTACACATCGTCCTTTTGCTGTAGAAACGTTTTAGAAGAAATGTGAATTTGTAATTGCAACACAGATCGCTTATCAAGCTCCTTACATGTGAGGTCGGAATGATGTGGTTGTAGATAGAAAGGCAATACTGCAAATATGGCTGCAAATTTCTTAGACTTTTTCAAATCCTTTTGAGAAATCTAGTGATACTGCTTTAGTTTCACTCGCTTTATGCTATGGTATACACATTCAGGGATGGCTGTCAGGATGTTGGAAGTAGAACAGGATGGTCTTAATCCCCACTGTAGGTCAAATAGAATTTCGTATTTTATAAAAAAAAAAAAAAAAAAGTCATCTGGAATACCTCGAAGGGCTCGAACTCCAAACAGTGTGATAATTTGTGTTACTCAATCTCCTTCACGTTCAGCTTCCAAACATGCTTCTGACTTGAGATTGTCCGTATACGTTTCATCCTTACGGGAATCGTCAGTGTAGAGAACAATTATTCACACCGGTCGCCGGACTCGAACCCCGAAACACGAGTTATATTTAAAACTGAAATTCCAACCTCTTTGACCTCATGGCCGTTGTCAACAACTCGGTTAATCAGCGAGATATTAATTCTATTTAAAGGCAGCTGTCTTAAAGGGTTCAACTATATAAAAGAACATTGCATTGAAACCACGATGACAGCTGTGTTTATAGTACAGAGCCCAGCCTATATATATATATATATAACATAATATATATATATATATATATATTATATAACATAATATAATATATATATATTATATATAATATTATATATATATATTATATAACATAATATAATATATATATATATTATATAACATAATATAATATATATATATTATATATAATATTATATATATATTATATAACATAATATAATATATATATATTATATATAATATTATATATATTATATAACATAATATATATATATATATTATATAACATAATATAATATATATATTACATATAATATTATATATATATTATATAACATAATATAATATATATATATTATATATAATATTATATATATATTATATAACATAATATAATATAATATATATATATTATATATACTATTATATATATATAATATAACATAATATATATATATATATATATATTATATAATATTATATATATATTATATATAATATTATATATATATTATATATAATATTATATATATATTATATATAATATTATATATATATATATATATATATATTATATATAATATTATATATATATTATATATAATATTATATATATATATATTATATATAATATTATATATATATATATATATATTATATATATATATATATAATATTGTATGTATATATATATATATATATATATATATAAAAGATAAATGAAAGAAGAGCGATAAACATGTACGAATGACAAATCTATTTCAACTTCGATTTGAACAATTGACGGTGTACTCGGTAAAAACATGTTTATTATTCTTTCCTGAAGCCAAAGCTTTTCAAAGATTAAAATCTTAATATATATATATATATATATATATATATATATATATATATATATATATATATATATATATATATATGTATTAATCCAGGTAAAGTTTGTATTCACACAGTAAAAAATCTGTGTTTATATTATAGCGCTCTGTAATAAATTAAGTTTTTTTCCAATTTGAACAATTAACAAAAACATGTTTTGTTTCGCCCGATAAGATTGTAGCTTTTTATTGCTAATGATCGAAACATCTACATAGTTGTGTCGCTTATGTACATGTTTGTATAAATAAAATATAAATATAAATATATATATATGTGTGTGTGTGTGTGTTTTGTGACAGTGAGAAAGAGAGAAAGAAAGGGAAACATTGCCCAGCATTAAACAAATTTGATTTTTAGCCAAATACATTTCAATAAATTTATACTATTTTAAGGAGGCTGAATCTAAAAATCGAATTTATTTTATCGACTTGGCAACTGGTTCGCAGACAATCGATGCCAACCGATCTGCTTTTGATCCAATGCGACCTTTTCACTTCTGGCATATCATTCCGCTTCATTTGCAATGAACACACGCGATAAAACCAACGGAAAACAAAAAAAGTTCAACGATTTTGAAAAAGAAAAAAAGAAGCAATGTGTAGTCTCATGTAATAAAGCGACTTTTAAAAACTTTTTTTCTGCGGAGTCGTCTATTAAACTATCGTCTATATATTCAGTGACCTTTACGTGCATCCGATGATGAGGTTAAAATTTAGGAGTTATGGATAGAGTGGAGTGAATCCTAAGTTACCATGACGCCAAGGTCCATTTTGACCTGGAGGAGGTATAGTACATGTTAGGGCCCTATCTATGGGTTAAATAGGAATTGTCCAGGTGTTGCATAGCCCCTCTCCTGTTTGGACCGCGGCAGTACGCGTCTCGCGCACTGGTCGTGCTTGAGGGTTGGTCGTGTCGTCCAGTGGATGAATTCTTTCTTCTCTGCCGTCGTCTGTTGTCTGCAATAAAAGCCATGTGGTGCACTCCGAAGACAAACTCTTCTTTTGAATTCAATTCATTTATTACAAGCGTTGTTATTTCAATTGGGGCTACGTCGAGAGAGGGAGAGAGCAATCACTACTTTATCATAGTTAGTTATTAATGTTTTCTTAACTATTCATAGAGAGGGTGGGAAAGGATTCTCGCGCTTGTCTTCCATGAAGGGAAATATTCCGTATCTTTACATTCTGAATCGCACGTCCTCTCAGTTCGCTTTCAGAATCAGACTGACTAAAACGAGTAACGTCACAGATCCCTTTGTTTCCCACGCAAGGCCCGCGAAATCACAGAGCCTCTCGCAGGTGTAGACTGACCCTTGATCTGAGGTCTCGTCACACGTAACCTTGTCACGTCTGCCAGCTCCGACTGTGAGAACAAGCCCTGTTCTGCACTCGACTGCCCGCGTTAATTCGCGCAAGTCAAACCCGATCTCCAACAGATACGTCCATTCCCATAGGGCCATTATCTAACACAGGGCACGACACTAAACTGGTTTTAGCCTTTGCTCCACGTCCTTTCTGCCTACCCTATTTCCCAACCCTATCACTTATTTAAGCCTCTCCACGCAACCGTCCTGCATATGACAAAATATTATATCTAATGGTGAGGTCCAAATTTGGGAGCGTTCAGGAGTGTTCAGTTGATCCTTAGTTACAACTGCTCCTAGGTTCACTCTGACCTAAAGTGGTAGTACCTGCTGGTCCGGGTGTAGTTGTCTTGTTCAATACTTATCACCAAAGTGTATAATGGATTTCCTAGCTGGCAATAGTATATATTTCTCTGCTAGTGTAATATATGAGGATTTTATAGCCATAGTTTATAGCCTTATTCAATCGACTGGTAATATAAATAAATGCCAAATACCAGTTCATATTTGTGACTTTCTAATTGTACGGATTATCCTTTTACTGAGAAAGTCTTGTATGTGGTTTTTTAATGTAAATCTTGGTGTTCACAGAAAAATTATTTATTTAAGTTATATGAGCTCTGTTGAACTTAAAGTCCTAATCATTAAGCCTGCAGTATTAACCTGTATTATGAAGATTTTAAATATTTCATTTTTTATATTTATATATTTATATGTTGTTGTCTCCTTGTCATATTCATTATTTTTCAAGGGAGGTAATTTACATGAAATTTCCGATTTAAATTTTTACAACATCGGTAAAACATTTGAGGTCGCTGTGATGCTGAGAACATATACCACACTTTGATGTTAGCCAAAAGGTCATGGAGCCGTAAATAAAATAAAATTAAATTTAAAAAAATAAAAACTAAAAAATTTTAATTTATGACGGAACATTTTTAAATGAATGCCACCACCCCCACCGGATGTATTGTGTTATCTTTTAATGGAGATGGCTAGTGTAGTATCAGTTCTGTTGTCATAAGACCGTCCTCCCAGGAATTACCTTCTTCTTTTGGGGGAAATCCTTTGTAGTATCTGTTCGTGAGAACATTTTCGCAGGAACTACCTTTTCTTTATTTCTAGGGGTAGGGGTTAGTGTAGTATTTGTTTTGAAACTGATATCACACACACATTTTTATTTTTATTCTTTATTTTTATTTTTTACTTTTGTATTTTATTTTTATTTTATTTTAAATTTATTTTTATTTTATTTTTATTTTATTTGTTTTATCTTATTTAAATCTCTAATTTTAAATGTTTTTAATTTCTGATTTTTATAGGAAATTTTTAAAAGAAAATACCCTCGATAAAATTCTTCTAAATTTGTTTTAAAATTGTTATATGTATCATTGATTCTTCACCCCTCTGATAAGAAATTTTTTTAATTTTAAATATTTGCAGAATTTTGAACAGGAAAATTATTTGGAAAATGTTGTGTTATATTTTTATATATGTACCGGTGATTTGTTTATAAGTATCATTGTGTTCTTCCCCTCTCCTATGCTACCAACATATCCACCTGCGATTCTTTCTGTCAACAGATGTTTCTCTAGAACTAAGTTTTTTTTGATTTTCCATAAAACGTGTTGCTATAGGCGCTGATGAAGACACGTTTTGGACCAACTTAATGAAATTATAAAATAAAATAAAATAAAATAAAGTATTTCCAAACTGTTTTGGAAACGATCGTACGCCATACTGGACTTGATGTTGTAATTCTTGGAACAGTAAAAGTAATGCTTTGATTAATTAAATGTTTTTATATATATATATATATATATATATATATATATATATATATATATATATATGTATATGTGTGTGTGTACAGGCTAGTCTCTTACACTAATGAACGGATTATTATGGATGTTGGAATATACATTCAAGGCAACACGGTGAATAACATGGGCACAAACTATGTCTTCTTTGTAAACTTTGACATTTACATTTTACATTTGTGCATATATATAAAGTATATACTCTTTTATCCATGAATATTTATAAAAAATATTATTATAATAAGCCCCTTTAAGAAAGTAAATGTTTAGCACTCTAATCCGCTTTAAAGCCAAGTTCCGAATACGTTTGTCGTACCCTCTCGATTAGTCTTCTGTCTGCTGCCCACTTCTAGGTACATATAAATTGAAATTTCCCTCAATCATATGACAGGGTTTCCGCGAAGATAGGGCGACTGCTTGAAGATTCTAGGTTGATTCTGTGAACTGCGTCTCCCGACAGTCGGAAATTATTATTCCCCTTTTACTTATGACAGCAATATATATATATATATATATATATATATATATATATATATATATATATATATATATATATATACATGAAACGCAAAAATTAATTTGTAAATTAATTATAAAAATCTGTATACAATAAATTGATTCATAAATTAATTAATTTATATATATATACATATATATATACATATTACTATTTCATGTATCCATATATATATATATATATATATATGTATATATATGTATATATATACATATATATATATATATATGAATATATATATATGTATATATATATATGTATATATATATATATGTATATATATACATATATATATACATATATATATATATATATTACTATTACTATTTCATGTATCCACATGAAATTTTATAAGGAGATATAATATGTTATGTATCAATTTTCAGTATTTACTTCAACAGTGCTCGATACGTAAGTAGAGCTAGGTAGTAAGCTATGAAAATATATTTATGGCAATTAAGCTACACAGAGGCTCCCGCGTTTCTAGCCTGAAGATTCTCCCGGGGATGAAACGCGGGAGCCTCTGTGTAGCTTAATTGCCATAAATATATTTTCATAGCTTACTATATATATATATATATATATATATATATATATATATATATATATATATATATATATATATATATATGTAAAGGAGTAAGGCTACCAACATTTGTAGAATGTTTTTTTCAACATTTATTTATTATTTTGTTGTTTTTTTCAACATTTATTTATTATTTTACCATTTTATGATTTTATATATAACGCGTTTCAAGCGGTGGCCCGCTTTCATCAGATATGAAAATCCATTTGAAGAAATGTCTTTCGATTCGAGCAAATGTTGTTTCATTTGAGGAATTTGTTATTGTTTTTGCGCATGCGTGGGTTTGCGGGTGTATGGGTATCTTTGATTTTTATTTTTATTTTTTATTTGTCATTTTTCCTGCTTCTCTTGGTCAAGTGCGTGTTACCCATCCATGATCCATCGGTCATCCCAGCCTTCTAGGGTGCGGGAAATTTTCTTTTGAAATTTGATACTTTTTATTGCTTTTTGTCGTCTCCAAAAATTGAAGTGGTGTCTGCGCGCGCGTGTGTCCGTATGCGTGTGGTCTTGAGTCTTGTGAATAGGTGAGCGATACATACACACACACACACACAAACACGCACACACACACCCATGCGCGCGCACCCACAGGCGTGTGGTTATAGTGATAGAGAGGGGGATAAAGGTTGAATTATATACACATACATACATATATATATATATATATATATATCGTTGTTCAGGACAAACTCCTAAACTAATGAACCGATAAATTTTGGAACACAGCTGTAAGGCGTAAGTTTGGGTAATATGGACTATATTTACTTTAATTTAGTTTTATGCAAATGGCGCAAAAAGTGGGTGGAAACCCTTCGTGAAAATTCAGATACGTCTGATTTGTGTGAAATCTTTACAATAGGAATTAGACATCAATTAATAAATATTTCCTCAAATTTCAGTTTTTTAGGGTATTTTAAAGGGTTTTTAGAGGGTGGGCATTATATGGACACAACCTCTCACTTGTGAATTCGCTTTTGCATTAAATTTTATCCATATTCACTAAGGACTAATTAAGTAATATTTCCTTGAATTTCACTTTCTTCTTAAGACCCATTAAGCTTAAGCCTTACTCTTAGACAATGTCTAGAGTCAAAATCATGGAATCGATTTTGATCTAAATTAGAATAAGGATTCTAGACATAAGGTTTAGTATCATTATATATTGATTTGAATTTTTGTAAATATGACATAAAAGTGGTGCAAAACTGTTCTGTTCGGGAAATTCATTTTACCCGTCCTGGGACGGGTATATTTCCTATATATTAATATCTAATATATATATATATATATATATATATATATATATATATATATATATATATATATAAAGGTAGAAGAAATAAGAGTGATAAACATGTACGAATGTCCATATTTATTTCAAACTTAGATTGTTCAATGCAAGGTATATTCTTTAATAAACTAATGTTTATTGTTCTTTCCTTAAGCCAAGGCTTTTCAAAGATCGAAATCTTCTCATCAGAGGAGATATACAGATAGATCAGTTGGCTGTGGAAAAGCCAAAGTTCAAACATTTGAAAAAATATTATTATTAAAAATGGAGTGAAAAAAGAGTTTGTGTGAAAAAGATATGGGATATGTCCAGATGGTAATTGTCCGTTACTAAAGTGTCCAATGAAAAGGATATTTTGAAGAAGGAGCAAACCATTTTTTTTCGTAGAGACAGTATGGAAAAGTGTTTAAAATGAAGTAACTCCAATGGTGAGAAGTCAAATTTAAATCGTTGATGGAGCGCACTTAAGCAGGAATTGATATGAGAAATCTGGCCATCTAAAATCTTCCTGGGCCAACAGTAAAAAAGTAAATTACTTTAGTGGTGAAATATTCAAGCGATTCTGAGAAAAGATCCCTAAGTTAAAAAGCGAGGCTAAATTAGGAGGTGGGCTGGAGAGAAGGAATAGTGAAGCATGAGGGGGAGGGTAGTAGGGTCAGTTGAAAGAGTCGTGGTTGTTGTTGGAAGGAAAGGAGGGAGGGGGGGGTAAGTTTCAAGTGATAGGGGTGTGGTGGGTATAATATGGGTTGCATTGAACAATCTAAGTTTGAAATAAATCTGGACATTCGTACATGTTTATCACTCTTATTTCTTCTACCTTTATAATTGCTCTATCTCGTATATTGAGCTTAAACCATTTCACTATAGATTCTATCTACTAAAAGTTGTTGTCCTTGGTTAGAAAGCATTGTTTATATGGAAATATTAATTATTAAAAATAATAATGAGCAATTAGAACGCCAGACAATGCATTTTAGTTTTATTAACTGTTTTTCAATTTAATTTTCGAAGATATACTTCATCCTCAGAATTACTGAATTTCAAATAAAGATATATAAAAATACCTTTCTTTCTTTTTTTCTTTTAGTCCTCATCTTGTTTTTTTGGTGTTATCAGTTCGATGTTAATGAACGGATGAGAGTCTTTTTTTTTTTGGACGGCACATGGCGGTGCAAATTGTAATAAGTTGTTGTCCTTGGTTAGAAAGCATTGTTTATATGGAAATATTAATTATTAAAATAATAATGAGCAATTAACATCGAACTGATAACACTAAAAAAACAAGATGAGGACTAAAAGAAAAAAAAAGAAAGGTATTTTGATATATCTTTATTTGAAATTCAGTAATTCTGAGGATGAAGTATATCTTCGAAAATTAAATTGAAAAAAAAGTTAATAAAACTAAAATGCATTGTCTGGCGTTCTAATTGCTCATTATTATTTTTAATAATTAATATTTCCATATATATATATATTTTTATTTATTTACTTTAGACGTACATAAAAGTATGTATAAAATAAATAAAAATATATATCAACGAAAAATACGTCCTATGAAGTTAAGGGCGACTAATAATGTAATTTCCTGCATCTTAATCACTTAGGAAAGTGAGACAATCGAAATAATAGTAAGCAAAATAACAACGAACGCTACAATCATCAATAAAAATAATTACATTATATATATATATATATATATATATATATATTGGTACAGAAAAATTAGTACAACATTCGTACCGTCGGTTTCAAGCACGGAAGGACTTAGCCATCCGGCTCTCTTCAGCGACGGTACGAATGTTGTATTATTTTTCTGTACCAAAATAAATGAATAAATATTACGCTCTTAATTTTTAATTGTTAACTTTAATTCTTAATTAATAGAGCACTCTGCTGGGATTTTTCCTGCTATATTACAAAGAAGGTATATATATATATATATATATATATATATATATATATATATATATTATATAAAATGAAGTAATAAAATAAAATAAAGTGGCAATCAAATTTTATTAGAATTCAAAGTTCAAGCAAAGTATACTCAAGCAAAGGATACTTTGCTTGAACTTTGAATTCTAATAAAATTTGATTGACACTTTATTTTATTTTATTACTTCATTTTATATTATAATATTAATGCTCTATCCAGTATATTGAGCTTCAGTTTTTATCCGGATGTTTCACTAATTATAAGATATTAGTTGACGCTTATATCTTTTGTTGGATTACTTTATATATATATATATATATATATATATATATATATATATATATATATATATATATATATATATATATATATATATATATATATATATACGAGGCATGTCTAATTGGAGCTCTGTCGAGTATCTTCCATGTAAATAACGATAGAGTAGAGAAAGACTAGCAACATATCTTCTGTTAGAACAGAGCTGTATTGAGGAGAATAAATCAGACCCCACTAGACTGTATTCTGATGGGCGTTAAGTCGGATACCTTCTCTGAGAAAGGAGTTATAGAAGCGAGTACCGAGCCGTCGAGTTTCGATCCATGTCGCATTCGCTGTCCCTCGTTTGACGTACACATTGATTTGTTAAGAATCGATAAACCAATTGAATTGCGCATACACTGATATAATTTTCTCAGATCAATGCATCGTAAATTGTGGAGAAAAAAAAATGCTCATTGATGCGGCTATAGATTTTAACATCCACTAAAAATAACTGCAAAATGTTTACAAATCTCCGCAGTGGAATAATAAAAAAATTAAAAAAAGCATCGATAGATTATGAGTCTAAATAATAAGTCTTATATCGATCTGTTGTACAGTTTAATGATATTCAGGTGGCTGGCTATTGTCTATATCATTTAACCGACACGATTGTGCATTTCACGACCTTCGGAGTCAGATCGAAGTGTATTTCCACTCACGTAAAAATCACCTCCATTTAGAGACCGACTCGCTTCGAAACAAACTTGAAAACAGTGGGCGGTCTACTTTTTAAAAAGAGTTGAGAGCTTCTTGCTAACCTGTCTTTGTTTCTATGTACTTGGGTGCTTCTCGGTTTTCCACACCTCATTTTTATTTAACTATATATATATATATATATATATATACATATATATATATATATATATATATATATATATATATATATATATATGTATGTATATATATATATATATATATATATATATATATATATATATATATATATATATATATATACAGGGCGTTACGAAGCCCTCCAAACAGGGGCACGCTCCTTTTTGCTTGAGCGAAGGAGAGGAGGGCTCATTTTATATTCAGCGGGAGTAGAGCGGGAGCAACTCCATTTGGGACTAAAGAGCGGTATTTTTATCGCTCCGCGCTCCTCGCTCCAAAATTATTTGATTTTTTTTCTTTTAAACATCAGTTTTTTATTCAGCAATAAAAAGGAAAAGGAAAGAAAGTCTCAGAGTTTACTCTGAGTTATTTTTAAAAATTATATCTGGTAAATGTATATGAGATAGGGAGAGAGAGGGAGAGGGAGGGAGAGACAGGGAGAAAGAAGGAGAAAATTTGAAGTTCTCAGATTTTCACATCTATGTGTTAACTTTATGATGGGACAGTTTTCTTAGGGCAGAAGACAGACAATTTGGCACCAAATATCTTTAAATGCGCCACTGAGTCTATAGATGTCTTTGAAGTTATTTTCTTATAGATTTGAACTTTTTGTATTTATGACAAGGATATTTATTGTGATTGAATAAAAAAGCCAATTTTTCTTTTGATTCGTGTTTTTAAATAAAGAATTTTAGGTTCAATTATACTATAGGGGCCGTTAGATTTTCTCGCCCATTTCGCTCGGTATTCACCCAAATGTTCGATAAAATCGATTTTTGGGGTGAAATGGTACATTTAGTCCTGACAAAAAATTCTAATTTATTTTTTAGCATATATCAAATTGAACTTTTATGCCACATTTTTACCCGTCGTCTGTTCGACGACATTTTTTGTTATTCTTAAATTAAATTCACGACTAGTATGTTTTAACCTTTTCATGTTTGCTTTTAAATTCGTTAAATTCCGTTAAAACTTGCTTTTGTAAATAGAATGTTCAAAGTTCTTTTTGTGTGTAATAAAATGTTAAAGCAGTAAAAATATCTTTAGTCCAAGAAAATGAAATATTTAGTCCAAGGAAAAAAACAATAAAAACCAACATGGCCACTAGCAATTAAAACCTGGAATTAAAGTTAGATTCTCAACACTTTAAAAAGTAAATGAGAATTTAATTTCAGGACCAAAAATACAATTAAGACCAGCTATCAGTTTCATTTTAAATTTGGGCGAATACCGAGCGAAATGAGCGAAAGGAAACAGCGGCCCTATTCTACAATTAAACCAATGTTTAAACTTAATTAAATTAAAGAAAATATCTTAAATTTTAATTTAAAAAAGCAAATTATTAGACTTTCTGACTAATTTGTTGTTTTTTTAGAACCGAAAGTAAATTAGATATCTTTCTTTATCTTAAAAAATCTATTATCGAATATTAAAATTGTAAACAGTTTGCTTTTGTTAGAGATTTCAAATATAGACGTTTCACCTTTTTTTTCAAATTTTTAATTTAAATAAATATTTTTGCCCGACCTATGAAAACGTGCTCCAGTTATTTTTTTTTGGGGGGGGGGGGAATTTGACCCGATATTTTTTCAACTCTCAAGGTCTAGGCCAGATATTTTGTATGAAATTTTAAGACATTAAATGGATATCTGAATTGTTTATTGACAATTTATTGATATTTTTGGGGCAACTTATGAAAAATATTTTTTCATTCAATCTTTAAAAAATAAACTTCATTGGGTTTTTTTCGCTCCAAAGTACTTGCGCGTTTCTCTATTATAAATAATAATATACATTATACAATATAGTTACGTACGTAAAACAAACAAATATTAAACAACAACACGGCGAGTAATGTTGCCCTGGCTGTCTCTTTTCTTCCAGAGAAATGTTTTCTTTAAAAAGAAAATAATCACTAATAATGTTTAAAAGTAAAACTTTATTTACTTAAAACAAATCTAAATTCCCTTCCAAAATAAATAGAAAAAATATCGGGTCAAATTTTCCTTTCCTGAAAAAATAGGTTGTTAATGTAATGAAAATTAAAATTGTTTTAAAATACTTCAGGGATTTTTCTGTTTCTATTTTATACCTCAGGAAACGAAAATTTACGTATAATCCTATACTTCTCCCGACATGTTCTCCTATAACTCTCAAAATATCAGCGAGATTTTGTCAAATATTATCTTACGGTCTTACACTTAAAGTGACATCCCCACCCATATTGATGAGATCCTTTGACGCCCACCCCAACCTTTGACTATTCATTGGCAGAATAGAATGTTTATGAAAGAAGGTACATTTTCATTATGGAGCGCTGAAAAAGAGCCGCTCCTTTTTTATAGGAGTTGGAGCAGGAGCGGCTCCTTTTTTAAAATGGGGAACGTGAGAGGAGCCAGCTCCAACTTTGGGTGTTGGAGCAGGGCCGGGAGCAGCTACAAAAGTAGTGGAGCGCGTAAAGCCCTGAATATATATATATAAATATATATATATATATATATATATATATATATATATATATATATATATATATATATATATATATATATATATATATATATAGGGGCAAACATTATTAAATAACACGGAGTGGTTTTGTTTGATGCGACTTTTTTATTTTTTCAATTTTCCGAATTGTCCATCTAATGTTTCGGTCAAATTGATGTAAATATGATCCATGGGTTTCTTGATCCATTCTTTTTTCTTTTTTGCAAGTACTTTCGATTTGAATCGTCAAATCATCTTCAGGCGGTATTAGTTTTAGTGTCTTTACAAATTATGACTTTACTGTTGTGCTCATTTTTTAATTATAACGGCAGTTAGTTTATAACTTAAAAAAGCGTCTGTAAAGTTGAAATGTACATGAGAGCGTGATAGCATTCTACACATATGAGAGATTTAAAAGTTTGACTGTTTAAACCGTTAAGAAATTGATCACGTTAAAGAAAGTGCATACAATTCAAACGCATAACTACCTAATGGCTAAGAATTTGGTAATGTTAATTATTATGCTAGACACTTTAAAATGTTGCGACGAGTTTCATAATTGAAATTATTAATTGTGGGATGTTTAGTTTTTATGTAGAGGGCTTCGAGTATTTTTAATTTTTTGATATTGGTATCGTGGTGTATTATTTTGGTATTGTTAACAAGGATGTTTCTATATTGGGAGGGGGTGCAATTATGTTTTTTTTAGGTGTTGGCATATAGAGCTAGTGTCAGAGAGATGTAGGGTGAGTCTTCGGGATAGTGTTGTGGAATATATATATATATATATATATATATATATATATATATATATATATATATATATATATATATATATATATATATATATATATATATATATAGGGTGATTGGAAAGTAACGCCCTTCTAAGTTATACTTGTAAGTTGTAGTTATTACTGAAATACAGTTCTTACAAGAAATGAATGAAATGAATATATATATATATATATATATATATATATATATATATATATATATATATATATAATTAAGAGTAACTATATTGATAACATGAACTAATAACCTATATTTTTTCAAAAGTGCTCAATACAAAGTAGTGCTCTTTTAAATAAAGTATACAAACATTAAGAAACAGCTAACGTTTGTCGGGACTGCAAAGTGAGCTAAGAAATAAAAATTGTCCAAAAGAAAGCAGACATAATAAAAATCGGCGAAAATTAACAAACATTAAAAGCGTGATTTATTTTTCCTCCCATCTACCCAATCACATTTGACGGGCGCATGTGATAACCACACCCAAGTATAGACACCCAAGCCACGCGAGACGCACAAGACTTTCTTACCCCCTTCCCATCCTTCCCTTACCTTCATGCTGAGACTAGACTGTCGCCATTTTGCTTGCACTGTATGCTTGGATCAGTTCATCATCAACTGATCATCTCCATGTCTTAAGTGGCCTACCGCATGTCTGTGAATCATCAACATCGATGTGGGACACACTTTGGAGCGTTTCGGATGACTGACGTTGATGTTGCTGGATTCCGTGACGTTCAAAATACTGTGACTTCTAAATATGGTGCACTGATTCTTGATAATAAGTTTCAAGATTTGCGTTGAAAAGATAGTAATAGCCTTGAGAAGAGGCTCACCACCTATTCTCAAATGTGTGGATTTTTTTCTATTGGGTCATAACTTATCAAGATTAAGAGCAACTCAACGGTCAATTAGATGGAAATAATTGTTATCTGAAAGATGAAGAACACTACGGACCTGCCCAGGCAATTTTTAAACCCCACTTTCCCGACCCAACCTTTGGCCATATCTTACTTGTGGGAGTAAGATAAAAACTGGCCTTGTGCCTAACTCCTGGAGAGGAGTAAATAAATACATTTGCTTATTAGAAAGATAATAGTAAATTATTTTTTTCTTTAAACTTGCCAATAGTTATATAAATGCGGGTGTAATGAGAGAATGAATGCGTGTATACTATTGCAAACTCTTTCTCTATAATATCTGTATGTAAATATTTAATCAATGGAGGCGCGAGAGCTCTCTATCCCTTAATAGACTTCAAGAATGGCCTATGCTGGAAATCTCATTTCTTTTATGAATCATAACTCAAAAACCAATAAAGAAAATTAGTTAAAACTTTGCACACATTTTTTTGATAGGTTCTATAAGTGTGTAGAATTTCAGCATCATTAGTCAAGGCTACCCAGAGATCCAGAAAGGTTAGGCATGATTTTGTGTTATCCGTGTGTACGTACGTACGTACGTACATACGTACGTACATACGTACGTATGTCCCCCCCCTGTATCTCATCAACTATTTGATGGATTCAGCTGATTTTTGCCAGAGATAGAGGTTCTAGGGTCTAGTTGATGGCATTTTAATTTCAGTTTACCATATACCTTAGTTTTCCAGAAAATTCCAAAAAACCTTTACAAAAGTAGTGACATTCCATGGTAAATGCCAATATACTGAAATCATATGCCCTTAATAGGGTTAAGATGAAAATTCATATACACTAAATGTACAAAAGCAAGGAAATTCCCAAATGTTTACACTTTTATTCTCATTAAGGGTATTCGAGCACAACAGGGCTATGTATTTTACTGGTAGGAATTTTTCTTCAGCGCACCTCACACACTTCATCCATTCATGCATAGAGATTTATACTGTAGTGATGTGATAATGAAATGGTTTGGGTGATATGTAGTCATACCCTTAATTAATGACAATAAAAGTGTAAACATTTGGGAATTTCCTTGCTTTCGTACATTTAGTGTATATGAATTTTCATCTGAACCCTATTAAGGGCATCATGGAATATACAGTGGAAATATATTCTTTCTTCTTTTTGTCGCGTTGAAGATAAGAGTTAAAACCGAAAACGTTAACTTTTGAAAATACTAAAAAATGTAAGTTTTTAACACTCACAGTGAATACACATTGACACACACGAATGATGGACAACCACATGCGTAGTTTGTTTATATTTTATTTCATTTTCCCACTGTAGACAATTGTTTTTTATGTTTTTTTGTTTTCTCTCTTCGTAAGTATGACTTTTTTTTGCGTTGTAATTTTTATTTTAAAAAAAATTGTTTACTTTTTATCAAAAACAATTGGTTACTTTTCAGCAAAAAAAATTGTTTACTTGTTATCAAAAAAGTAGTTACTTTTTAGGTGGAAAATTGTTTACTTTTTAGGGACAAAGTTGGTTCCTTTTTAGAGGAAAACATTGTTTACTTTTTAGCAAAAAAGTGGTGCGGTTTAGCATAAATAAATTGTTTACTTTTTATTTTAAAAAAGTGTTTACTTTTTAGCAAAAAGAATTGTTTACTTGTTATCAAATTTTTGTTTATTTTTATTTCCAAAAAAAATTGTTTACTTTTCATCAAAAAAAAAATTGTTTAGAAAGAAAACCAGGAAGGGAAAAGGTGAACAAATGTGTTTTACTGTTTTATGGTTCTCTTGAGAAACGAAAAAAGAGAAAAGGGTTGATTTTGTGTTGTGTGTATTCGTGAACGATCAGTGTTTGTCGGGTTTTTCATATGTGTCTATTTGTTTCACATAGATTTTTTTGGTGTGGCTATCTTCAGTGCTAATTATACAAAACAAAGCAAAAACAATGATAAACTAGGCGAGCAGAGCCTTAATTACAATCAGAACTCATTATCAATATTATATCCTTTTTTGTCAACATGGAACTATGATCTCATTATATTCTGGTGGAAACATATACGTCTCCCACGTTTTTGTATTTCTGATCAATTAATCATCAGCTTAAATAT
>OY744548.1:64518384-64530884 GCA_963556195.1 Sepiola atlantica
AGCTTTGTCTTTGCGGCATTAAAAGTTACCGTCCATTTTTTTACCCCAATCCACTACAAACTGGAGGTCATTTTCTAAGGATTCCGCCATTGCCTCAGATATGTGCGCGTCGGTTTTGCCCACATGACGAGAGTAGAGCGTGGTGTCGCCAGCAAATATTCCTATCTCAGTTTCAATTACATCAGGGGGGGTAATTTATGAAAATCAGGAACAGTAGAGGTCCTAGGATGGATCATTGGGGTACACCAATGTCATGTTGCTTATATATAATGAAAAATTTCACACTTGAAATGTTGATAGAACGGTAATAAGAAGAATATTTTGAAAAACCTGAATAACGCAATTTTTTTTTAAATTATTTATTTATTCTAAAAAAACTTCAGCACTTTCGGCGGGACACGCCTTTTTCAAAAGTATAGACATTTTTACTCTTATTTTGTTCGTTTACTTTTTTTTAATCCTTCTTGATTTAAACATACTTGTCACAGTCAAGTTGAAATATATATATGAATTAGAAGGGAAGACACATCCTTAAGAAACATATATATATATATATATATATATATATATATATATATATATATATATATATATGAAGAGCTTATCTTTGAAAATCCATGGATTACGAAACAAAAATTTTTTTTTAATTCCTTGTTTGAATACTTGATGAATAAATAAATGTTGTAATTTATCAAATTTTAATCATCTTTTTTTTTCTTATATTAATGCTTTATCCGTTATATTGTTTTATCACGAGTGGATCTAAGATAAAGATAAAATATCCATCTTTATTGTTTAATATATATATATAGACTGTTTCGCTCTATCACAGCTTTTAAGTGCGGCTGGACTAGCACCCAATCCAAGCTTTAAATCAAACCTTCAAGAATCTCGTCGATATACGGCAACTCTCACCACTAAGCCATATATATATATATATATATATATATATATATATATATATATATATATATATATATATATATATATATATATATATATATATATATATATATATATATATATATATATATATATATATATATATATATATATATATATATATATATATGCTCATTAGGTAAACACTAATTCGAGCTCAGGCAATTGCAATGTTTACATTGAGATACAACTTACATGCATTCAGTGTCGCATGATGGCGTAGTGGTTAACATCGCCGACTGTCAGCTCGACGGTTGCGTTTCGATCCCGGCTTGAGGCACTAACTGGTCTAGCCGCACTGATAAGCTGCGAAACCGTCTGTGTGTGGATGACTATATATATATATATATATACAGTCTGTATGTGGATGACTATATATATATATATATATACAGAGAGAGATCCTATCGATCGATGTTCTATAAAGAAGCATACATGAATATAATTGTGGACCTGCCCGTGTCTTTTCAGGTGTGACGTGCGGCTATTATTTGCGATCTCAACTTTTGATCCCGTTGCCAGCGACAAATGCAAATTTCCACGTCAACCTGAGCCGCGGGCATTTAAGCTGCATTTTTTTTTTTTTACCGAATTCGAAAAGAAAAATAATTGCAAAGATCTTCTAATTTTCTCTTTCTACTTATTCGTTGCAGTTTTGCATGTCTACTCTATGCAATTCTCATTTTGACGCCGGAAGTTTTTGAATGAAAGATTCTGATATATATATGTATATATATATATATATATATATATATATATATATATATAATTATTACTATTTCATGTATCCACATAAATTTTATAAGGAGATATAATTTTTTATGTATCAATTTTCAGTATTTACTTCAACAGTGCTCGATACGTGAGTAAAGCTAGGTAGCAAGCTATGAAAATATATTTATAGCAATTAAGCTACATAGAGGCTCCCGCGTTTCATCCCCGCGGTGGATCTTCAGGCATTTTAGTGCTCGATACGTAAATAGAGCTAGAGCTAGATAGTAAGCTATGAAAATATATTTATGACAATTAAGCTACACAGAGGCTCCCACGTTTCATCCCTGGGGGGCATCTTCAGGCATTTTAGCCTGAAGATGCCCTCCGGGGATGAAACGCGGGAGCCTCTGACTAGCTTTGCCATAAATATATTTTCATAGCTTACTATATGTATATATAATATTTCACACTTAAGTTAAGGTCCCCTGTTTTTGTTTCACTGTTAGATACTTGAATCCCTATATTTTTCCAACGAATGCTAAGTCTGCGATATCTTGGATTTAGTTAATTTATCTGGGAATTAAACTGCATTTTTCTTTTTTCTTCTTTTGTTTAAAATGACTCAAAGCTTCTTTAGACTATATATATATATATATATATATATATATATATATATATATATATATATATATATATATATATTATAATATAAAATGAAGTAATAAAATAAGGTGTCAATCAAATTTTATTAGAATTCAAAGTTCAAGCAAAGTATCCTTAAGTATCCTTCATTTTATATTATAATATTAATGCTCTATCCAGTATATTGAGCTTCAGTGTTTATCCGGATGTTTCACTAATTATAAGATATTAGTTGACGCTTATATCTTTTGTTGGATTGCTTCATATATATATATATATATATATATATATATATATATATATATATATATATATATATATATATACATATATATATATATATATGAATAATTATTTTGGACAAGGCTAAATATACAAACCTACCCAAATTCTTTACAATATATCCACTGAATAGTCGATGCTTGATATATTCTTTATATATATATATATATATATATATATATATATAGTCGATGCTTAACAGAGGTATAACATTTTATTTTAATGATTTATTGAAGAAATCACATATTGCTGAGATTGCAAGTTTGTTCTACTGGAAATCGCTCCAGACAAGGCATGAAGCCACTTGATGTAAGGAGCTAAAAAGAACCTACTTCAAGGTCAAAAACGATAAGTGTGAGATGGATAGATTCCAAAGCAGAAAACAGCAATTCTTCCACCTTTGTCAGAAACATCGCTCATGGAATGTGAGAACTAAATAAAAAAAATAAAGAAAAGCTAGAGTTACGCGGCTGCCGAAAGTAAACCCAAGTTAGTCACTTTCTACTCTTTCTAATGTTATATACGTATCGTCGAGGGCACAGCACTGGTCCACAAGTTAAATAAAAGAAACACAACCCTCGAGAAAGACCACAGACACATATACGTTGTGTATAATTTAGTTGGAACTATGAGTGTGTGTTACACCGTCGCGGATTGTCGTTGCTCAAGTCGTCAGCTCATCTCATCGTTTTCCGGTCCGATCCGCTCTCTGCCGAGGTTCGATCCTAACTGCTCGGCTTCTCTCCGAAACCCAAACTCGTTAACTTTTTGCCATAAACCTTACTGTCGTCAAACTGTCGTAAAACGTTGTCACTCCTAAATGGGGTGTCCGGTATTCTTTTCTGAGTCACCTGTCCTGAACAATGGATACTGACCACTCCCGCATTTTCTTTTGTCTCTGTCGATGAGTCACTTCCTATCCTCGCGGCCTTCATTGTATCACACGGGTTACTATTATTTAAATCAATAATACGATATATAAAGTATCAAGTGAAGAGGCATCTACATTCATAGAGCTGTCTAATAAGCACAACAACTTTTTTAAACTGTCTGTAATAAATTAATTTATTCGAGCAAAACGGGCAGAAAAGAGATGATTAGTTTCTGTTTGTTTGAGAGGCAAATGAGCTTCTGGGCTCTAAACTGAAGGAATGTTTGTGTTTTGTTAAATATGTTGTTTATTTTATTTGGTCGGGCTCCTCAGGATACAGTTAGGATTTTAAGCGTATCAGTCTGTTATTTTATATGAGAAATAGCTGTCGTTCCTATTGCAAGTCTGTCGTTCGGTAGCAAAACCACATGTCATTTTAAACCAGCTCTCGAAATAAACTATTTTGAACCAACTCTCGAAATAAACTATTTTAAACCTCTCAAAAGAAACTATTTTATACAAGCTCAAAATTAACTATTTTAAACCAGCTCTCAAAATAAACTATTTTAAACCAGCTCAAAATAAACTATTTTAAACCAGCTCAAAATAAACTATTTTAAACCAGCTCTCAAAATTAACTATTTTAAACCAGCTCAAAATAAACTTTTTAAAACCATCTCAAAATAAACTATTTTAAACCAGCTCTCAAAATAAACTATTTTAAAACAGCTCTCAAAATAAATTATTTTAAACCAGCTCCAAATTAACTATTTTAAACCAGCTCTCAAAATTAACTATTTTAAACCAGCCTAAAATAAACTAGTTTAAACCAGCTCAAAATAAACTATTTTAAACCAGCTCAAAATAAACTTTTTTAAACCTCTCAAAATAAACTATTTTAAACCAGCTCTGAAAATAAACTAGTTTAAACCAGCTCAAAATTAACTATTTTAAACCAGCTCAAAATAAACTATTTGAAACCTCTCAAAATAAACTATTTTAAACCATCTCAAAATAAACTATTTTAAACCAGCTCAAAATTAACTATTTTAAACCAGCTCACAATAAAACATTGTTATTTGTTTTACAACTCAGAGCTGTAATTTTATTTGGAAGAAAAATTAATTTATTGCAGCAGAGACCGAGAGCACATGATTGACACTCTGGCCAGTGTCGAAATTAAGCCTAGAATTCTGACAGAGACAACGTGCGGACGATAAGGACATGTGCAGTAAACGCACACAAACCCAGGTTGACAAATCAACATTCGACCAAAACACGTGATCTCGCACAAACCCTAACCCTATAATTTTTACCCTAACCCAAACCCTATCCCTAACCTTATAACCATAATCCTATAACTATAACCCTAACACCTACCCTTACACTATACCCCTTACCTCACACTAATCCTAACCCTAACATTTACCCTAACCCTAACCTAAACCAAACTCTAACACCTAATCCTAACCCTATAACATTTACCCTAACTCTATAACTAATCCTATAACCCTAAAACCTAACCCTATAACCATTACCTTACCCTAACCCTAACCCTAACCCTAACACCTACCCCTTACCCTAACCCTTTAAACCTAACCCTATAACCCTAAACCTATAACCCTAACCCTAACACCTTACCCTTACCCTAACCATAACCCTATAACCCGTACCTTACCCTGACCCCAACCTTTACCCTAACCCTAACACCTAACCCTATGACCCTTACCTTACACTAACCGTAACCCTTACACCTAACCCTAACCCTAACCCTCACCCTAATCCTAACCCTAACCCCAACCCTAACCCTAACTCCTAAACCTAACCTTAACACCTAACCTTAACCCTAACCCTAACTCTAACCCTAACACCTAACCGTAACCTTAACCTTAACCCTAACACCCTAACCTAACCCTATAACCCTTAACCTTTCCTCCAACCCTAACCCCAACTCAGGTTGACAAATCAACATTCGACAAAAACACGTGATCGTGTCTCACAAAAAAGTCAAATGATTTTCCTGAGCTCATCTAAAATTATTGAGAATTATTTCTTGCTAAATTTATTTTTCAACGTTTTTTATCTTTCGAGTTCGAAAATTGAATTGGATTCTTCTTTTTTGAAGAATTCTCTCTAGAGCCATGACGTTTCGTTAAATCACGTCGTGACAGTCAAAAGAAAGTTCATTACAATTTTGGTTCTTCTAATTTAAAACGAACACTAAAACAGAAGCCGTGTTCAAATGTTTAAAATTATTTTATGAAAAAAGCTTCAGGGGTTTTTGGCACATTTAGTTGTGAAATAATGATTTTTTTTTTTTGATAATCTTCTATATATTAATACGATAGCGTGTGTGTTCCTATGTCACGCTTACATCAAAAGCTCTGCGCATGCGTACGGCACATAGATTTTGAAAAGCATTCAAGTCACCTAATTTTTTAACTATTTTCAGATATTTCTCTTTGGCGCAACGGTTAGCGATGTAGGATTTTTGACCTCCGTTTTTGACGTCGGCCCGACTGGTTTATAGTTCGATCCCAACCAACGTCTAAGATTTTTTTCTACATCGAAGAGGGGGACGAAGATAGGGAAGGGACGACCGGGAATACACATATTAATACGATAGCGTGTGTGTTATTTTGTGTGTCACGCTTACATCAAAAGCAACGACCTTCCGATTCTTTGTATGCTACTCATGAATTGGAGCCAAATTTAATTTAATCTACAGCATTTACAAAGTAAGGTTTAGTCTTCGAAATATTACCTTCACTAGAAATATTGTATATAAAGACGTTTTGTAAATTGTTTCATGTATTGTTCATTCTTTTAAATAAATATACAAGTAAAATCTTATCATATTTTATTCAAAATTAGTATTGAAAACATCATTTCGTGTAATTTACACGGGTCCGGATAGTTATTATTATTATTAGAAAGGGCACGTTTTTGTTATGATCCGTTATTTCTTTATTCCGTTATTCCTTTATTCCGTTATTCCTTTATTTTGTTATTCCTTTATCCGTTTTCTTTTTCCGTTATTTATTTATTCCGTTATTCCTTTATTCTGTTACTCCTTTATTCCTTTATTCCGTTATTCCTTTATTCTGTTATTCCTTTATTCCTTTATTCCGTTATTCCTTTATTTTGTTATTCCTTTATCCGTTTTCTTTTTCCGTTATTTATTTATTCTGTTATTCCTTTATTCTGTTATTCCTTTATTCCCGCTAGTAAATTATTATTGTGATAATCCTAAGAAAACTATTGAAACTAGAACCTTAATATTCAATCGGACACTTGTAATTAATGTGTAATTAATGTGTATCCAGAAGATTTCGGTACTTACGGAGTCAGTGCCGAGTATTGACGGAGAATTTCGAGTTAGTCCCGGAAATAGCCGAAGCTGTTTGCTATTTGAAAGACACCTTTTTTATTTTATTTTCTTTTCTTTTTTTTTTCTTTTTTTTCTTTTAGGAAACTTTTTCAACTTCATTTTTTAGGGACAAAACTTTGTTTAACCCTGTCCCAAACCTTAACCTGACCCTAAACCTTACCGAAGCCTAATCTACCCCTTTGCATGCTTAGTGTCGTCTGCCTTTTTACATTATATTCGTCGCTTTCAAATCGTAAACTGGTTCTGTCCTTTCCGGGACTGACTGGGGATTCTCTGACAATACTCGGCACTGACTCCGTAAGTACTGAAACCCTCTGGATACCCATTCATTAAAAGTACCTTAAATCAATTATAATAAAAGGAGAAATACTTGTTAACGGGGTCAATTTATATTTGTTGTCCCAACTATGGTGCCCTTCTCTGTGAAGCTGATGAACACAGCTGAAATATTATAATAAAAAAAACCCCTCAAGTACGGAAACCATCTTGTATAACCTGATGACACCGATCAATCACGGATAAACTGAAATAGAATAACACTGCGTAAACCCAACTCGGAACATAGAAAAAACATCACAAGGAACCAATGGAACTAAAACTACCAGTCTAGTATACGGAAAAATCACATAACAGTACTCCCACCCACCCACCCACCCCAAAAAATCGCAGTGTCATTAGCATCGGTTTGTGCCACAGAAAAAGGCCATGAAGGGTCAGGGAAGATAGAAAGACTAATGAGGAAGTGCACCATTCATACCTCCATCTAGCAGGGGACGAAGAGTACTGGAAACCCGGAAGGGTCACTGTCACTCAGGTTCAAGTGAGAACTTAATGGTATAGTATGTGGAACTGGATATCCCCAACATAGTAAACTGACCTTGTGTCTAACTTTGTCCTTGTGGGAAGGCAAGTAAATAAGGACAATTACAACAAGGGGGACAACTTTGCAACTAACAAACGAATCTGGTTGTTTCCCTTACACCCTAATTGATTCTATAATCCAGGATAATTACGGACACTTTTTACTATTGAGTCGCCCCCTTATAAAGGCCAAAAGCCATTTGAGAATAAGGGTTCCTATTTATTTGATTCTCCACGACGGCAAAGTTAGACACAAGGTCGGTGTTTAATGTGGGGAAACTCCAGCTCCCCCAAAAGGGTACTCTGGATTGGTTCAAAAAATAAAAATTGCCTCAGTCTAAAAAGGCTGCTCCTTCTCTGACCGAGGACAGAATAGGCTAAGTGAAGCATCAGAACAGATACTACACTTTGTTCCTAGCCAAAATGGCTAATACTGTGAATAAGGTTGAAATTGTTGTCAGCTGAAAAATGAGGAACACTATGGGAGCACTGCCATTGATCAATGGTATAAATTTATTATCATACGGCGGTTTTTAACAAGCATTTTTTTAACATTCGTCTTAAAGACAACCAAGCTGTAATCAACACGTAAGCAGTCCAGCGGTAATGTGGTCCACATGCGGCACGTCGTTGCAAAGAAGCTCTGTCTATGAAAATTCTGCCTGACGCCAGACACGTTGGGGTAAAAGGGAAAGCCTGTTTTTCGATATTGTAGACAACAAACTGTGATTTCATCCCCATGTTAATGAAACTGTAAAGAAGGCAAACCGTACACTTGGGGCAATAAAACGAACGTTTGTTAGCAGAGACAAGACCGTGATCAAGAAGCTCTACACCTCAATGGTGAGGCCCATCCTTGAGTATGGAAATGCACCACAAGTCCATCAGTTTGTCGGTGATATTGACAAGGTTGAAAAAGCCCAGCGTCGAGCCACCAAATTGTGCCCTACACTTGTGGACCTGCCATACGAAGATAGGCTGAGACACATGCAGCTCCCGTCCATATACTATAGAAGGGAACGTGGAGGTATGATCCAGACGTTCAAGATCCTCACAGGCCAAGACAACATGGACCAGGTGAGACTGTTACCCCTCAGCAAGACCACCGGAACAAGTGGTCACAACTCCAAACTTAAAAAGAAACGTGGCGGGCTAAACATTAGAAAGTATTCGTTTAGGCTACGGGTTGTGAACAATTTGAATTCTCTGCCAGACTGGGTCATCGACGCAAAAGACATAAATGACTTTAAGTACAAGTTGGACAAACACTGGCTTCACATAAAATATTCGGTAAGATCTGCGCACGAATTAGTATAGTGGACAAAAGGAAAAGGAGTTACAGGCACGAGCCCTTTTCCCAAATATATGTTATGTTATGTTAACACGAGTTCTGGCTGTGAATGTCGTTTAAGGAGGAACTATTAGGATTAGAGCTGACTCGGGCATTGGGTAGAGAGAAACTAGCAACATCTCCTTTGTGAGAAAGGGGTCGTAGGGAAGAGAAGAGGTCACTCCCCACCAGATTTCGAAGTCGATTTTGTACTCCGTCAAAGTAGGAAAGAGGAGCTCGGAGCGGCACCTCCTCACATGTGGCAGCAGTACCTCCCCATTTTAGGACGGATCTAGCTCTTGTACAGGTAGAGGATTGTGTCAGCATTGAGGTACTTTCTGGATCGGTAAAATGATCCAGCCATTTGTTTTTCAGGTACCTTAGCAATGGACTGGATATGCGTCTTTCATTTTAGATCTGAAGTGAAAGTCAGTCCTAGCAGCTGATCATTCGAGTGGGGCAAAACGGTGACCCGAGCGTTTGTGGTGAAAGGAGTGAAGCTTTGTTTTAGAGGTGTTAAATATTAAAGTGTAGTATCTGTTCTGTCTTCAGCCAAAGCAGCGAAAATCTTTCTTGATTGGGGCATTTTTAAAAATGTTTGTTCTATCCAAAGTGCTCCTGTCTGGGGATCTGGATATGCCCCACATAATTAACTGACCTTGTGTCTAACTTTGTCCTTGTGGGGAAGCAAGTAAATAGAGAACAATTAAAAAAACCCAGACATCGAAACAGTAACATTTGAAAAGGGTTGAGATGCTGTGAAGCAAAAGAACAAAACCATTTTTATTGACGTTTGGGGATAATTTTTTTAAAATCTTTTATCGATGTCTGTTGGCACTGGATGTGGTCATTAATTAAAGATCCTCACCTATTTCTGCCACGCTTTAAGCTTAAGGACTGTTTGTGTTTGGTTGGATATGTTTTTTTTAATGCAGCCGGGCTTCTCATAGTACAGTCATGTCTGTTATTTTGAATTCAGTTAGAAATGAGTGTCGTTCCTATTGCAAGTCTGTCGTTCTGTAGCGAAACCAGATGTCATTTGAAACCATCTCACAATAAAACATTGTTACTTGTTTTAAAACTCACAGCTGTAATTTCTGCCACGCTTTATAAAACAGAAATAGTATTCCTATCGTGCAGCTTAACCGGAAATATTCGTTTAAATATTCGTGTCTTCGTTTTTTTTGTCTTTGGGATATCACAACAAAAAAAAATTTATAAATATCTAAATTGATATCTGTAGACAAAAGATGCCCGTCTCGATGTGCATTTAGCATCGCAAACAAAAATGTCGACATGCAGGGTCTTATCTATTTTGCCCCAAACTCAAATAAATATTGTTTTCATTGAACAACGACAAATAAAAAAATAAAAAAATAAAAATATAAATAAAAAATGAAAAATCAAATGAAGATATAGATAAAAATAAATAAAAAAAAATAAATATAAAGAAAATGTTAATTAAAAAATAAATCATGATGATGATGGTCATAGCAGCAGCAGCAACAGCAGCAGCAGTAGAATATACACTGGAACATGAAGAAAGAAAATATAATTCCAATAATCGTAGGAGAACTAGGAACAGTCTTGGAAAACCTGGAAAAAAGACTAGATAAAATTGAAATTAAAGGGAAGTCCGAGACAATACAACGGACGGCAATGATAAAAATAGCTGAGACCTTGAGGAAAATCCTCGAATGCGGAAACCAGCCAACATAAACATCAAACACTGACCAACCACACAGAAGGCGCAATAGACTTTTTTTTTAAATAAATAAATAAATAAAATAAAAAAAACAAAATGGAACTAAAACTGCACGTGATCGCATAAGGTACACACACACCACACACACACACCACCCACACACACCACACACACACCACCCACACACACCACACACACAGACACACAACACACACACACCACACACACACAGCACACACACACACCACACACACAGACACACAACACACACACCACAAACACACACACACCACACACACAGACACACACCACACACACACACCACACACACACACACACCACACACACAGACACACAACACACACACAACACAGACACAACACAGACACACACCAGATACACACACACCACACACACAGACACACAACACACACACCACACACCACACACACCACACACACACACACCACACACACACACCACACACACAGACACACAACACACACACAACACAGACACACAACACACACACCAAACCCACACACACTACACACACCGCACACACACCACACACACATACACATACATACATCACACACACACACCACACACACACACACCACACCACGCACACACACACTACATCCACACACACAACACACCACACACACATACACATACATCACACACACACCACACACACACACACACACCACCACGCACATACACACCACACACACACACACACCACACACACACACAACACACACACTCTGTGATGGCACCAGCCGTGGCTAATAGCGCACAAATAATTGAGAAGGGTCAAGAAGGATGGAAAGACTAGGATGAGACCAGATCTCAATTTGAAGGGTGCGGATAGTACTGGGGGGGGGGCTTATTGCCACCCAAATCTCAGATGATCAGTAGTCGTAACCAGCGAAGATATCAATGGTAAGCGGCTGTTGGGATAACGCACCCACACCCTCTCTTCGCTCTTTCTCTGTCTCCCACCCTCTCCTCTCTTTTTCTCTCTTTCCCGCCCACCCACTCCTCTCTTTTTTTCTCTCTCCTACTACCTCTTCTCTCTTTCTCTCTCTCTCCCACCCACTCCTCTCTCTCTTTCTCTCTCTCCTACCACCTCTTCTCTCTTTCTCTCTCTCTGCCACCCACCTCTTCTCTCTTTCTCTCTCTCCCACCCATTCCTCTCTCTTTCTCTATCTCTCTCTCCCCCACACACTCCTCTCCCTTTCTCTCTCTTTCTCTCTCTCTCTCCCACCACCTCCTCTCTCTTTCTCTCTCTCTCCCATTCACTCCTCTCTCTTTCTCTCTCTCCCACCACCTCATATCTCTTTCTCTCTCTCTCCCACCCATTCCTCTCTCTCTCTCTCTCTCCTAATAATATTGAGTATTTGAAGAAGCAGCTGCAGCAGTCGACGCCGACAGCTTAAAAAAAAGAATTCTGAATTGTTGTCCGGTATCAAGCTTTGAAAGAATAAACAGAAACAACCACTACCCTGCCTACTAACTTTTTATCACCTTCTTATCCGTTCCTCTCCTCCCACCTCCTCTCCTTCGTACTGCGAATCAGACCGGACACACGTACGTTTCCTTTTATTATATAGATTGTCAAAGCACTTCGAAATTCGAATATAGATTATCGATACAATGGTCTACGACTTTACCTATTGCGCTATTCGTATCACCAATAATATTTAAACTCTCGACCTACGAAATCTGATATTCCCGTATAGCAAAACCTTTT
>OY744548.1:64535884-64585884 GCA_963556195.1 Sepiola atlantica
ATTATATATATATATTGTATTGGCATCCTTCAGCCGCAACGACTATGGATCAGCGCCGTATTGGGATGTTGTTTGTGTGCATCTTTTTGTGTGACTGTAGAGACCAATTCTTGATTTGCATGGTCTACTACGGCGTTGACATACGAAAGCTGTTGTGCAATGTGTCACCTCGGCTTGTTGGTCTGTCTGTAAGTTCGCTCTTCTCCATACTTTCTTCGCAGCGTTTTCATCGTGGAAAGTCTTCTCACTGATGATCATGCCCCGGCGTATCTTTTTTCCTCCATGCAGGTCTGTCACCTGCAGAGACTTCCCATGTATTAATGTCAATTGAGCAAGCCTTCATATCTTGCTTGCAGACATCCTTGCACACAATATATATAATATTTAAATGTTGAACTAAAAAAAACGATAATTGAATTATCGTTTAATAATAATAATCCATCGTGATAATATAAAGCTCAATATATAGAATAGAGCAATCAATTTTGGAGATGAAAGATGAGAATAAAGAATTGTAAAAATACAATATTTATTAGAACATCAAAAGTTCAGAGCAAGGAGCTTCATATTGCCGATAATATTTACAGCTACATTATCGGCTTGTTCCCTATCCTCTGATGAGAAGAGTTTATCTTTGAAAATCCATGGATTAAAGATATGAAGCTCCTTGCTCTGAACTTTTGATGTTCTAATAAATATTGTATTTTTACAATTTTTTATTCTCATCTTTCACACATATATATATATATGTGTGTATATATATATATATTAGATATATATATACATATATATATATATATTTATATATAATATATATATATATTTTTATATAATATATATATATATATATTTATATATAATATATATATATATATATATATTTATATAATATATATATATATATGTGTGTGTGTGTGTGTAATTTTTCTACTGGCTTTCAGTAAAATAGAATGAAGCTATTTTTTGTAACATAGTTCACCACAAACAAGGCAGGCCGCCACTGTATACGTTAGGGGTTACTGAGAATTAAGGTGAAAATCCTGAGGGTCATCCTAAGCTGGAAGCTGTGCAGCGAGATGTCTGTTCACATTAGTTTAAAATTTCTGCATATCGGTACAGTCAGGGAAACAGGGAGCAGGGAAAGAGTTCCAGAGGCCGGCAGCACGAGGAAATAAGTTATTGGAGTAGAAGGCTCTCCGGAATCTGGGCACCTCCACAGTGAATGGGTGGGATTAAACTGGCTGTCGAGTTGGTCTAGTTTATTTACGCCGAGGGAGAACCCGAGCAACAAGTTCATCCATTGAAGTACTTGTAAAACAAGCACAGGTATGCAACATGGCGGCGATTATTTTTATAGATATTATTTGTGCGCATAAAAAAAGGTAAAGGTCGCATAGCCTGGACGTGCACGAGTGTCGTTGCCGACATCGCACACTGCCCATGGCCGTAGCGGCGGTGATTTGTTAAGAATCACCGTGTCTAGGGCACAGCATATGGAAGGCGGAGCCCATCCCCCTCCTTCCGCTGCCTTGAACCTTCCCTGAGTTTTAGTCAGGTACCCATTTACTGCTGAGTGGACAGAGGGAGTTTTCAGACCCGAAAATCCGCATGCCGTGAGTGAGATCGAACCCGGGTCGTCCAGCCCAAAGACAAGTGCTATAACCACTCCCTAAAAAAATTAGTGTGACAGTATAAAACATTTGTGCGCATATGAGCGTTTAATTTGAATAGTAAGCGAAATAGTTTGGACTGCTTATGAACACATACGAAAATCTTGTAAACAGTTCGACGTCTCCTTGTCCATTAGAGTACGCATTATTTAACTCTGCACAAAGAAGTCGTGCTTAGCTTTTTAATGGCGACTCGTCTGTTACGAACCGAACCGAACCAGCCTCGAGCGATTCAAGAATCGAATGTAATGGCACGAGGTGGGGTTGGTGGATCAATCGGTTCAGATTGGTCGGGATGTGGGTGGGGGTATTGCACCTTGCAAGATCACGATCATGTTGAGATAACTCCTAGAATATAATGGAGTCTTTCAAAAATACATAGAATCTATTATTATAGTAAACGAGAAGAATACCCGTCCCAGGATGGGTAAAATTAACTCCTTGAACAGAACAGTTTTGCACCACTTTTATGTCCCCTTAAAAAGAAGATTAAAATCTATACGGGGTGAAACAAAAAGGGAACACTTAGGTTTTTTATCACTCCTGGAGAAAGAATCCCTCCATATTTACTGCCATCTTATTGGTGTTTGTCATTTAGTTTTTTCTTTGCCATAATAGCCACGCTCGGCCATGCGGGTTAGTGACGCTATTTGACAATAGCTAGGTGTCCACATACAGCGCCTAGTATTCCCAAATGGTCACCACAACAACCATCATCATCATCATCATCATCATCATCATCATTATCATCATCATCATCATCATCATCACCATCAGCATCATCATCATCATCATCATAACCATCATCAGCAGCAGCACCATCATCATCATCATCATCATCATCATCACCATTACCATCACCATCATCATCACCATCATCATTATCATCATCATCACGATCATCACCATCATCATTATCATCATCATCACCATTATCATCATCATCATCATCACCATCAGCATCATCATCATCACCATTACCATCATCATCATCATCATCACCATCATCATCATCACCATCATCACCATCATCACCATCATCATCATCATCATCATCACCATCATCATCATCATCATCATAACCATCAGCATCATCATCATCATCATCATCATCATCATAACCATCATCACCATCATCATCATCACCATCATCACCATCATCACCATCATCATCATCATCATCATCACCATCATCATCATCATCATCATCATAACCATCATCATCAGCAGCAGCACCATCATCATCATCATCATCATCATCATCATCATCACCATCATCATCATCATCATCATCATCACCACCATCATCATCATCATCATCATCATCACGATCATCATCATCATCATCACCATCATCATCATCATCATCACCATCATCATCATCATCATCATCATCATAACCATCATCATCATCATCATCATCATCATCATAACCATCATCATCATCATCATCATCATCATCATAACCATCATCATCAGCAGCAGCACCATCATCATCATCATCATCATCACCATCATCACCACCATCATCATCATCACGATCATCATCATCATCATCACCATCATCATCACCATCATCATCATCATCATCATCATCACCATCATCATCATCATCATCATCATCACCATCGTCATCGCCATCAGGTGCGTTGGTAATTCCTGGAGTAGGAACCCCTTCCTGGTTTTGGTGACTATCATTCAGGAGTTTTTGCCATAGTCGCCACGCTCGGTCCTGCGGGTTAGCGAAGCTATTTGGCCATAGCTAGGCGTCCACATACAACGCCTGGTATTCGAAAATGGTTACCCATCTAGTAGTGACCAGGCTCAACGTCGCTTAACTTCGGTGAGAGCCGATGTTTCAACGTGACTATGCCGACTTATGTTCTTGTTTTGCTATAAAATGGAACTATAGTCCAAGTTTTACAGAATTGCTTCCCTTTAACACCAGACATCAAAGCAATGCACCACGAAAACGAAGTCACAACAGAACAAAAGCAAACATCCTTCATCAGCTTCTTTTCGCTTTCAATTGTAGGGGAGTTCCCATGTGTATAGTAGCATCGAACGAGATGAACTTTCAAATTCACATTTATACGGGCGCTCCGAAAGGGAACGAACAATCCAAAATTATGGATGAACAACACAATAATAAAAGTGAGCAAATCGATTAAAACATTTTTAGAATGAAACCACTTGATTAGAACCTTCCATACTTCAACGTTTTATTTTATTTGTATGTTTTCATTGGAGTTGTGATTTCTTGATTTTTTTTAATGAAAACGCCTTGGTCGTTATATGTTCAATATAAGGCGTCTTCATTCAAAAAAACATATATCAAGAAATCAATGACGACATACAAATGAAAATATTAGCCACCAAAAGGAACTTAAGCAACCTTAGAATTAAAGAATCTCTATTTATAAGAAAATTAAATCCCAGAATAAACAACAGAGCAGAACTCAATTGCCCATTTTTGGTATAACCGCGCACAACAAACATGTTATAAGTAATGAATGGCAGCCAGTACCAAACAATATATTAGTGTGCGCATGTGTGCCTATGCATTGATGATGAGTGTATACTCTCACTTGCACCTGGCACCTGTGCACCGAAACGCAGTACTAGGACACATCCATAACAAAAAAAAACACGTATGTGTTTATATGCATATATATATATATATATATATATATATATATATATATATATATATATATATATATATATATATATATATATATATATATTAGATTTTTTAATGTGACATGATATATATAATTATTTCCACAATCAGACACCTGTATGTGGTGAAGTAACTCAGTGGCAAGGTACTCGCCTAACATACAAGTGATTCGGGTTTCGAATCCTAAGTTCGGAAGTATTCTACTGATGAGCCCAAATGAGGGTGAAACTCTAGTCTAGGACATCCGGTTTGTTTGTTTCATAGGTTGTGGGCTGCGGCGTTGTCAGATTGTGGAAATAATTATATATATATATATATATATATATATATATATATATATATATATATATATATATATATATATATATATATATATACGTGCTGGTCAAAAAAATAGAACATATGTATAAAACTGTAAAAATTATTCCGTTTGAGATAATTTTCGGCTTTTAAATTGTGTAGGCGAAATATTCTATATGTAAATAACAATTACAACTATTGTTAATCATTTGTAATATTTGCATATGTCAGACTTTATTGTCACAGAGTAGTTTATTGTCACATTGGGAAATTCAGCGTTTCAATTTAATAGAACATTATTCGTTGAGTAATCTTAAACTCAAAAAAATTATGTGTTTAAAAAGATTTTGCAAGTAATTTAATCATAATCTCTCATTATGGGTCGCTCTAAAGACATATCTTTGTTTGAGAAGCAGCGAATGTTCGATTTGCGGGAAGTAGGAAAGACGCACATGGAAATCGCAACCAAGGTCGGATGTTCAAAATCGGTAGTGACCAAAGTGCTCCAGAAAGATGTTAAGGTTGTTTCCAACAGCAATTGCAAGAAATGCGGACGAAAGAAAAGCACCACTGAAAGACAAGACCGGGCACTGGACAAGGTGGCAAAGAAAAGTCGATTCCAGTCAACAAGCCACATTACTAAAAGTGGAAACAGGCTTCTGGTTCCGACGTTTCACGAAGCACTACCTACCGAAGGCTCCAGCAACTGGGATACCAAAATCGTATAGCTGCCACCAAACCGCTCCTTAACAAAAATCAGATGTTGAAGAGGCTACGATGGGCAACTGCTCATCAAACCTGGACTACAGACGAATGGCGGCGTGTGATCTTTTCAGATGAGTCTCGATTGTGTATTTCCTTCGGCGACCAAGGGCCACGTGTTTGGCGAAGATTTACGGAACCGTATAACCAAGAATGCGTCAAGAAGTCTGTGAAGTTCCCGCAGTCTTGCATGGTTTGGGGCTGTATGAGTGCTAAGGGTGTTGGTAATTTCTGCTTCATCAAAGGAAATGTGAACGCAACAGTGTACCAAGATATCATGGAAGCTAATTTACTGTAAGTGCTGGATAATCAGTTTGACAGTGACGCCACATACATCATTTTTCAACATGACTTGGCACCGACACACTCTGCCAAGTCCCCAACTTCCTGGCTCCGAGAACAATCGATCCCTGTTCTTGAATGGCCGGCGAACTCGCCAGATTTTAACGTTATTGAAGCCTTGTGGGATCAGATGAAGAGGAAGCTTCGCAAAGAAAAACCTACTACCTTTGCAGCCATGAAGATTGCAATACAGAACACATGGGATTCGGTGTCTACAGAGATTTGCGAGAAGCTTGTTGATTCCATACCCGGCGAATTGATGCTGTTATCAAGGCAAAAGGTGCTGCTACTAAATATTGATTAATTTTTATCTGTATTTAAGTTAATAAAAAAAACTATTTTGTTTTCTTAGCTGTCTTGTTCTATTATTTTGAAACGCGAAATATTGAAAAACTGACATTGCAATTGATATGAAAAAAAGTTTCTATCGTAAACCAACTATTTCAGTTAGTTTAGCATTATAGGAATATTTTAGCACCAATTACATTTCACAGATTGTCCTCAATAAGAATGAGAGATTATGATTAAATTACTTGCAAAATCTTTTTAAACACATAAATTTTTTGAGTTTGAGATTACTCAACGAATAATGTTCTATTAAATTGAAACGTTGAATTTCCTAATGTGACAATAAACTACTCTGTGACAATCAATTCTGATATATGCAAATATGACAAATGATTAAAAATAGTTGTAATTGTTATTTACATATAGAATATTTCGCCTACACAATTTAAAAGCCGAAAATTATCTCAAACGGAATGATTTTTACAGTTTTATACATATGTTCTATTTTTTTGACCAGCACGAGTATATAAATATGTATATGTATATATATATATATATGTATAAATATATATGTGTATAAACATAGTAAAAATACAAATATTAAATAAAATAAATAAACAACAAATAACTATATATTTTTTAAAAAAGGAGAGAAATGCGAAGAAAATAGAAAAATATATCTTATTAAATATCTAATATTTTTGTTTTCAGGGGAGCTAACTTTACATGACTTAGAGATCCTTAGATATGAGTTGCGTCCCTGCATCTGACTTACATATTATATATATATATATATATATATATATATATATATATATATATACTTATATTCTGACAATAAATAAATAAATAAATTGGAATTAAATAGAAACAAAAATTAATAATAGATCTATAACTGATAAAATATTACAACATTAATTATAAAAATGCCAATATATATATATATATATGTATATATATATATGTATATATATATATATATATGTATATATATATAATATAAAATATAAAATGAAGTAATAAAATAAGGTGTCAATCAAATTTTATTAGAATTCAAAGTTCAAGCAAAGTATCTTTAAGTCCTTAGCTCATGAGTTTTCAAAGATAATTCTTCTCTTCAGAGGACCATTACCGCAGTTATACTACTACAGGAAAACAGATACTACACTTTGATCAGTCCCGGATTTAACGGGTTTTCTAATTAAACAACGAACTTTGATTTGACTTGGGTTGCACATTTCGGGATTTTGGAACTTTGATTGGACTTTCTATATTATTTGATTTATTTATCATTAACATTGAATATTGACACATTTCGGGACTTGATAACTTTGTCGGCACTTTCAATTACACGTATTTGGACTGCTGTTTGTAACTTGGAGTAATTGTATTTCCTGATTATGCTTCTCAATATGTATGACCTGGATGGACTATATGGATTCAACAAAAAGTATGTTTTGGGGTTGATATGTTTTGATGTTATATATTTTTGTGTATTTGTGTATATAATTTTATATATTTTCAAAGCGTAATTTTATTACCTGTAGTAGTATAACTGCGGTAATGGTCCTCTGAAGAGAAGAATTATCTTTGAAAACTCATGAGCTAAGGACTTAAGAATACTTTGCTTGAACTTTGAATTCTAATAAAATTTGATTGACACCTTATTTTATTACTTCATTTTATATTATAATATTAATGCTCTATCCAGTATATTGAGCTTCAGTTTTTATCCGGATGTTTCACTAATTATAAGATATTAGTTGACGCTTATATCTTTTTTTGTTGGATTACTTTATATATATATATATATATATATATATATATATATATATATATGCCAGCTCACAACATATTATCTGCAAGAATAATTAGCTATTTCTGCGGATCTAATGCAACAATCTCCTATTAACTTCCGACTTCCGGTCAAAATACGTCTCATCTGAGATTGCACATATTTTTCTTCTCTTTCTGAAGATGAGGCGTAACTCGAAAATTCAAAGACCTCACTAACATAGATAAATGTTTAAATATTTAAACATTAAAAGTAAATATATATATATATATATATATATATATATATATATATATATATATATATATATATATATATATATATATATGTAACTTCTTTTGTAAGATGGTAGGAAATACCCCAGCAGAATGCTCGATTAAATATAAAATCAAAATTAAGAGCGTAATATTTATTTATTTATTTACAACATCAGTACCATTGGTTTCAAGTTAAGAAGGCGTTAACCATCCGGCTCTCTTCAGCTTATGCTCTCACCTGGTAAGGAAATGGGAACTCACGTATCAAAAAAGGCATATAAAAGTTCCGCCCCTCCCCTAGAAAAACGCAAAACAAACGTTGAATAAATTTCAAAATAAAATTCGTGTCACATCCAAAATAACAAAAAAAAAATTCAAAAATACACTAAAAGTTTGTTTTTGCTGAATAACTTCGTCGCAAAAAAACGCTGTTATACATTCAGTTTGTTCGCTAAAATTCGTTAACGTTCGTTAACGTTCGCCAGTGAAACTCGAAATTGATGACGTAAGTACTGGAATTGTTTTTGGATACATATTCCTAGATTAGTACTAAGAAGTGAATAAGCTCCTTTACATTTAGAGCATTTTGTTATAATAAGGCAATTATTTAAAATTGTTTCCATTGTAATAATCTTTCTTGTCAGAATAATTATTTTCGAAAAAAACTAAAGCAAATAAAACAGTTTATATGTAAAGACCATGCTGCAAGGATAAGGAACAAAGGAATCGCTAGTAAGAATCAAATATCGATTTTTCCTGTGAATTTCTATTTAGATCTAACATTGAACATACGACAAGATAATTTTATATATTAGATAAATATCGACAATTGTTAGACGAACACCTCCCATCCCTATGCAAACAACTGACTTTCTTCATGAATCTTGAAATGAATATTCCAGGTCACATTTGTAAGTTTAATGTTTATCGATTGCCATAAAAGAAACATAAATTATTCAAAAGAAGTTTCAATGAAAATCTTACTGTCTAAGTTTGCGTCCTTCAACCTTCATATGCGAAAGCAGAGAAGATACATATCGTCTTTTAACAATAAAAATTACGAAGTAGAGAATCGGAAATATATATATAGTAATACACCCTCATTTCTCTCTGTGGCGTCGCTAACGTATACCTTTCTACTAGTTAGTTTAATTAAAATCCTCCTCCGAATATTAATCATCAAATATTTTATCTTTGTTTTTATTAAATCACGTTAATTAATTAGTCAATATCGACAAAACTATTGTATATATATGAAAAAGATAGGACGATAGATTTACGAATGAAGAACACCGAATATTAATTTCTTCTGAACTGTTTAAAAAATAATTATGCAAATTCGGCGTACAACGATTTGCTTTTAGGATATTCGTCTCTACGATAAATACAATATTTAAAAATACTCTGTTATATTTAGATAACAGTAACTGTTTAGCTGATAATATACTAGATTCATTTATATATATATATATATATATATATATATCATATATATATCATATATATATATATATATCATATATATATATATATCATATATATATATATATATCATATATATATATATACATATATATAATAAATATTTGTTTTTTTTGTTTATTATCTATGTACGTTTCGTCCATTTTAATCGGAAGTCATCAGCACAGAGATATAACTATTCACTACTGGTCGCGTGATTCGAAACCCGAGGCTACGAATATTTCACAACTCAAATCCCGACAGCTAGAACCACTCGACAACCACTGGATAGCTAAATAGATAGTGATAATTTTAACACTTATTTGATCAAGTACTCTGCCACATACAAGAATGCCTATTAACTTACCCATATTAAGCAAACCGCGACGAAGGTCGACTGTGGAATATACCTACTCTTCTCAACTAGGGGTGTAGTCTATAGCTTCCAGTTTGCTGCGGCATTATCTGATTGTGGAAATAATTATAAATATATATATATATATATATATATATATATATAATTATTTCCACAATATATATATATACATATATATATATATTTATAATTATTTCCACAATCATATATGATATAGCAATTATATATATATATATATATATATATATATATATATATATATATATATATATATATATATATATATATATATATATATATATATATTTATAATTATTTCCACAATCATATATGAAATAGTAATTATATATATATATATATATATGTATATATATATATCATGGACGGCGGCATCGGGGGCAGGGGGGGGGTTCAAGCCCCCTCACTTTTTTACTTGGGCCCTCCCCCACTTTACGGTCATCAATAATTAAGATGATATGCATGTCTTTAATTTTATCTAATTAGCTTATCTATTAATTGATTGTTGGTCTTATATTGTCATCATTACAATATAAGACCAACAATGAATTTTATCTAAAATTTGGCAAAAACCAAGCGAAATGGGTGAGTTTTTGTTAAAGGTCCCTATTCTATAGGTATATTTATGGACTTTCATTTTCTTCTCCAAAAAATCGATACGGCATCTTTTGAGCAAAGTCCAATGACGCAATTTGAAGTGAAGAACAGAGAAACAATGCAAGTCTGCCTTGTTAATACGCTTCCAACGAGCTATTCTAATTCCAATACATACATTTATACTTGTATACTTAATACATTTCAACTTTTATACTTTTTACTTTTGTACTTTTATATGCACCTTGTCAGTTAATACTTTTAACTTTATGTATTCTCTATATTTGATAAACCTATTGATTCTTAAATGTTGTTATTTTTACTAGAAGCGACTTGCTGATATGTTTCAAATGAGCCATCAAGCAGTGTTGAAAAATCATTTTATGTCTAGATTAAGTCCAAAAATGTGTATTTGGCCTAAAATTACCAAATATGGTAATTTGGGCCCATGCCCCCCAAAATTGAAATTTCTGTTTGTTCTTTTTTCACCAGAAGCGACTTGCTAATAAGCTTCCAACAAGACCTCAACCACTATCAAGAGATCATTTCATGTTTAAATTATGTCAAAAAAAGGTATTTTTGGTCCAAAATGCCTTAATATAGTAGTTTGGGCCCAGACGCCAAAAAATTGATTTTTTTTAAATGTTTCTCTGTCTATCACCAAGAGTATTCTATTCCGCTTCTAACGAGCCATCAACCACTACCAGACGATCATTTTTCCCCAATATGCCCAAATACGGTAATTTGAGCCCAGACGTAAAAAAATTGAAATATTTTGAATTTTTCTTTTTCTATCACCAAGAGAATTCCATTCCGCTTCTAACGAGCTCTCACCCACTATCGGACGATCATTTTTAGTCAAGATATTGAATTTATTCCCATATTTGGCATTCTGGGCGCAATGTGGGCTGCCCCCCCCCCCCCAACTTTTATGGGGAGCCCCCCACACTTTTATAACTGTCCCGCCGGCCCTGTACATATATATATATATATATATATATATATATATATATATATATATATATATATATATATATGATTACTATTTCATGTATCCACATAAAATTTTATAAAAAATTTTATGTATCAATCTTCAGTATTTATTTCAACAGTGCTCGATACGTAAGTAAAGCTAGGTAGTAAGCTATGAAAATATATTTATGGCAATTTAGCTACTTCAGGCTAAAATGCTTTTATTAGCCTGAAGATTCCCCCGGGGATGAAACGCGGGACCTCTGTGTAGCTTAATTGCCATAAATATATTTTCATAACTTATTATATATATATATATATATATATATATATATATATATATATATATATATATATATATATATATATATATATATATATATATATATATATATATATATATATGCTATAAAGAGAGAAAGAGACGAAGTTGAACGGTGGTTGGAATGATCTCATATGTATGCAAATTGGACTAACGTTATAAATATTAGGATCACCGTATGATTTGAATGTTCAACTCAATTTTAAGATAAGTTCGTATTTGAATATATTTGCCTTCTAAACTATTCGATCATCATGATTAGTTTCCTCTGCATGTTATTCGATTTACATCTTGTTTATTTAGTTCATTCAAAGAAATGAGACGCGCTTTAAAAACTTTCCGGCCCCTTTTAGGTCGAGATCAAAGTGTAGTATCTGTTCCGATGGATACTACACCATATAGACCGGTATCGTCTTGGCCTTCGGGTCTTGATGACGCCGGTTTGTGGCTTTCTCCTGTGTGGTTCTAGGAGGTCCACCCTCCCAGGCTTTGCCTCCCCTCTTTGGGGAGAAGTAAGTTTATCGCTTACTGCCTGAGGCGCTCCTAACGGGGAATGCTGACGGAGCTGTTCAGGCAATTTTTAAATAGCCAGAGTGTTCACCTTCTCGGGCGCTGGCTTTTCAAATCCCACTTTCCGACCTTGTGTCACATCTTACCGCTGTGGGAGGAAGATAAATAACGAACATGTCAAAGGTAAACTGAGTAAATCAAGTACGTAAAAAGCTCATTGGAACAGAATGTGATGAGGGTAAACTGAGGAGAAAGGCGGGCTCAATATGTACATTTATTACTATACTAAATCTGAGTGAATCAAAGCGACATTTTCCTATTTTGAATCATAATATTAAGCAGCTATCTGTCTCAAACAATATCCAAGTTATCTCTCCTGAATTATACAGGCCAAGAAGAGGTATTTGCCTATCTCCCATCGCGGGAAGCTGTGGCACGAGGCCGGAAGGTGCTAATGATAGACGAGCGCACAAGAGGTAGCGGTTACTGACCCCGTAAAAAAAATGCTTGAACAGCCCCGCCAGTATTCCCTAGTATGGGCGCCTCATGCGATTGACCATAAACTCCCCGTTTCTCAAAGAGAGAAGGTAAATCCTGACAGGATGAACCTCGTAGGACAACCCAGGACAAATACCTCAGCAAGACGGAGCCGGGTCAGAAGATGCCACAGCGGCCGACCCTCTGATCGCCGAATACGTATCCTCGACCGATATCAATGTATCTGAATCGAAAATCGATGATACAAAGGATGCACTCTCTACTTCCCGAAACGAAAAAGGTACTTAAATTTACACACGTGCGAAATTAGAATTATTTTCTGTCCGGGCTTTCAAGGCGATCGGACGTTATCTGGCTGGCTCTCCATTTTACATAGCTTCCACAACTCTTACGGAGTTCACGTTCGACGATCTCTATTCTGTTCGCATGGCCTTTCCTAGTAGCAGCCATAACGTATAGCTTCTCAGAAGTCGTATTTACTTGTACCTTACTCATACATATCTCTCTACTTGTTTACCCTGAAAATACATGTGCTTGTCAATTGTGTTTTGGACAATTAACGTACTCTCTTAACGTAGTGTTTCCGTTAGTAACTACGCCTGTGATTTTCGCCCCTATCATGTACCATGATTAGTATATCCTGTTTTATGTTTATCCTTGACAAACAGTCTCTGTGAGAATAATTTTTTTTATATTATTGAAAATCAACCATTTCTTAATTAACACTCTTATTCATCTTTCCCTTTTTATCCCAACACTCGTGTGTATACGCAAGAATAAACATCACACAAAATAGCGATCGTGTATCTTGGAAAGAAACCCAAATACGTAGTCACTAGAAAAACGTAAAAATAGAATATGAAACATTTTTAATTTGTACATATATACTTTAATGACACAAAATATACGTTAAAACCTTCCTTAGTTCTGGGATTGAGTTATGGTTAAAAAATATTACATTCAAACCCTTTTACTTAACCGTAATTTGCAATTAATTGATCAAGTAACCCATCTACTAAGTTTCTGTATATAACTCTCATTCTATGTCACTATATAGTGATGGAGTTCACTCTCTTATTCTATAGGGTGTCTATCACTCTCGCTTCTGTAACTCTCTCTCTCTCTCTCTCTCTCTCTCTCTCTCTCTCTCTCTCTCTCTGTCCGTTTATGAATAGTCGATTATAATAAAAGCTAACTATAAAACACCGGATGTGAATAGTATATTATTTAAATCACCACAAGGCCAAGAAAGTGCATTTTTTTGAGTTTCACACTAAAGGTTGATGGAAAAACTCGCTCTAAATGTCGACCCCCCTTGACTAATTTTGTTCCTGGTTACCCACAAAAGAATGAATGTTATAATAAAATGCATCCATATTCTGTTTGAAGCAATGACGAGGAAGTATTTATCAGTTTTGCGGGTGTGTCTTGTGTGGTTACTGACTTTTAGATGGACGCACACAGGCGCACGAACAGACTTAATAGATTTATAATTACATGACATTAAACCTTTTTGTGTTTAATAATTGTGATTAAAGCCATGTGAATGACAGAAAAAGAATAAACGCCCGCCTCTATATATTCGGCAATGCTATATAATGACATGCTAAGGAATTTCATGTCCGTACGTACGTTATCACCTTTCACACATTTAAAAAAGAGATTGTCCGAAAAGAATTAAATTTCTAGAATTTTCAACAAATAAAGGAAGAAGGAACATATTCATTTATTGATTTAAAGAGTTTATAGCTGACAATGACAATTATTTTTACGGAAGAAGAAAGAGTTAGGGTCAGGGTTAGGGTTAGGGATTAGGGTTAAGGTTAGGGTTATTTCTTCTTGATAGTATTGATGCTGGCAAACATTAATTAAATTATACACATTGATTTGTTGACTTCGATTTACCCCAAACAAAGGGGCTACTGTGAATTAAGGACCAGATTTAGGGGGGGGACACATCCTATTTTGTCCTTTCGTCTTCACATTCTATGAGCGATGTTTCTAGCAAAGGGGAAAGAATTGCTGTTTTCTGGGTCGGAATCTATCCATCTAACACTTATCGTAAGCTTGTTTTTTGACCTTGAAGTGATATTTTTTTAGCACTTTACATCAAGTGGCTTCATTCCTTGTCTGGAGCGATTCCCATAAAAAAAGTAGGGAGTTGTGCAGCGAGATGCTTGTTCATATTACATTTAAATTGCTGCATGTTACTACAGTCATAGAAACAATGAGCAAGGAGGGAATTCCGAAGGCAAGTGATCGGAGGAAAAGAAGCTATTAGAGTAGAAAGCGTTCCGGCATCTGGGGACATCTACAGTGAAGGGGTGTGATTTTGCTGCGTGAGTTAGTATAGGTGCAGCAAGTTCGTCGGAACACATTCCGTTGAAGTACTTGGTTTAAAAATCACCGTGGAATTTCCACGGGGTCCCACTAGAAATTACTGATAATTCATGATCAGTTTAGCTTTGGTCGTCGAGTGTACTTTATTCCTAAGGCGGTCTTCAAAATTGAATTCTGGACGGCATTATCTCTGAACAAGTAGCAACTGGCTTCTCCACAACTTGGACATTTGTGATGTAAGCAGATCAATATATATTTAGGTTAGCACGAAATTAGCGTTGATGGAATCGCTCGAGGTGACACGGAGACATATAAGACCGGACTTCGCATAACAGAGCAGCGTGGCTCGTGCAAGATGAAGAAGAAACACGACAAGCAGGACAACGGTTAGCGGAGACTATTCTTATCGACCACCTTCTCTTGCTACGCCTGCGTGAGACTCTTTCTGACCAAAATTGGTTTTATTAGCCTAATATTAAGAGAAAAAAACCTCGGTATATATACAGTGTCCGTCATAAGTAACTATGTCATTTTATTTCAACATATTAAATGAAAACATGGAAGAAATATACAACTGCAATATAGAAACTAACAAAGGTGAAACACTTCAGTTTTTTTGCAACATAAAACATGATGTTTATTACAAGATTTGTTAAAGCTCAATACACTTTGTTGATCTTTCAGCAACGGTACTTGAGCAATGACAGCTCGAATTTGTCCCTTAAGTTCAACGATGCTATCAGAATATAGGATTTCCGCATTCAAATGACACATGAAATAGAAGAAATCAACAAAGTTAAAAACAAAAATATATATAATCACTTATGGTTGACCCTATATATATAGTGATCCAGTGACAGTTTCGCCGTATCACGGCTCTTCAGTGTGGCTACAAAGTTTCAGGCTAACATTCGAAAGCCGATTGCTGGTACAATAGTCAGCGTTCTTACCTCTGAGCAACCCCCACAGACAAAAAAGTAGGAGAAATTATCGTACTTCTTCAGATTAGAACCCGAGCTAGCTTTGACCCCAATCCTGACCCTAACTGTAACCTTGACCCTATTCCTAACCTCAACTCTAACGCTGACCCGAACCCGAACCCGAACCCTAACGACAGAGTCAAAGTTAGCTCGGGTCCTAATCTGGAGCAGCACCGGAATTATAATGTTTTTGTTTACATTACCGCTTCCGAAGAACTCTATTATAATTACGATTAATAACTATTTATTTTTTTTTAAATTCAACCGACTTTGCAAACTCACCTTTTCCTGATTAAACCAATCTAACCCGTGTTCAATCGGTGATTCACCGAGTCACAATTTTTATTTATGTTTATTTATTTGTAAATAAATAAATATAAATCCTTCCCGTCACACAAAAGTTAGCGAGTAATTAACGTGCCGATGTCTAGCTTCTGTACGAAACCATTTCAAGTGGAAGCGAGAAAGTAAATGGCAAGCCAGACAACCCCCGCTGCTTGAAATGAATATGGAAAGAAATCTTTCATACTACAGAAAAAAATCAACCTTCTTTTCTTTAGGTCATCAGAAATGATAATAAAAATGTATACATACAAACATTACTGAGGGAATTCTATGAATTTATATGAATATTAGTGCTACACTGGGCAAGCATATTTGTTACCCCGTCATTTAATATATAACGAACAGATTCTCTGTCTGTCTGTCTGTCTGTCTGTCCGTCGGCGAGAATTTTTGTAAATGTAAGAGAATTGGGCGCGGTTAATTACTATTTACTTAATTTTCTCAAGTCAGCGCTGACAATCTTTGTATACCTCAGAATTTGGTTGGTAAACTATTAATTACTTAATTAAGATTAATTAACATTAATTAACTAATATTAAATAACATTAAATAAAGTAGAAAGAATTTTCAAGACGAGACTGCAATTCGAACTCACAACTTGTCAATAATCTTACTTAATATAATAATCTTGCAAATTCTTTATATACTGTTACCAAAACTCGCTCAGACAGCAGACGGGTTTTGCAATTTACATAATTCATTTCCGAAAACAATTTTAATTTTTTTTTTAAATACTGGAAGCTATCTACATAAAAACACAACAATCTAAAATTAACAACATCACATATGAAACCAGTGGTAACATTTTAAAATGCTTAACGTAATGCGATGTTGATCTGTGATGCCATCCAGCGTTGCTAAAATTAAAATCGTCAACGTCTTTATTGGAATCATGCGAAAAACGTTCTATGCGCGTTTCTCCGCCGTCTTTTTAAAATTCTCTTCTTTCTCCAGCTTTTTTGTTCAATTGCTTTCGACACCTGAAGATGATTCGACGAAGAATCGAAAACGTTCGTGAAACCTGTTGAACCTATTGAACATTTATTATTTTTTGGATTTTAATACAAAAAAGACCATCAGAAAATTTGAAAAGATAAAAAAAAAGTATAATTAAACAGACGAATTCTGTTATTTTTAACAATGTTTGCATAAATGAGAAAATGCTACCTAAATACACACACAATATATATATATATATATATATATATATATATATATATATATATATATATATATATATATATACATACATATTAATCATTTTTTACCTACATACACTAGTGTTTCTTTCTTTCGCTGTCATCAGTGTAAGAAAGATGATAATTACTGCTGGTCGCGGGATTCGATCCCGGTCACAAAGTCACCCGTGACTCTCCAGCCCAGCATCTTTCCCCACGGCTACGAAAAATGAAAGAGAATTAAGATCTGTATTGTAAAGTTCACCGACGAACACAGAAAGAACGTCATATAGTGTTCAACTCACAGTAAACGACTTATTTAATTCTCTTCAAGAGGACCAAATCCTACTTTTATTGAAGGGGGCTTATAATAATATTTTCATAAACAAATATTAATCATTATTTGTTTTTTTTATATATATATATATATATATATATATATATATATATATATATATATATATATATATATATATATATCAAGGGAGGCGTGAGAGCGGTCTATCCCTTAATAGACTTCACGAATGGCCTATGCTGGAAATCTCATTTCTTTGATCAATCATAACTCAAAAACCAATAAACGAAATTAGTTAAAACTTTGCACAAAATGTTTATTTGATAGGTTCTATAAGTGTGTAGAATTTCAGCATCATTAGTCAAGGCAACCCAGACATCCAGAAAGTTCAATCATGAAATCATGTTATCTGTGTATACGTACGTACGTATGTGCCACCCTGTATCTCATCAACTATTTGATGGATTCAGCTGATTTTTGGCAGAGATAGAGGTTCTAGGGTCTAGTTGATGGCATTTTAATTTCAGTTTACCATATACCTTAGTTTTCCAGAAAATTCTAAAAAACCTTTAAAATGACCATTGTATTGAGGCATAGCCTTTACAAAAGTAGTGACATTCCATGAAAAATGTCAGTATACTGAAATCATATGCCTTTAATAGAGTTAAGATGAAAATTCATATACACTAAATGTACAAAAGCAAGGAAATTCCCAAATTTTTACACTTTTATTGTCATTAAGGGTATGCGAGCACAAGAGGGCTATGTATTTTATTGGTAGGAATTTTTCTTCAGCGCACCTCACACACTTCATCCACTCATGCATAGAGATTTATACTGTAGTGATGTGATAATGAAATGGTTTGTTTGATATGTAGTCATACCCTTAATGACAATAAAAGTGTAAAAATTTGGTAATTCCTTGCTTTTGTACATTTAGTGTATATGAATTTTCATCTTAACCCTATTAAGGGCATATGATTTCAGTATACTGGCATTTATCATAGAAAATATATATATATATATATATATATATATATATATATATATATATATATATATATATATATATATATATATATCCTGGTGAACACGCTCCGTCAAAAATAACCAGTGTTTGTTTGCACATTAATTTTATTTGTTGTTGCTTTTGGCGATAAGGACAAGGTTCATTCATACAGTGAAGCATTTACCTAAACGCTACGAGGGAGTTACCTCCCTCACATTATCGTGGAGACGTCTAAATATTATTTTATTCATAAAATAATAATCTTTTAGCGAGATTCGAAACCGCGACCGCAGTCACTGCAATCCAGTGCCCTAACCTATCAGGTTACGGAATCTCGCCAGAATTACCGGACATTTTATCACTCATAAGTAAAATAATATTTAGACCCCTGCATATAGCGTACGACTATCTAAGGGAGGTAACTCCCTCATAGCATTCAGGTGAATGTCTTACCGCAGATAATTGAACCTTGTCTCTATCGTCCGTGTCAATTATGGCTCCATTTTTCTTTGTTAATGATGTGCGTCTTTATTGTAAAGCTGCATACCAAAATGTTATTATTTGATTATCAACTGTCAATAAATAATCAATTATTCCACGCATATCCAACAAAAATAATCTCAGAATAATCTTCCTTTGATGCTGTCTTTTTCGTCACGACTGTCTTAATGACGTTTGCGCTTAACGTTATGCTAATGTACCCATGTGTCATCTCTAGTCATTTCTCTATTCAAAACAGGCGTTTCCGGGTCACGAGCACGCTATGATGCACAAAAATAACGATGAATATCTGCAGCTCATGTCAAACCTATCTTCTTATCTTTATCCCCTTACCAAGTGTTATATTTCTTTAATTGACTGATTACAGGAACACAAGTCTTATTTGAAATGGAGGTTTTTTTTACGAAAGATAATCTGGATCACATGGTATATCATAATATATCGCCACAGGTATATCAGAATTGGCTCCGCTTGGGCGCGCTTTATTTGATAAATCCTGTAGGCTGTAGTGTTGTATTGACAGGTTTATAACATACGTTTGTAATGTCGGAATCTCTGGTCGTCGTAGAACTGTTCCTTGTTGATCCAGAACGAACGGCATCGCTACTAAAGGGACGATATGTCGTTTCTCGATTCGCATTTCCCAGCTGCAGGGAAACTATTCGTACTAACCGTGGCTCTTTCTTCACTGTCATTGCCTCTCCGTTGTATGGACACTATTTGTACTAACCGTGCGTCCCTCCTCTTCACCGCCATTGTCGTCGCTCGCTTTGTGTCGCGACTGCTATCATCTGCCGTTTCGCCGAGCGTCAACTTCGCTCGTATTTCTTCCATCATACCGGCGGTTTCTTCGTAGGCTGAAACCAAATCCCACACGCACAATAAAATATAACAAGGCTTCTCTTTTTTAATTTAGAGCCATTTATTTACTATACTGCTTGTCGATACTGGGAAAGTTCGTTGTAGCAGAGAGAGAGGCTTACGCTAGTTATTTTTCTAACTACTTAGCTACTTGTAAAGGAAGGAAGATGGGGGGCATCATTGGCTCTTAATTTCGGGAATCCGAAATCCCCTAGCTTGTAATCGCTACATGGCTAAAGCGTGTTGACTCATCGGCTTCCAAGTCCAAACTCAAATATTAACTCCAGTTTTCCCAGCGGGAAAACTGTGACGTCACGAAATTTCGTGATCAACACGCAGGTGTGACCTAATCTTTGAACTTAAGGTCTCGTCACCCGTCACCGCGACCGTAAGAAACATCGTACCAAAGTTGCACGAGGTGACTCTGCTACAAATCGCGCAAGTCAAACCCGATCTCCAACAGACACGTCCACTCCCATAGGGCCATTATCTAACAGTAGCGACCGTTTCTGAATCGTGAAAATTGTCAGTAAACCTATCACCTTTACCAGCCAAGGATGAAATGTTCCAGTTTACGTATCGCTAGTAATTATTGATTCCGCGGGCATTAGTTGAAAACTTTTTTTATTGTTTTTCTTTGTGTTTTTTTTGGGGGGAGGTTGTTTTGGGGTTTTTTTTTCATGTATTTACTGTAGTATACAACTTAGCGTCGGGTATATTATATTTTATAAACCCTTGTCTTTTCTGTTGTAACCGAGGTTGGTTAACATGTACACGTGTTGATCTTCTCGTTGCCGCGATCATCATCATCATCATCATCATCATCACCATCATCATCATCATCATCATCATCATCATCAATTCTGGCGGAGGTCACGTGAATTTTCGACTTTCGTTTTGAGCACACACCCTTTTTTTCTTTTAAAATTTCAATCATGTTGGATTATTATTTCCATAATTTTTATCATATATATATATATATATATATATATATATATATATATATATATATATATATATATATATATATATATATATATATGGTTACGTAGCTTTTGTTATTGTTTTTTCTAGCGATAGAAACAGAGCTATTTTTCTTTATAATATAGGACATGTCGTTATTTTTGTGTACGCAAAAATGAATATATATATATATTTATATATATATATATATATATTTATTTATATATGTATATATATATATATATTAATTAATTTCTGCGTACATAATTTTTTTTAATTAATTAATATATATATATATATATATATATATATATATATATATACATATATATATATATGGGAAAATGAAAAAGGAAAACCAAAAAATGGATGTTTTTTATGTGTACATCAACGTTTCGTCTTTATTTATAAGACTTCATCAGGATGATGATATAGAGAAAAGATGTCATGCAAGTACAGATACATGTAGGGTAAACATATTGGGAGGAAAAATAAAATAAAATGAAAATAATGGCCACTACTCGGTGGACGTCCGTGCTTGTTAGAGAATAAGCCAAAATCACTAAATACATCCACAACAAATCTCGGCGAAGATTATTGGAAACTGCCCTCATCACCTCCTCCACCACCATCAAGCAACGAAATGGTTTCTTTAACCTATCACCCTTAATAAGCAAGATCATCCTCACAGAACAAAGACTCTTGCCTGATCATGGTTAACTTTTATTTTCATCTCTAACCTCTATGACACTCTTCCATTTACCCACACCCTTCCTTCTTCTCCCTGGATCTTCATTTTCTCCTTACTTTTTCCGTTTTTTTTTTGTTTTTGTTTTTTTGTTTTTTTTTCCCCTCATATTTTTAATACTACAGTCCAAATAAACTTTCTCATGTTCCAAATATTTCAAATATTTCCACACCCACCCTTTCAATCACCGCCCCCTCCACCCCTCCAATTCCTCACTCATTGCTATCATTTTCCAAATATTTAAAATATTTCACACCCTATCACAACAAATCCTCCCTCTCCCCCTCTCAACTATTTTCTCCCATACCTCTTCTTAAATTCCCTCATTTTCTCAAAACGCTCTCTAAGACCATAACTTTCGCCCATCCACCAAAATCACAGCCCCCCTCCCTCTCTACCCATCCTCCTTTCCCTGCATACACCCCCCACACACAAACATTCCAACTTACTTTCTCCCTTCAATCTTGACCGCAGCCATCTGGTCAAACACCTCCCTCCCCCCTCTTCCTCCACTCTCTCTCTGCCATCCACTTTACCCCTGCTCATCCCCCACCTCTTTCTCTTACCACCAGCCACAGTAGTCCTTGCTCACTCCATCCTTCCATTTTTCCCCACTCATTTCTTCATTCATTTTTATTCTCTAACAAGCACGGACGTCCACCGAGTAGTGGCCATTATTTTCATTTTATTTTATTTTTCCTCCCAATATGTCTACCCTACATGTATCTGTACTTGCATGACATCTTTTCTCTATATCATCATCCTGATGAAGTCTTATAAATAAAGACGAAACGTTGATGTACACATAAAAAACATCCATTTTTTGGTTTTCCTTTTTCATTTTCCCATCACGTCGGATTACCTTCATCCTTCTCTTCCCATATATATATATATATATATATATATATATATATATATATATATATATATAGTGGCGACTTAATGCAATATTCTGTATACTCTGTACCGCTTAGGAAGGGGAAAAATACTAAAAACAGCGCTGTAAAAATAATAACAAAACGACGCAACTTATATATATATATATATATATATATATATATATATGTATATATATATATATATATATATATATATATATATATATATATATATATATAGTCATCAACATACAGACTGCTTCGCTTTATAACAGCTCTTCAATGCTGCTAGGCCAGCTAATACCCTAAGCCGTTTATATATGTATATATAAAGTAAGGTATGTGTATATGTTTATATATTTATATTTACAGGATTCACTCCTAAATAAATTAACCTATCATTATACAGTTTACAACACAGCTGTTATGCGTAAGGGGTTGTAATGTTGGCTTTATTTAGTTAATTAAGACAAAATACAAATACCAAATGTTTTAAATCTCACACCTCGTGTTTCAAAAATTTGGTACTTGTAGTTATATCTTTTCTTCAGACAACTATCCCGAGGAAGTCTTATAATAAAGGCGAAACGTTGATGAATACATAACTAATATTTTTTGGTTTTCCTTTTTTAATTTCGATATATATGTGATAATAGCAAGCTCCCATTGCTAATCAATTCATTTTAATACATCTCTCTCAAACTTAACCCCTATTTTCTATTTTTTGAGATTTATATATATTTTTGTTTTTTTTTCCTGCACTTTAACCTGTTTTCCGTTTGTCATTTTTCACACATTCTGTCCACCACAGCATTTCATTTTCATGAATTATCGTGTACCTTACCCCATATATATATATATATATATATATATATATATATATATATATATATATATATATATATATATAGAATGTCAATTTAAGATTTGTATTTCTCTTTAAAACCTAATGTGTGACAAATTAGCAGATTAATCTTTGGTTTCTTGCTTTCTGTGTATCAATTTGTTTTTGTTTTTCTCCCGCACTTTAACCTTTTTTCCGTTTGTCATTTTTCAGACATTTTGGCCACCACGGCATTTCATTTTCATGAATTATCGTGTACCTATATATATATATATATATATATATATATATATATATATATATATATATAGAGAGAGAGAGAGAGAGAGAGAGAGAGAGAGAGAGAGAGAGAGGGGGGAGAGGGCATGGGGGAGTGTTTAAAAGAAGAAGATTAAAAAGAAGAAGAAGAAGAAGAAGAAGAAGAAGAAGAAGAAGATGAAGAAGATTTAAAAAGAAGAAGATTAAAAAGAAGAAGATTAAATAAAAGAAGATTAAGAAGAAGAAGAAGAAGAAGAAGAAGAAGAAGAAGACGAAGAAGATTTAAGAAGAAGAAGAAGAAGAAGAAGAAGAAGAAGATTAAATAAAAGAAGATTAAGAAGAAGAAGAAGAAGACGAAGAAGATTTAAGAAAAAGAAGAAGAAGAAGATTAAATAAAAGAAGATTAAGAAGAAGAAGAAGAAGAAGAAGAAGAAGAAGACGAAGAAGATTTAAGAAGAAGAAGAAGAAGAAGAAGAAGACGAAGAAGATTTAAGAAGAAGAAGAAGAAGAAGATTAAACAAAAAGAAGATTAAAAAGAAGAAGAAGAAGAAGAAGAAGAAGAAGAAGATTAAAAAAAAGAAGATTAAAAAGAAGAAGAAGAAGAAGAAGACGAAGAAGATTTAAGAAGAAGAAGAAGAAGACGAAGAAGATTTAAGAAGAAGAAGAAGAAGAAGAAGATTAAATAAAAGAAGATTAAGAAGAAGAAGAAGAAGAAGATTTAAAAAAAGAAGATTAAAAAGAAGAAGAAGAAGAAGAAGAAGAAGAAGAAGACGAAGAAGATTTAAGAAGAAGAAGAAGAAGAAGAAGAAGAAGAAGAAGAAGAAGAAGAAGAAGATTAAATAAAAGAAGATTAAAAAGAAGAAGAAGATTAAAAAAAAGAAGATTAAAAAGAAGAAGAAGAAGACGAAGAAGATTTAAGAAGAAGAAGAAGAAGAAGATTAAATAAAAGAAGAAGAAGAAGAAGATTTAAGAAGAAGAAGAAGAAAAGGAGGAGGGACGAGGATAGATCTACACATCTCCCTACATAATGGTTTCGTTTATCGTTTTCTTTCAAACGACAGACATTTTATTCATTTCTTGTCACTTTTTTACCAGACGCCATTTTTCTTTTAACACAGTACAATCTTCACTTTCCTTTTTCATATAACAATGAGAGACTTTTTTGGTTTTTTCATTGTTACACTCGACGGGGCATTACCCTCACTCGGATATTTCCATCCATCCATGGAATTGAGGTAGCAACACTCTTCACGGTCTCCTCCGTCTCCCCGACCCGATCCATATCCAGTGTCGTATTTCTTCTCTCTTTAAATCGCAGAAATTTCCATTCGATGAAAATTTCTAAAAATACGCCATGTCTGAAAAGTCGATATTTATTCGGCCATTCGAAAATTGACGTTCGCATTTTTTTACTTTGTTTCATACAAAGTTTAACAGGCCTTTCGATGTGCATTTATTAGTAAATTTCAAATCATTTTGTACACAATAAAATTTTGAAGTTTAGTTATCTTGTCGAATTTTAGAAATCAGACCCAAATAGCATTTCAGCTGACAAATGAAAGTTTGTTTCTGATTAACCAATTTTCATTGGTTATTGTTGTACCGTATTTTTTAATTTTTCTTAATAATCGTGGGTTACTCCTAACGGAGCAGACAATCTAGGTTATATATATATATATATATATATATATATATATATATATATATATATATATATATATATATATATATATATATATATATAATGGTAATAATCCAGGTAAAAACATCCACAGGGTAGAAATCCAAAGAATTTCAATCGGGTTTATAAAAAGTGCTCAATATCAAATAGAGCTTTATATATGATAATTTTTATTTACACAGACATGTACAAAATCTGCGACACTGGCATGTCGATGTTATCGATCAACAGTTATTATAAACTGAGATCTCATCAGGCAGAGTTAGAATCCGATCTTAACCGCAGATCATATTTGGAGAGTTTCTCTCCAAATATGATCTGAGTTTATAATAACTGTTGATCGATAACATCGACATGCCAGTGTCGCAGATTTTGTACATGTCTGAGTAAATAAAAATTATCATATATATATATATATATATATATATATATATATATATATATATATATATATATATATATATATATATATAAAGATAGATGAATGAAGAGTGATAAACATGTACGAATGTCCAGATTTATTTCAAACTTCAATTGTTCAATGCAAGGTATATTCTGTAATAAGATTATATGTATTATTCTTTCCTTAAGCCAAGGCTTTTCAAAGATCGAAATCTTATCATCATAATTTTATTACAGAATATACCTTGCATTGAACAATTGAAGTTTGAAATAAATCTGTCATTCGTACATGTTTATCTCTCTTCTTTCATTTATCTTTATATTTGCTCTATCTCGTATATTGAGCTTAAACCATTTCACTGTAGTTTCTATCTACTAAAAGTTTACTTTTAGTTTCATATTTGATTATATATATATATATATATATATATATATATATATATATATATATATATATATATATATATATATATATATATATATACATACATAGTACTATCTGTCATGTAGGACAGAAATTTTTTTATATTTTGGGGGGAATATTTTTTTAAATTTTATAATTTTTTTTTATTTAAGCAATCATTCTGGGGAGCAGATAGTAGTAAATGGTAGGGTAGTTAGATTGGAGATGTGGGTGGACTAATAATATACATATATGTTAATGAAACAACAATCCCACCATGAAAAGAGTCAATAATGGAACCTGAAGAAACAAAATATGTATAATAGCATAGAGAAAAATAATTTTGCCAAGATCTTTGTAAAACCCCGTTTTCGTAGTATTAATTAGTTACAGTAGTGAGGGCTCATCAGTTGACTACCACAGCTACTGTTTCGGGGATTTGAAGAGAATACAGTCAAAATGCTCTTGCTCCCCAAGCAGAACTAGCCAAGTTCTACCGAAGATTTATGGGTGATAGCCGATACAAGGTTAGGTACACATAGAGTCAACTACATGATATATTCCTGCCTTCTGTCCACAGCATTTCCTGTCTAATCGTTAATATGTACTGGCTAATATATCAACTAGTCAACCTATCCACTCTAATATTTAATATGTGTACCTAACTTTGTATCGGCTATTACCCATAAATGGTTGAGCCGACTTTCTCTTTATTCCAAACAGCACCTTCAAGAGCAGTCCATTCCGTAGGTTTTTCTGCGTTTAAATTGCCGATCTCCAGCCACTCGCGATCCCATCGTGGAAGATCGTAAATCTGAAGACGAGTTAGTGGTTAGGGTTTATGGTTATAGTTATGGTTAGGGTTAAGGGGTAGGGTTAGGGTTAGGGTTTAGAGTTAGGGTTAGGGTTTAGTGTGTAAGGTTAGGGTTTATGGTTAGGGTTTGGGTTTAAGGTTAGGGTTTAGATGTAGGGTTAGGGTTAGGATTTGGGTTAGGGTTAGGGTTTGGGTTAGAGTTAGGGTTAGGGTTTAGGGTTTGGGTTAGGGTTTAGGGTTAGCGTTTAGGGTTTAGGGTTATGGTTAGGCTTAGAGTTAGGGTTTAAGGTTAGGGTTAAGGGTTAAGGGTTAGGGTTAGGACTAGTGTATTTTCCAGCTGTTAGCCAGGTTTTGATCTGTGTTCCTTCTTGCTTTCGCTAACTTTAAGGCGACGCATCGGATATAAGATCTGCCAGCAGGACGTCGTAAGACATGGTCAAACCAACGCAAGATCCTGGGCAGCAGCCTTGGAGAGAACTTGGAAACGGCGTATTCTTCGGATGTGTTTATAATATATAATTCCCAATGATCATCCCCAAATGTTTGTCTACATCAGCCTACAAAAATATTTCTTCAACATCCAATGTCCCATCGAGAAAACATTAAAACACTTATTTATACTTTCAAATCAACTGCAAAACAATAAAAACTAATGCAATAACGCAAATATAATGCGTTATATCTGCATACTCGCATAAGAGATATTCTCTCTTACGATACGGATTCTACAGTCCGTGTCGACCTCTGGATCTCTTATGCCTTTTTAGCTACAGCATTTCCATTCTAATCGCTAATATGTACTAGCTAACATATTCACTAGTTAACCTATCCACTCTTATATTTTATATGTGTACCTAACCTTGTATCGGTAATCACTCATAAAGCGTTAAGCTGACTCCTTTTTTTTACCTTAGCGTATTATTATATAGATTATGCGCAAGGATATTTATTTTGTGAATTGGTGGAAATCTATCGGCTTTCTACTGACTATCTAAACTCCTACGTAACCTCTTACATACAGATTGACTTCATAAAAAATGTAACTCATGGAATTGTTATTAAAATTCACAACTTTTTTGAAATCCAATCATATTTAGTACAAATAAATTTGTGTCTATGCCGATGTCCCAACTTGAAGCCAACATTGTGTCACATCCAACCCTCGCGATGTGGGGGTGTAGGTAAATAAAAACATACGCTACACCTTTTTATTCCAGTCTTGAACACGTTTCCTCTACTTGTAGTCTCGCCAGGACAAAGACAGAAAATCTCCGTCCGGTAGGTACATGGTTTCGTTGACGTCCGTTCTGGAGTCACCTCTAACTCCTAGGTGTCACTTAAACTTTTTCCATTCAAATAACGGCCTTCGTTATATAATAAGAAGAAACAATGTGTCACATCCAACCCTCGCGGGGACGAGCGTGTTGGTATATAAAAAAAATACGCTACATTTTTAATCCGAGTCGTTTTTTTTTGTTTTTTTTAATATCTAGTTGACGAGTCCAAATAAAACCCGTAGATGTTAAGGACAGGTTAGAACTGCTCCGCTAAACAGCAAAGGGGTTTAAAAATGACATTCAAAGGATAATAATGATATTCAAATGAGACATTCCCTAGGCAACCAGGGAAGAAAGAGATCTGTGACGTCAGCACTTGTCAGTGCCTTTAAGAGATAAATAAATAAAATAAAATAAACTAGAAGATGTGGAAACAAAAATAACAAAGAGGCTTTCGTGATGTCGACTTGAGTCGATTTGAAAGTAAGCCAACTGAATGAAGAAACGAGAGAGAAAAGGGGAGAGAGAAGGGAAAGAGGGCGAGAGAAAGAGATAGAGGGGTGGAGAAATAGAGAGAGACGAAAGAAAGAGAGAGGGGGAGAGAGCGAGAAAGAGAGAGATGGAGAAAGAGGACAACGACTCAACCATTTGATTTGGTAATGGCTGATCGGACAATGGATGAGGCTATTTTGAAATGAAAGACAACTTACAAGGAGACTAAAAAGAAGTTGAAAGAAAAATCCCTACACAAAAAAACGTAAATGAAGGAATAAAGAATTATGGGATTTTACCTATTTTTAAGGTAATCCTCACAGACCCTCCAAAATGTTATTTAAAACTTAATCGTGAAAGACCCTAGACAATGCTATTTAAAACTTAATCGTGACAAAGCACTGAAAATGCTATTTAAAACTTAATCGTGAAACCCCCTAGACAATGCTATTTAAAACTTAATCGTGAAAGACCCTAGACAATGCTATTTAAAACTTAATTGTGACAACAAACGTGACAGACTATCAAAATTGATATTTCAAACTTAATCATGACAGACTACGAAAAGTCTATGCCAGTTACAGAGCCAATATCTTCGTTGACGATGCTATATCGCATAAAATTTAAAAGAAACGTACGTGTCTTTCTTCCATTAGGACATTTTCCTAGCATTTCCCGAGGAATCTTCTTCCTATGTCTGGATCACAAATGAAGACTCGAAAACAAAAAAAGGATTTTTTTATCTCTTGCTTTTTATTTATGATATATGTCGACATTACCTCATTCTCACATTGTTCCTTCATTACAGTGGGTTCGCCGTGGGCATCACCGGGGGACAGGGTACACAGGGTATCCTTGCGAATCGATGAGAAGCATAGCTAGTTAAGAAATACATGCAATGGTTTTTGTAATCTTTCTATTATAATTATACTAGTAGGGTTAGCTGGCGTTGCCCAGGAACATGGATAAAAAAATAAAAGGGTTTTCAAAGAGAGTATAACATCTCGTTCTGTCTCTGTCTCTCTATATACATTTCAGTCTCTCTGTCTCTCTATTTCCCCCTCTCTCTTTTCCTTTTTTTCTCTCTCTCTTCCTTCTTTCTCTCTCTTATCTCTCTTTCTCTCTCTTTATTTCTTACTCCCTCTAAGCATTTTAAATAAATTAATTCATTTAATTAACAAAAATAAACATTGTTGTTGGCTTTCAAATTTCTAAAAAGATATCATACGGAAACAATGTTTATAAAATAAGACTTTGAATAACCAATAAAACGATGTTTATAATGGGCCCATCTATTAATTGAGCTACATTGGTTTTACAATCACTACTCTATCCCGTCGTATCACCATGCATCTTGTAAACTCTAGCTTAATTTACAAACAGCTACAAAAAAATAACTGCCCTCCCTCTGATTTAAAATAAATTCTAGTTAATAACACTAAAATTATACATTCCGAAACTAATTTTTTTTTAATTAAAAAATACTGGGAGCAATCTACATAAAAACACAACAACCTAAAATTAATACATCACATATGAAACCAGTGGTAACATTTTAAAATGTTTAACGTAATGCGATTTTGTTCTGTGATGCCATCAAGCGTTGCTGAATTTAAACCGTCAACGACTTCCTATAACAATGCGAAAAAGGTTCTATGCGCGTTTCTATGCGCGTTTAAAATTCTCTTCTTTCTCCAACTTTTTTTGTTCATTTGCTTTTGACACCTGACGATGATTCGACGAAGAATCGAAAACGTTCGTGAAATCTATGGGACATTTATTCATTTTGTTTTCTATTTTAATACAAAAAAGACCATCAGAAAAATTGAAAAGATTTTTTTTAAAGTTATAATTATACAGACGACTTCTGTTATTTGTATCAATGTTTGCATAAATGAGAAAATGCTGCCTAAATAAACACACACACACAATATATATATATATATATATATATATATATATATATATATATATATATATATATATATATATATATATATATATGTATATATATATATATATAACTATTTGTTTATCTACATGCGTATACTTTTCATCATTTCGGGAATCGTCAGTGTAGAGATAATTATTCATACCGGTCGCGGGATTTGAAACCCCGGATCACGTGTCATGTTAAAACTTAAATTCCGCCCACCTGGCCACTATGAACAACGTTATAAATCACCGAGAGTTTAAACCTGTTATAAACAACTGTCGTCAAGGGTGTTCAACTACTGAAGGAACATACTTGAAAGCTACGATGACGGATGTGTTAATACTACTCAATACAGTGCCCAGCCTAGATTGGGGGGCAACAATATATATATATATATATATATATATATATATATATGTATATATATATAAATAATATATATATATATATATATATATATATATATATATATATATATATATATATATATATAGTCAGTTCTATATTATATTCCAATAACCATGGTTTTATTTTATTATTTTTACTTTTTCACATTTCCAAAAAACATAACAGTTCTGTGAGATATATTTTTACGGTCCGTTTCATTTGTCTTCTGCCAAACAATGTTTTTATGACAATATCGTCTCTGCAACATTACAAAATGATCAGAAAAATTCACAAAACAGTAAAAAGTTCTTGGATTAAAGTGTCTTGAAAAAAACAGTGGTTCAAACAAAAAACAAAGAAAAAGAGAAAACACACACGTGGTGGAACCCACTAATACCCCATTTTGAATTTTTCATTCAAAGCTAGTACATCCTAAAAGTTGTGCGGACATTTACAAATTTTAATTCAGTAATATTTCTTAAAATAGTTAATAATATATATATATATATATATATATATATATATATATATATATATAATTTTGTGTAAACTGAGATCTCATCAGGCAGAGCTAGAATCCGATGTTAACCTCAGATCATATTTGGAGGGAATGAAGTGGAGAGAAAAAAGGAAGAAGAAGAAAAGAAAATTAAAATTTCAAAAATTTAAGGCGTCACGTGGTTTAGGACCGTTAAAAATCAAAAACATATATATACATACATATGATTACATACAGATACGTCCAAAAAAATAAACACACACGCAGGCACTTGCACTCTTATCCCAACTAACACACACACATGTAGACTAACCCAGACACACTGATACACTCACATACTCGCGCACGCACACATATGCCGGCGCGTAAACAATTAAAAAGAAGAGGTATAAAGAAAAAACCTCGGCAATTGTTGACTACACGCATACATATAAATACATACAAACAGCAAACACACACGCGGGCATGCGCACACACAATCCCCCGCACTCACACACACTTACAAAAAAAAAGCAAGACGAAAATCCGACATAAAAAAAAAGCAATTGTCCAGATTGGGGTCAACGGAGGCTGGACGTCCGGTTTTCGTCCGGAGAGACGTAACTCTTTTCAGTAAAGATTGACACTGACGTTGGATGACGGGGAAAACAATGGCCGGGATTAGCGGTTACTAATCAGAAAAACATACATTATCAATGATTATGCAAGCGTTTTAACTAATTATCTAAACAGGAAAAAATGGAGAATTTCTTTGTTTGAATACTCCGAGGCGGACATGATGAACTAAAACCTGGATGATAGACTAGTGTAAATAGTCTTAGATTACATTATCGACGGAATAATAGTACCCGTCTTTACCTTGCCTTTAGAGTCTCGACGTGAGAAAGAACAAGTACATGTTGGAACGAGAGTATTTGTACATATCGACCACGTGTGGAGGGCGAGCTTTGCTATCCACAAAAGACGAGCTTAATGAAAGTCTACAGATAACGTTTTTAAAACTCGAAGATTATTAAGCGATAGAGATCACTATTGAAAACGGTGGTGTTGGAAAAAAGTATACCATGTAAAGAAGTTCCAGTGGCGAGCACGTTGCTTCTGAGATCACTATTAAAAACGGTGGTGTTGGAAAAAAGTATACCATGTAAAGAAGTTCCAGTGGTGAGCACGTTGTTTCTGAGATCACTATTAAAAACGGTGTTGTGGAGAAAAGTATACCACGTAATAAAGTTTCAGTAGCGAACACGTTGTTGTATTGATTACGAAGTAAATCAAGTAAAAAAGGTTCCAGTGATGAACACGTTGTATCCATCAATGGGGGCCATCTTCTCTTTTTTTATTTGTTATGCTCATTTGTGATCTATTTGCGTTCATAAATTTATATTTAAAAGAAGATTTAATTTGCAATCAATTAAGCAATTTAATTTGCTATAAATAGTGACTGTAATTAAAATAATCCGCATCCGGCCACGTTAAGTAGGGATAGGAAGTAAGTACATAACTGGACCGGAAGGAAGTAGGGGGCTTAATACTTGGAAAGAAGCCATGTCTAATTTAATGGCCTAAATTACAGTTTAAAAAGTCTCTTATTTTTAGAAGTTGCCAGAAGGTATTTTAGCACTCGAAAGGCTAGGATCATTGCGTGATAGAGATTGAAAACGGTGTTGTTGGAGAAAAGAATGGATGAGAGTTCTTTAGTTAGTACATGCAGAACAGTTGAGGTAACAGGGTCATTTCACAGAGGAAGGCCAAGTAAAACATGTGAAGTGATAAGGGTCGATTTGACAGAAAGACGGACAGATAAAGACTTGGGCAGATATTTTCTAAATAAACACTTATTGACTGAAAACAAAATTTACATTCATGTAAACATTCAACCCTTATCACTTCACATGTTTTACTTGGCCTTCCTCTATGAACTGACCCTGTTACCTCAACTGTTCTACATGTACTAACTAAAGAACTCTCATGTAAAATTATGGATATAAAAATGTTCTGTAGTTTAAGTTTAATTCTCTCAATCTTTCATTTATTCCTATTTTAATATACATGCGTGTCGTTTATCCCCATTTTCTTCCTTTGTCATAATATGACTTTTGTAATTATCTTATCACATTTATATTAATTGTCAGCGTGGTGTTTGGCAATTCCCAAAGACGCTACCGTCGTCTAAATAACTTTATGAAGAGCAGGAGCCACGCTACAACATCATAAAACTACTGCCTTAGTCATGTGGACTCTGCCTATTCCCTTTTTTGCCAACCAATCACGTTTCTATTTGCGCACGAACAGACAAATTCCTAAAACAGAATTTGTTTTTTTTCATAGTATAGAGATGAGTGATTGGAAATGATCGATAAGATTTTCGGTGTTCGATTGTCGGCCATTGGTGACATCTTATTGAAGTTGTGATTGCTTCAAAAAATGATTTTGTCGAACCAACGTTGGATTGTGTAAATAATTCGGCATTTGAAAAACGTAAATAAGCAGAGAAAGTGTAAACAGTTTTGTTATGGAGGACCTCGAGTATGTGAATATGGGTTAGGGATAGGGTTAGGGATAGGGTTAGGGTTAGCTTATGTGTATGTGAATATGGGTTCGGTAAAGTGTCCGTGCCTCGGAGCTAAAGGGAAGGACTGTTTTAGCACAAGATTATAGTAAACATCAATTTTCGATTTCATGTAAATGCCTCGGGCACTCCGTAGACGGTGAGAAAGAGAGAGCGAGCGAGAAGGAGAAATTGAGTGAGAAAGGGAGCGGGAGCGAGAGCGGGAGCGAGAGTTGGAGAAAGGTAGAGAGAGAGAGTAGAGAGGAAGATGGAAGAAAGGGGCAGAGAGAGGATAGAGAGAGAGGGAAAAGAAGCAAGAGAGGGGGGGAGATAAAAAGATAAGGGAGAGAGAGGAAAAGTGAGAGGGAGAAAGAGGAGTGAGAGAAGGCTAGGAAGAGAGAGAGGGGGGGTAAGAGGGGGAGAGAGGAAGAGCAAGATAGTGAAGAAGAGAGAGAGGTGCATAGAGGTATATAGAGAGTATAGAGGAAGGCGGATATAGGCAGGTATAGAAAGGGAGAGGAAGCGAGATGAAGCGATAGGGAAAAAAAGGAGAGAGATAGAAAGAGAGATGGAGAGAGGGGAAGCGACATAGATAAAGAGGAGAGAGGGAGAAAGAGAGAGAGAAGGGGGAAGAGAGAGGAGGAGAGGAAGGGCAAGAGAGTGAAGAAGAAAGAGAGAGAATAAGAGAAAAGGAAAGAGAATTGGAGCTGAGAGAGAGAGAGTGAGACACGGGGAGAGGGAGGGGGGTAGAGAGAGAAAGAGAGAGGGGTAGAGAGATCTGTAGAGAGACAGGTAGGGTAAGAGAGGGGGAGAGGAAAAGGGAGAGAGAATGAAAAGAGTGAGAGAGAGGAATAGGAAACGAGAGAGAGGGAGGTAGAGGGGAAGGTAGAGGAAGCAGGAGAAAGAGGGAGAAAATGATGGAGTGGAGGAAAAAGAGAGGAGAGAGAGGGTGAGAGAAAGAGAGAAAGAGAGTGAGAGAAAGAGAGAAAGAGAAAGAGAGAAAGAGGGAGAAAGAGAGAGAGAGAGAGGGAGAGAGAAAGCGAGAGAGAAAGCGAGAGAGAAAGAGAGAGAAAGAGAGAGAAAGAAAGAGAGAGAACGAGAGAGAAAAGGGAGAGAGGTAGAGAGAAAGAGAGAGAGAAAGAGAGAAAGAGAGAGAGAAAAAGAATGAGAGAGAGAAAGGGAGAGAGAGAAAGAGAGAGAGAGAAAGAGAGAGAAAAAGGAGAGAGAGAAAGAGAGAGAGAAAGAGAGATAGAAAGAGAGAGAGAAAAAAAGAGAGAGTGGGGGTTAAAAACTGAATTCGATTATGTGTAATCTCGTGATTTATTTTCGAAAAATAATCGCATATTATGTAATACGTCATCCGGTGTTAAGTATGACTTTTTTATTAGACATTTTTTTTTTCATTCTTTTTTAATACGTATCTAACGACTTTCAGCCGTCGTTGCCGTGCGGAGCTATATTTCTGGTCGGAAATAATTCTAAATATAGTCATGTTAACAACCTTTACCTTGAAAGAAAAGTTCAAAAATAATATTTGTAATAAAAAAAAAACTGTTAGCGCGGTGGTGTTTTCTTTTTTCTTAAAAATGCTGACGCTGCGTTTCTTAAAGACAGCTGTAAAACGACCAATAGCTTTCACGAATAGAAACGAACGTTTTTATTTAATTATTTTTAATCTAAAAAAAATAATACCAATAAAAATAATTATTTAAATGTTTTAACCTTTTTTCAAATACATTCTCCACTGAAATATTCTTGTTTAATTTTATTTTTTTGTTTTATGAAACGAAGAAAATCTATTTAAAATGAAAAAATAAATTCCGTTTCTTTACGTTCTAACCTATTTCAGTTATTTTATGGACCTAACCGATAATTGTTCCTAGTGACCCTAGATATAATCGAAGGAAAATATCTATGGTATCTTTAGAAACCCTTTATCGAAACTTATTTGAATGTTCTAACTGTTAATATAACGATTTCTATAACAGACAGACAAACAAACATTGAGTTTTATATATAAAGTATTATAAAGTATATATATATAAAGTATATATAAAGTATATATATAAAGTATATATAAAGTATATATATAAAGTATATATCAAGTATATATAAAGTATATATATAAAGTATATATATAAAGTATTATAAAGATAGATGAAAGAAGAGGGATAAACATGTACGAATGACAAATTTATTTCAACTTCGATTGTTCAATGCAAGGTGTACTCGGTAATAAAATTATGTTTATTATTATTTCCTTAAGCCAAGGCTTTTCAAAGATTAAAATCTTATCATCAGAGAATTACATAGATAGATAAGTTGGCAGTGGAAAAGCCAAAATTCAAAATTTTAAAAAATATTAAGTAATGGAGAGTGAAAAAGTTCGTGTAAAAAAGATATGGGGTCTGTCCAGTTGGTAAATGTCCGTTGATGAGGTGTCCAATGAAAGGAGATTTACAGATGGAAGAAAAGTCTTGGCTTAAGGAAAGAAAAATAAACATAATTTTATTACCGAGTACACCTTGCATTGAACAATCGAAGTTGAAATAAATTTGTCATTCGTACATGTTTATCTCTCTTCTTTCATCTATTTTTATAATTGCTCTATCTCATATATTGAGCTTAAACCATTTCACTATAGCTTCTATTTACTAAAAGTATACTGTTAGTTTCATATTTTATTTTATTTTTAAAAAGTAATATATGTATGTATCAGTTGATGTAAGCACGGTGTTATCATGTTCTCATTAGAATGAATACGATACTCTTATGTTTCAATAAGCTTGCCAATGGTTAGAGTGTTTGTTAGTGGGCCGAGAGACCGAGGTTCAATCTTCGCTCAAGTCATAGCAAAGATTTTTAAATTGTACTTGATATCTGCTTGCTACTCGGCATTAAAACCTGATCAAGGGTAAGTGAAGCTGCTTTTATTGTCTCCCTATACCTCCTTCATTTCAAGGACGAAATACGTCTTCTTATACCCATAGTCGAAACCAAGCGACCACTTTTATAAAGAGATAACATCTGGGCTTTATCTATTTCAGTGTTGATATAGTTCGTTCTGATTGTGTTGTTTTGTGCAGCCGTCAGTAGCGACTGCATTTCTCTGTTCAAGTGTCCATTTTGTTCAGGTGTTTCCGTGCATCTCTTCTTTGGTCAGTCTTATAAATCGTTCATTAACTGCTTCTCTTCCGATTAATAATACACGACAATGATGAAAACAGCTGAAATCTTAAGGAAAACCAACATCTTCTCTGCATTCAACTCAACTACTGACCTCTTCCACATTTTCGAATTTATTATGGTCTCTCAACTATTATTATTATTATTATTTTTATTATTATTATTATTATTATTATTATTATTATTATTATTATTATTATTATTATTATTATTACTCAGATCATCGAACTTCGAAGAGAAGCTAAAACCGTAAACAGAATTCAAGAGAACAGGAAACGATGGGAAAGTGGAAATCTGAGTCGCGAGGACAAACTAAATAAGAAACACGAAGAACTAAAACAAATGATATCAGCAAAAGAAGGAAGACTGAAACGATATAGATACAAATCGGAACAGCACAAATAGAACATGACCTTTGAAAACAATGAAAGCCAGAAGAGAAGATTGGAAAATAATATTTTAGAAGAACAAGAAAACTCTTAGAAACGAAATTATATAGCAGAAATCTAGTAAAAAGAATTAACACCTGGACAGTATCATTAATAAGATACTCTGGACAATTCATAGGCTGGACTGAAGAAAAACTCGGGCACCTTGACCAGAATTACTGACCATGCACAACGCACTACACTAAAAAAATGATACGGACAGACTCTACATGAAAAGAAACGAAGCGGTGAGAAGACTCGTTAGTATGGAAGATTGTGTGAGAGACACAAAAAAAGAGTAAATGTAGATTGTGTGGACAAAGAGACGAAACAGTAAATCACATAATAAGTGAATGAGAAATACATAACGGAGAGAAATACATAACGCAGAACAGAGAAAGACTGATGACCGCAGCAAGAAAAAACATCCCAATGAGCAACTTGAGAAGCACCGAAACCAGAAACAAAAACACAAGACAAACAAATTGGAAGAAAAACAAATTGAAAGAAAAACAAATTGGAAGAAAAACAAATTGGAAGAAAAAAGCTACATGAACGTTTCATAAGAATGACAATAGAAGAGACCCACCAACATTCCTGGGCATGGCTAAGAAAAAGACACTTGAACAGCGAAACGGAATCTCTACTAACAGCTGCACAGAACAATACGATTAGGACTAACTACGTTAAGCTAAAATAGATAACCCCCAGAAAAACAGTAAATGCAGATTGTGTGGACAAAGAGACGAAACAGTAAATCACATAATAAGTGAGTGCAGCAAACTAGCCCTAAAAGAATAGAAGAACAGACACGACTGCATGCGGAAAGCAGTACACTGGGAACTATGCAAATGACTGCATTTCGAACACGCGGACAAATGGTACAAACATACACCAAAGACAGTACTTGAAAACGAAAATCACAAAATCCTCTGGGACATGGGGGTGCAAACAGATAAATCCATACAAGCAATGGGACTTGATGTCATAATAGTTAACAAGCAGGAAAAATCTTGCCAAATCATGGATTTTACCGTTCTAGCAGACCTCATAATGAATATCAAGGAAACGGAAAAACGAAGCAAATACACCGAACTTGCCAGAGAATTGAAAAGGGATATGGAGCATGGAGAAAGTCAATATAATACCAATAATCGTAGGAGTACTAGGAACAGTCCTAAAAAAACTGGGAAAAAGACTGGGAGAAATTGGAATTGAAGGGATCACTGAGACCATACAAAAGACGGCAATGATGAAAACAGCTGCAATCTTAAGGAAAATCTTTGAATGCGGAAACCGACCCGCATAAGCTACGAACCTGGGAAGGCTTATTATCACTCAAATTTCAGAGTAAACCAGGGGACGTTATCTGCGATGATTCAATGGTAAACGGCTGGTGCAAAAACATCTGGTAAATTCCAATGACGATGGGAAGTAGAGGAAAAACGTGTCACTTAGAGTTCAGAGGACGTCACTGGGAACAACTGGTGTGAGAACTCTTAGGGAATAAAGAAGAAGAAGAAGAAGAAGAAGAAGAATAAGAGGAGGAGGAGGAAGGGTTCAAGTAACTGGCGGACATTGAGCAGTAGTTTTTGATCCAATTAAAATCACCAATTAAAGGCTATAAAAAATGTCGGCTCAAGTAGGCCGAGGCATTCTAGTCAAGACTCGTCGGTGAAGACTTCTTCGCTGTGCTCTTCAAGGAATGAAAAAAAAACGACATTGCACCGTCGATGGCCATCAGATGCGCATCAATATGATTCACAAAAAAAACAAACAACAACAATGAATTATGTCAGAAGAAGCAAGATTCTTCCGGCGGAAGACAAAAGCCAGGGTTGACAAAAAATAAATTGGGGCCATATATATATATATATATATATATATATATATATATATACATATATTAAATTATTAATACCTACAGACGCTAGCGTTTCAAGCTTATAGCTCTCATTAGTGCAGGAGTGTAACAATTTCAGACGGTCGGGAGACGCGAACCCGGTTCATAGAGTCAGCGTAGAATCTGCAAGCAGTCGCCATATCCACTCGGCCACCGGAAACTGTCACGTAATTAATGGAAATTAAGATCTATATGTACCTGGAAGCGGGCACAGATAGAAGACTAGTCGAGAGTGTTCGACGAACGTATTACTTAATCAAGTTCACAAATGAACACAAAACCAATATTATGTTATGCAATCGATTTTTATTTCAAAATACCCTGTACATGCTGGCGTCGACTTATTACAAGAACTGGTGCCTCTTAGAGAATTTACTAATAAGCAGTCACACTATGGCATATATGCGGTGTTCAAACCCTTTGTTGGTGTTTAACACTGTGTGACTCGCCTACAATGTTCGTCCACTGATTTGACGTATATAGAGTTTAATTTCGCTTAATTACCATGCTAATTGGTGGTGGCGGATGGTAGAACTACGAGTCAGTGGTGACTTTGAAACCGGTTCGTTTTTATCTAATACACACACACACACACACACACACACACACACACACACACATATATATATATATATATATATATATATATATATATATATATATATATATATAGTCTCGGAAGTTCGTTTAACCTTCAAAACTGAACAAAAAAAAAAAATTTTGTTGAGAGATTTTAGTCTAGTAAGTCTAGTAAGTCAATCAATCTACTGCAATCACTATTTTAGTTTACTTCCAAGAATATACTCTAGAGGCAGGAGCAAGCGTTTTGTTGTCGATAGTGTTCGACGCTCGAACGGAACTTTGCTTAATCGTGAGATGACAACAATCTTGTAATTTCAAGCAGGGCTCTACTTTTAAGACTATTACATCTTAAAGGGGAATTAAATATGAATATTTTTTTAAATATTAAGTGTTTTCTACCCTCATCAGAGCAAGAGTAGCGATTGCAGGCGGTTGCAGGCGGTCGCATGGGCTTGAACGCAGTTCGTAGATTCAGCCTAGAATTACGAGCCTAACGCCTATGCTCACATGGCCACGAGAAATCTCCACAGAACATTCAACGCAACAGTTTTTAACGAAGAAATAAAAATAAACAAGTGATGAATTATATTTTTAAGTGTGTTTTTTTCTTTTTACTGAAAATTATTTTTGGTTTGTAATCAGGTAAAAATGGCGTCGTTAGGGTTTAAGGTTTAGGTATAGAGTTAAGTTTTTTTACTGAAATTTATTTTTGGTTGGGTTAAGGTTTAGGGTAAGGGGTTAGGGTTAGGTATCAAAGGTTTTCCGTTTGTTTTTTTGGCCTGAATATTTTTTTTGCGATCATTTTTTTCTTCCTGACAAAAGTTAATCACTCCTTCAGGAGATCGCAACAGCCAGTGATAGCTCGTGAAAATTCTTCGCAGTACTTTCGCGTTTCAATCAGTTGAAATATAGACATGTCGTCTGCCTATTTTCTCGCAATTTGATAGTCTCACCGCTTGGGTACTTTCTGGCGGTTTACGTAAACACCAGGAAAGTACCGATGCCAAGTCGATTTTAGTGTTGGTCCTAATCTAAGAAAGTACCAACTTCCTTATTAGAGAGAAAACAAAGAACATCAGTCAGTCATGAGACTACATACCTCTGCCTGACAACGTAAGGATGGGCAAAAGTCTTATCTGAACCTTACTTCTCCGTATTGTATGAAGTATTAACCAAGTTGATAACTCAAAAACTTTTTCATGCAACACATGTCCTCAACCCTGACTGGCTAAGTTTCACTTCCATTTATCATCACACTTAGTACACATGCCCGGTAGACGCTTCCCTTGGTCGATAGTGGTAACACTCTGCTGGTTAGTAATGGCAGAAGTTTCCTAAACTTACTCCACCCATTCCTAACTCTTACAATCACACTAGCACCTTCTCCACCCTGTGCTCCAATAGTATCATAAAGGTAACTAAACTTCTGAACAACCTCAATAGCCTCACCATCCAAATATAATTTCTCCACCCGAGTTCTCACCAGTTTCCATCGTTTTACACTTCCTGCAAACAAACTTGTGATAATCTCAAGACCGAAATGTTGGCATGTCGTCTGCTTATTCGTTTCAATCAGTTGAAATGTTGACATGTCATCTGCTTATTCGTTTCAATCAGTTGAAATGTTGACATGTCGTCTGCTTATTCGTTTCAATCAGTTGAAATATTGACATGTCGTCTCCTTATTCGTTTCAATCAGTTGAAATATTGACATGTCGTCTCCTTATTCGTTTCAATCAGTTGAAATGTTGGCATGTCGTCTGCTTATTCGTTTCAATCAGTTGAAATGTTAACATGTCGTCTGCTTATTCGTTTCAATCAGTTGAAATGTTGACATGTCGTCTGCTTATTCGTTTCAATCAGTTGAAATGTTGACATGTCGTCTGCTTATTCGTTTCAATCAGTTGAAATGTGGACATGTCGTCTGCTTATTCGTTTTAATCAGTTGAAATGTTGACATGTCATCTGCTTATTCGTTTCAATCAGTTGAAATGTTGACATGTCGTCTGCTTATTCGTTTCAATCAGTTGAAATATTGACATGTCGTCTCCTTATTCGTTTCAATCAGTTGAAATATTGACATGTCGTCTCCTTATTCGTTTCAATCAGTTGAAATGTTGGCATGTCGTCTGCTTATTCGTTTCAATCAGTTGAAATGTTGACATGTCGTCTGCTTATTCGTTTCAATCAGTTGAAATGTTGACATGTCGTCTGCTTATTCGTTTCAATCAGTTGAAATGTGGACATGTCGTCTGCTTATTCGTTTTAATCAGTTGAAATGTTGACATGTCATCTGCTTATTCGTTTCAATCAGTTGAAATGTTGACATGTCGTCTGCTTATTCGTTTCAATCAGTTGAAATGTTGACATGTCATCTGCTTATTCGTTTCAATCAGTTTAAATGTTGACATGTCGTCTGCTTATTCGTTTCAATCAGTTGAAATGTTGGCATGTCGTCTGCTTATTCGTTTCAATCAGTTGAAATGTTAACATGTCGTCTGCTTATTCGTTTCAATCAGTTGAAATGTTGACATGTCGTCTGCTTATTCGTTTCAATCAGTTGAAATGTTGACATGTCGTCTGCTTATTCGCTTCAATCAGTTGTAATGTTGACATGTCTGCTTATTCGTTTCAATCAGTCGAAATGTTGACATGTCGTCTTCTTATTCGTTTCAATCAGTTGAAATGTTGACATGTCGTCTGCTTATGCGTTTCAATCAGTTGAAATGTTGACATGTCGTCTGCTTATTCGTTTCAATCAGTTAAAATGTTGGCATGTCGTCTGCTTATTCGTTTCAATCAGTTGAAATTTTGACATGTCGTCTGCGTATTCGTTTCAGTCAGTTGAAATGTTTAAATGTCGTCTGCTTATTCGTTTGAATCAGTTGAAATGTTTACATGTCGTCTGCTTATTCGTTTCAATCAGTTGAAATGTTGACATGTCGTCTGCTTATTCGTTTCAATCAGTGTAAATGTTGGCATGTCGTCTGCTTATTCGTTTCAATCAGTTGAAATGTTGGCATGTCGTCTGCTTATTCGTTTCAATCAGTTGAAATGTGGACATGTCGTCTGCTTATTCGTTTGAATCAGTTGAAATGTTGACATGTAGTCGGCTTATTTTCGCTCAAATTGATTGGCTAACCACTTCGGTACTTTCCGGCGGTTTACGGAAAGTACCAACGCCAAGTCTGTTTTAGCGTGGGTCCTAATCTAAGAAAGTACCTATATTTTTATACTAATACTAATACAAGACCAAAAAGCCACTCGAGAAAAAGTGTTAATGAGATTCTCAGTTGGATGAAGAACAATACAATGAGAGGATTGGAAACGATGAGTGGAAAGGGACTAATTTGATTACTTAAGCAGATGGCTCGACAAGTATTTGTTCATATGAGACTTTAAGATGACCATGTTGTAATCAACAGGGAAGCAGATCCGTGTTATTGTGTTGCGTATTTAAGAAGTTCTTACTCTATTTTTATTACCATGGAAGGTGCTCGACTGAGCTCCTATCTTTGGTTCCTCCTTGTAAGATATTCACAGCAAGAACTCGTTTTTCTACCACGACGAAATAAGACTTCCCTTTCTATCTCCATTTGCCTATCGTCAGGCCGAATTTCCATGGACAGAGTTTCTTGGCAAGTGCTTTCACCCTGTGGAACACATTACCGCGGGACTGCTTCTCTTCTGATTACACTTGGTCGTTTTCAAATCCAATGTCAGCAAATACTTGTCACAAAACCGCCCTATAAATAATCAAACGATGGCCGATGTAAGTACTCCCATTGGGTTCCTCATCTTCAACAACCCAACCAAACACAATGAATAAATACTTGAAGATACAAAGAACTTGAAGCATAAAAACTTTTATCAAAATGACCTGATTCGGCATTAAATAACCCGAAAAGGGTTGATATGCCGTAAAACAAAACAACCCAACCAAACACCATGAATAAATACTTGAAGATATAAAGAACTTGAAGCATAAAAACTTTTACCAAAATGACCGGATTCGGCATTAAATAATCCGAAAAAGGGTTGATATGCCGTAAAACAAAACACCCAAACCAAACACCATGAATAAATATTTGAAGATATAAAGAACTTGAAGCATAAAAACTTTCACCAAAATGACCGGATTCAGCATTAAATAACCTGAAAACGGTTGATATGCCGTAAAAAAAAACAACCAAACAACCAAACTTCATCTTTCGGCTGGCGATCATTTTTGTCTTATTAATCATTATCCTCGAGTGGCTCTTTGTCTGGATAAATCGTGGCACTTATACAGAGAGGAAGAAAGGAAAGTTCTTTGTAGTGGTGGTAGTTTGACGAGTGTTAATAACTTCACAAAAATCAGTCAGCGCACTAATCGATATATCCAGGCTTGATCGAAGCACCGAAATGCATTCCGGTTGTTAATGGGTTAATATTTGTCGCATGAGTCCCCTGCCTTGGGAAAAGAGAACCGGAAATGAGATTGGCTCCCAAGGATCGGGATCAAACACTTCTTATGTAAAATGCTTTTCATGTGAACTTCCCCTGTTTGAAACACGGGAAATTAACTGGTCCGATTTACTGAAACGATGGAGAGGAGGAGAGCCGTGAATTGAGACGCGAAATCTTCAGTGATCGCCAAATCGTCTCCAAACTTGGTTATATTTTGAACAAGAAGGGTTATCTGGCGTTGTCCCGTTAGAGTGGCGACATTATATATAACAGGCAACGGAAAATTAGGCAACAGAAAATTAGGCAACGGAAAATTAGGCAACAGAAAATTAGGCAATTTTGGCAAGGTAGGAAAATTAGGCAACGGAAAATTAGGCAACAGAAAATTAGGCAATTTTGGCAAGGTAAGAAAATTAGGCAACGGAAAATTAGGCAACCGAAAATTAGGCAACCGAAAATCAGGCAACCGAAGATTAGTCAACCGAAAATTAGTCAATTTTGGCAAGGTAAGAAAATTAGGCAACGGAAAATTAGGCAACGGGAAATTAGGCAACCGAAAATCAGGCAATCGAAGATTAGTCAACCGAAAATTAGTCAATTTTGGCAAGGTATGAAATTCAGGCAACGGAAAATCAGGCAACGGAAAATTAGGCTACGGAAAATTAGGCAACGGAAAATCAGGCAACGGAAAATTAGGCAACCGAAAATTAGGCAATTTTGGCAAGGTATGAAAATCAGGCAACGGAAAATCAGGCTACGGAAAATTAGGCTACGGAAATTTAGGCAACGGAAAATCAGGCAACGGAAAATCAGGCAACCGAAAATTAGTCAATTTTGGTAAGGTAGGAAAATTAATCAACTATGGAATAAATATCGATTGAAAATAGATTTTAGGAATCGTTCTTCAGGGGGAGAGAGTTTTAAATAGGGGCTTCCACCCCTCTAAATAATATTATAAATGAATATTTAAAAATATTTACTGTTGCTTTAAAGCAAATAAAATTGATTTTTTTTCTTAAGTTAAGTGTTCGTTCTAAGAACACAGTTCTTATATTGTCTTTTTCAAACATTATATTAATAAAAAAAATAAGTGAATTAAAATCCTATTACGAGATTAAATTGATCAGCATGCATTTCGGTTTCTTCTTAAACAAGATAAAAAGTGATACAACGATTTATTTGAAAGAAGGAAAAAATAGTAAATAAAGTTTTAGTTAAAGTTATTTTTATGCAACATGGCACCCCATCGATGAAAACACTGAATTACAGTTACATTTTCAAGACTTTAAAAAACTATATTAGAAATTTATTTCATGACAAGAAATACAATTAAAGTATAAAAATAAATTTTATCCAAAACTAGCTGTATCTATCTGGCGTTTTTTTAATTTCATTCTTTTAACAATTATTACATGGGATAGTATATATATATATATATATATATATATATATATATATATATATATATATATTTTTTTTTTTTTTTTTTTTTTTTAAATACAGATTTTAATCAGACATGGACCAGTGGTTTCTGACAAGAAAAGGGTTTTAAATTCCCTATTCCGTCTTCTTCAGCATAGTCTGAAATAGTAAATGATGGAATTTCTTCAAAAAACATTTATAACCGTTATAAAACGCTCTGGACAAAGAATTTGAAATGAGAGGCCGGCCAGACGCTAGGTCAGAAAAATAACCGTTAAGTAAGAGATTCTATATTTAGAAGTAAAGAACCAGAGAGAAAGAAAAGAAGAAAGAAAGAAAGAAAGAAAAGAGAGAAAGAAAGAAAGAAAGAAGGAAAGAAGGAAGGGAAAATAAATTAAAATGAAATTAAATTTATAATAATAAAAAAATTTATTAATTAAGAGTAAATAAAAATTTATATTTATATTTAGAGCATAGTATAAGGAACGTAACTCTAATTAATTAAATTATCTAAGCAGGGGAGGTAACTATTTATTGTTATATAAAATATATATATATATGTATATATATATAAATCACGATGGTTTCAATTAATAAATGTCAAATTAAAGTAAAAATATATAAATATAATTAAAAATAATTAAATATATAAATAAAAAATCAATATATAAATAAATAAATAAATAAAATATAAATCAAAAATCAAAAATCAATATATAATTAAAATATCAATATATAAATACAAAAAAATCAATATATAAATAAATAAAAAAACCAATATATAAATAAAAATTCGATATATAAATAAAATCAATATATAAATAAAAAAATAAAAAAATCAATATATAAATAAATAAATATATAAATAAAAAAAAATATAAAAAAATTAAAAAAATAAAAATAAAAAATCATCAATATATAATCAATATATAAAAAAATTCAAAGAATAAATATATGCATACGCACACGTATGTGCACACACACATATACATATGCATATATATATATATATATATATATATATATATATATATATATATACATATATATATACATATATATACACACACAAATGTATGCAAGTATAAATAAAAAATCAATATATAAATATAAAATATCAATAATCAATCAAAAATCAATATATAAATAAAAATCAATATATAATATGAAAATTTTAAAAATAAAATTTTAAAATTTAAAAATTTAAAGAAGAAAGAGGGAAAAAATGGAGAAAAAAGAACTGTGATCAGGTTCGTGGAACGAGAAGTCTGCAGTAGAAATATATAAGTGTCTGAAAAATGTATGTAGGGCTCTAGGTAGGCTTAAGTCACTCGATCCATCCAATAAATAAGGAGTGCTTGTTTACGATGTATACAGCCTTTAAAAACCTCATCGCGCACATTTAAACATCTGGTGTTTGGGTTCATGATGGCCTTAAAAATATGAAACTTCTCAGCATTACACAAATGGCAAACATTAGATATAGGTGAATAAATGGGTTTTCTCTCTATGATTTTCCAATTTATAGAAAAGGGAGTTCCTTCTTCTTTTAGTTCCCAAATTCGTTTAGCCAAAGATGTGTTTGCGCGATCTTTGTTTCTAAAGGAATATAGGTGTGAATAATACCTTTGTTTAAAGGAACCTTGTGTCATGCCGTAGTATACATCTGTACTATTATCAGTTTGACTCGTAACCACAGCTTTGTATACAACTGAGTCAACTTTACAATTTCCCTCGAGGGGGCAAGAATTTTTATTTTGGCATGAGCATCCGGTGTCGACTGCCGTGCTTTGTTCTCTGGTGATATAACTCCTTATAGGCCGCATGGTTGAGTAGCTGACCTTGATGGTGTTTTTATTGAAAAACTTATGTAAACTGTGTGTTGGAGGGAAATGTTTGTTTAATAAAGAGAGAAAAATATGACCTACTCTTGATTTTGTTCTGCTGGAGAAGGGCGGCGAAAACCAGATAATCGATCTCCTCCTTTTGCGGCTGTTGTTCTGTGGAATATTCTGGTTTGGGATGTATGAGATTCCTTCATGGAATATATATATATATATATATATATATATATATATATATATATATATATATATATATATATATATATATATATATATATATGCATGTTTGGTTAAACAATAGCGCCAGCTTCTGTTTATTTATTTTTTTATTCATTTTTTCGATTCGTCGCACGACCGATTTGGTATTTTTGTCCATGTTGAATAAAAAATCGCCATATTTTCGCGAACGTTTTCGACCGACGTCGGTCATCTTCAGGCGAGTGAGTATGCGAAATAAAAGATTGGTGAATTTATTTAAGAAGACGCGTTTAAAAAACATTTCAATACCACTTCAACAACATTTCAACATACTTTCGCCCCCCTCATAACGAGCATGGTTGATACTAGGTTTATTTACTTGAATAAACAACGCTTCCGTTATGGGGAAACGAATACTACAATATGAGATCCCAAGAATGGCTGTGTTCTTGGTTAAAATATTCCTGAATTCATTTTTGGGGATGCTATGTTTTATCAAGTGTTGGTAGATGGAACTTTGAGGGGAGGTGAAATTGCAAGTTAGTCGGCGTGATATGCTAGTTCTAGTCATGCTGATATACGTGTTGTTTGCAGAGACACATTCTCTGATAGGGCATTTAAACACGTATATGGCATTACTAGTTTTTAGTAAGCTATTGTCGGCCGGGTTATTTTTTATTAATAAATTTATGATTTTAGATTTCTTGTAATAAAAAACAAATCTAATTTTAAAGTCATTATCTACGGAGGATATATATTTATATATAATATTTTTAATTATTTTTTCATATATATATATATATATATATATATATATATATATATATATATATATATATATATTAGTACTTCATGTATCCACATAAAATATTATAAGGAGATATCATTTTTTATGTGTCAGTTTTCAGTATTTACTTCAACAGTGCTCGATACGTAAGTAGAGCTAGGTAGTAAGCAATGAAAATATATATAGCAATCAAGCTACAGAGAGGCTCCCGTGTTTCATCCCCGGGGGGAATCGTCAGGCTAAATGCATGGAGTTATTTATGAAAATATATATGGCAATCAAGCTACACAGAGGCTCCCGTGTTTCCTCCCCAGGGGGAATCGTCAGGCTAAATGCATGGAGTTATTTAAATAACTCCATGCATTTAGCCTGACGATTCCCCCCGGGGATGAAACACGGGAGCCTCTGTGTAGCTTAGTTGCCATATATATTTTCATTGCTTACTATATATATATATATATATATATATATATATATATATATATATATACATATATATATATATATATATATATATATATATATATATATATATATATATATACCTGCAAACAGACATCTTCTTTTACCTACCCATGCCAATAATACAATAATTTGCAACACTCTAAGTAAACTAGGAATTACGACAATACAAACTACATCGCAAACTATAAAACAAACAATTAAAACAGCAAAACATAAAAAAAACATCTAAAAACAACGAAACATTTCAAA